>JAEUWJ010000727.1:146441-239720 GCA_018524395.1 Podaxis carcinomalis
CAGAGCCCCCCCCCTCGTTGCTTTGGCTCACTCTACTTTTTTTTTTCAACCCCCTAGATTGCCCAACGCGCGAGCGCGCTAAACAACAAGAAGAATGAGCTCGAGGCTCTTCAGCGTGCAGTCGCCGCCTCGCGCACAATCGCAAGCAGTGGCCCTCCTGTCCCTGTTCAATATCCTGTCCCCGTCCCTGCCCCTCAGCATGGTCTTGCCCAAGGGCATACATACCCCATCCCCAACATCTATGCTGTCACTGCATCAGGACGTGGTAGGCCCCCTATGGGTGGCATGGGTGGCCGTCGCCTAAAGCCAAATTTCAACCTTCAGGACATCGCCACTGCTCCCCCTGCCAGTGATACCGCCGCTAACCCCAACAACCCCAACACCACCCCCACCGACGAAAACTCCGACAATCCCAACCCCGCTAGCGGTAACTCCCAGACACAGAACCCCCCTTTCATCAACAGAGCTCGCTTGGGCGCCGGACGCCCCCTCGCCAATGAAACTGGCCCATCACAGCCTCAGAGGAAACCCCTCGATTTGGCCTCGCCCTTTGCGAATTTCTCAAGGATCGTGTATGTGCCTTGTTCTTCTCGTATCTTTTGACTTGCCCTTGTCCATGTGCTTATCTCTACCGTCAGCGATCCGTCCGGAACCCTCAACTTTAACGGCAAGGCCATCCTTCATGCCGAGGGCGTCAATTTTCCGGGCGGTGCCAAGTTTTCTATCAGCATGGACCAGCTTAAGCTTGACGAGGAGCTCGGAAGGGGCAACTACGGCACGGTAAAGAAGGTCCTGCATGTTCCAACCAACGTTTTCATGGCCATGAAGGTTCGTCCGTCCTGCCTTTTGCCCCTTCGCGTTCGCATGTTCACCTTGGAATTCTTCCTTAGGAAATACGTCTGGAGCTCGAACAAGCCAAGCTTAATGGAATCATGATGGAACTCGAAGTTCTCCACCGCGCCGTTGCTCCAGAAATCGTCGAGTTTTATGGTGCTTTCTTTATAGAGTCCTGCGTCTATTATTGCATGGAGTATATGGATGCTGGAAGTCTTGACAAGCTGCAGGGTGTCGGCGTCCCTGAAGGAGTCCTTGGTCGTGTTGCCCTCAGCATGGTCAAGGGCCTCAAGTTCCTCAAGGATGAGTTGAATATCATCCACCGAGGTTCGTCTTCCGCTCGCCTTTGTCGGCTGTCTCGTTTTTTTTTTTTTTTTGAGTTCCATATTGCCCAGATGTCAAACCAACCAACGTTCTTGTTAACCGTCGCGGCGAGGTCAAGCTCTGTGATTTCGGTATCTCCGGTCAGCTCGAGAAGTCGCTTGCCAAGACCAATATCGGCTGCCAGTCGTATATGGCGGTACGTCTCTCCGTCTTCTCTTCTCAGGACCTCCGTCATTGATTGGATATCATAGCCTGAAAGAATTCAGGGTGAATCCCAAAATAATCTAGGGACGTACACTGTCGCGTCTGATGTCTGGTCCCTCGGTTTATCCATGATTGAGATTGGAATGGGTCGATATCCATATCCTCCGGAGACATACTCGAACGTCTTTGCCCAACTGACAGCCATTGTGCATGGTGATCCTCCTGAACTGCCTGAAGATAAATATAGCTCAGTGGCTCGGGAGTTTGTAGCGAGTTGCCTGGTGAAACGTCCTGAAGGTAGATCTACTTATAAACAGTTATTGGTAAGTGATAATATCCTCTACTTACCTTGATGCATCGTGGTAAACACTATTCGTCACAGGAACATCCATTTTTATCGGAGGAGAATCTTCGAGACGTCGACATGGTCAGCTGGGTCGAGAAGGCCTTGGTTTACAAACAACAACAGCTGGAAGAACAACGTGCAAAGGTGCTCGCACGGATGCACCCGTCCGTCTAAACGCGCTGTTTTCTTCTCCCTCCTCCATCTTGAACCCCGAAGGAGGACCGGGTTAGAGGGTATATGACATGTTTCGGCGAAATATCTTTTTCTTCATCGTCTTCCCCCCCCCCATTATTTTCCTCTCCGCGATTATTTTGAACCACCACCCTCTTCCCTTTGTGTGCGTGTATAATTGGTTTGAATGCCATGCTCTGTAGTCCACCATGCCCTTTGTTTTCGTTATATTGAGGTGTGGTTGGATAGGGCTACGGCATTCCTCTCGTATTTTGGAATGGTCCAGTCCTCTCCTCCTTTTTTGTCTTGTGGTTATTTCATTTTGCTGTTGTGTTGTGTCGTGTTGGAGGCGGTTATATGGCGGTGGATGAGAAGGCGGGTGTTTGGCATTATGACTTGTCCTATCGGCATTGGGTCATAAATGTTGGCATCCAGTAGACACCAGTGGATGCAGGGCAAGCCCGAGTTCAGGTGGATGGGTACTCCTTTGTGGTGCCTTCGGGCATTCGGTCGACGCAAGTGAGCGGTGCAATGTTCAACAGTTCGTATGTGGAGGATGTCTGTGGGTGGATGAACTGGTAAGAGAGACTTGTTCCCTTTTGAATAAGAAGACATTAATGACAGTGATTCGATACTCACAAGTCAACACTGCTACTCTCGCGGGTGCCTTTGTCCTTCGGGGCCTTTGTAATAGGACGTGGTGTGCTTTGGCACCCCCGTACATGCACCGGTCAATGGGCTGGAGGTCTATCGTGTGTCTGGGATTTCTGGAGTTTGTGTACGCTGTTCGAGTGCTGCACACTCAAGCTGGTGCCGCGCTTGGATCGCAAAGCTAGTGGACACGACGCGGCATAATAATCGGAGTTGTCGAGTCGGGATGTCGCGCCCCTTGGTCCGCAATTTTTCAAGCAAATGTTCTGGTGGTTATAGACATGGCATTTACGAGTACACGCTGTTCGTGGGTCGTAGCCCAGCCTTTGAACGTGGAAGGGATTGAATGGGAGCGCCCGTGCACCAGACATAAATGTTCATGTGTCGGTGCATTGATGGCCGCTACGCTCCTCTTCTTAGAGGCTGTTATGATATGGGTGTCACACCCGACGTCTTCGAAAGGTCGTTGAAGATTAGAATTTTTGTGGTGGACCATCGACGCCGGGGGACTCCCCGAGCGACTATTTCTTGGCCTCGAGAATGGACATGAAATTTTGACCACCAAGTTTCATGGCCGCTCTGTGCATTGGGCATTCCCCAGACACGTCAAGCATCTGCCTCGACACTCGTTCCACCATGGTATCTCCTTTCGTTGTTTCTTACACCTTGATCCGCGGAAACCACGCCATTTCAAACACGGTTCGGAACATTATCCCATCGCCGCCTTGAGCTACGGTGAGGTGCTACACATTGAGGCTCGACTTATCCTGAAATGAAGAGATCCTGCTACGCGCAATAGTGGCGTTCTCTTCGCTTTCAGTAACCCTTCATGCACCGACACATGTCCTGTTTCCCATCCCCCTTAATGCTACCGCCGATTCGCCGACACGCCGAGCACCCTCGTAACTAGCTTACTAGTTGATTGCAGGGCGGTGTGATCGGCCCATGCTTCCAGGCGAGTGGAAGCGAATGATGTTCGCGCACAGACTGTGTGGCTGTTTGGTGCTAGAACTTTGTCGGCCCTATCTTCAATGCCTTTATTGAGTCGGAGAATAGTTTCGGGGATCTGACCTGCACCTACTGCGTAAGTTTCGTCAAACCAATGCGTCAGAAGGATGGCGTGGAGAACAGTGAGGATGTGGGCCGGTCCACCGACGATTTCCCTCATGCTGGATGTTGTTCCCATGAAGAAGACCTTCGAGTGGTTTGAATGGTTTTGTTCGAGGTGCTGTTGAACACATGTGCGTGCGCGTAGCCAGACGTTCTCCCCTCGATTGTCCTTCCTCTTTTTTGGCCATTGACGCCCAGCCTACAAGACGAGATTCTATCAACGAGCCGGCTCCAATAACCGACAGATGGAAGCACGATGTCATCACCCCCGTTCCTGGCGTGAAGACGCCCCCATCACCAAAAGAACCAGGATCAAACATGTGTGGAAGCCGTTGATCCTATATTTCATACATAAACTCTCCTTTTACGGTTTGGTGCTCTTCTGTTACTGGGTTGAAACGGTCATGGAAATTCTGTGAAGGTCAGGGATGAAGCGTACGCCAGCTGTGTGTGGCGAAACGTGGAACTGGTATACAATTTGGGGGATTTTTTTTCGAACCCAGCTTAGGGGGAAAGGCATAAAAGCCCTTGATTTTCTTTTGGCTACTTTACGGGCTTCCTCACCGACCATAGAAATCTTGCGCTTCTCTGCGCGCTGCTTGACTTTGCTTGCCGCACTCTCTTGCCACGACTCCTTGCCACTCTCCTCGCAAACCCACGCGTAATGGCCGGAAATGTGCCACAGGCGCCCGTCCAACGACCCCCACCACAACCTGTGATTATCAAAGTGACCATTGTGGTTGAGGTACACTATGATCAGGACAGTGGTAAAGGAACCGGAAAATGACGTCTACTATTGGCATTGTACCATCCTCCTCGCCCACATCTTCATACGGGAGCGGGAGAATGACACCGTTCATACCCCACTTCACTGCACGATCCCTAATTTCATCCCTATCGTCATCCGATAAAACAAGAAACACGATTATCGACACTGCCGTTTCCTTGCCACCAGCCCATGTTGCCAGCTCGCGAACGGGCTGTGGCACGCCTACATCCCAAAATGATCCCGTATCTTTGTCCCGTCCTTCATGCTGTCGTCTTCGCTTCTTCTGGTCTTTTTCTTTTCCTTGCGTCCCTCCTGCTTTGTCTTTTTCGATTCTTACCAGGGGCACGTGTTGAATTTGTATCGCCGTCGCACTTTAATATTCCCCGAGCGGTGTAATCCTCTCCTATCTACCTTCCTCTCCTTTTGTTACTTTGTTTTACGCACTGTTTATCTTGCACCGTCCGTTTTTGACTGTTTCTTTCGTACCTCATAGATAGCAAGCTCCCTGTCAACACTTCCTTGTTACTAGCTCTCATCTGTCCCTCGCCTACGAAAACAGTATTGATTCTGTTGTGGAATTTTGAAAATGACAAGCGAGGATTTGTGTGACGGACATGGGGGAGGGGGGGGGGGGGGATGACTGATACCCCTGTTTGATTTGTACTCCACATACAGTGATTCACTGAGTCTTCTGTCCCTGACCTAAACGTTTAAATCATGGCCCAGCTTACCAAGACCTCAAGGGTGCGACTGAGGACAGGTATGTATGTTACTCTCACTAACCAACCAACCATCCATCCAATGCCCCAACCTATTGCCCGCGTCCGTGGCGTGGTATTTTCGAGGTTAAACTCGATCACGAGATCCTTGGATGGGGCTACCCCAAGATAACGAAACCTGGACCCACATGTGCAAAGTTGACACCTCACTAACTCGGCGTGACGTTTTTTATGCCCAGGACACCTTGTGCCCGTCATAGGTCTTGGGGTGTATCAGAATTACACGACGAGAGACTCTGTTCTTGAAGCGTTGTGCGCTGGATACCGGTGAGTTGGTGCACCAGTTTGACAACATTCGTGGCTGATAGATGACGGGTTTGCTTTGCCTTGTCTTGCGCTTCCTGGCGGTGGGGGAAAAGTCATGTCGATTCAGCGCAGGCATACAAGAATGAGGCACATGTTGGACAGGGACTGAGGGATTCGGGGATCAGCAGAAGTGATGTGTTTATCAGTTGAGTTCTTTCTCTGGTATATGGGGTTGGGCGCAAGTTGAACGGGTATATGATTAGCGACCAAGATTATTTCCAAGTTTCATGGGTATGAGAGTACGTTGAAGGGGGTGGATGAATCTCTTGCACGCTTTCAGTTCGGTGAGTTGTTGGGTTTTTCTGTGTTCTTTTTTAGATTTGAACTGATGTCCCCCTGTGCTTTGATTGTAGATTATATTGATCTATTCTTGATTCACGATCCGTTTTCTGGGACTGAACGCCGCCTGGCTACGTACAAAGCTCTGCAGGAAGCTAAGCAAGCAGGAAAGATCCGCTCAGTAGGCGTGTCAAACTAGTGAGAACGAGTCTGCCCAATAATCTTTCTTGTGAACGTTGGAGCTGATATGTTGTTGCTTCCCAGTGGCATCAAGCACCTAGAAGAGATCAGGAACGCGGGATATGAAATGCCCGCGGTCAACCAGATTGAGGTTTGTGCTCTGGTTATCTTTCCGGTGACACTGTTTCATCTATTAACGGAGATTTAAACGTATAAAGCTCCACCCCTTCTGTCAACAACGTCCTATCGTGGCATATTGTCTGGAGAATGACATTGTTGTGCAGGCGTACTCGCCTTTGGTGCGCGGAAAGATGGACCATCCAATAATCTTGGAACTCGCGGGCAAGGTGAGTCGCGAAGCATGTGTAAACGAATAACCGTTTTCTGTATCTGCTCTACCCACAGTATAACCGAGACCCTGCTCAAATTCTCATACGGTGGTCTCTGCAGAAAGGGTGTGTTGATTCTCAACTTATCATATTCCTTCTCATCAGTGTAGCTTTGTTCCCCTCCCCAAGAGCGACAAATCAGAGCGCATCCGTTCAAACTTGAATGTTTTTGACTTTACTCTTAGCGGTGACGACATGCAAAAGCTAGATTCTTTGGACCGGGGAAAAGAAGGCGCCGTCACCTGGAATCCAGTGGATGCTCCGTAGCATCTCTGTGAGCCAAGTAGCATAGTGGGAACGGCAATAGAAGATTTGGGATGGAGGCTTATCCGCGGCCATATGCAAGCCTTTGCCTGTCTTAGCACAATCGGATGCTTCTATTTATAACATTCGCCTTCACTATTGTCATCAATAACATCATGCCCATGCGTCATCACTTCTCGCCTTGGAATGACAAATTCATCCACTAAGGCTTTCTCAAGGCGCCCGAAACCTTCACTCTCACACTAACCTAACATTTGCTGATAACTGCTACTAGTTTCCATGGCGAGCTTGACGATCAACTCCACGATTCGTCTATCCTCAGGTGATTGCAATGTTTATACAGACGCCGATGATGAATTCTTACCCCTGAACAGGATGTGAGATCCCCCGCTTAGGGTTTGGGGTTTACCAGATAAGCAAAGCTGAAACCAAAGCGTCCGTTTTAGAAGCTCTACGGGCTGGATGCAGGTACTATGATCAATCAACAATGTCAGTGTGCGCCCGTCCAGTCTACTGATCTTGTCGCAAAAGACATATCGATACGGCACAACTCTACAAGAACGAAGAGGAAGTCGGCGAAGCCATCAGGGAATCCGGTATTCCTCGGGAGCAAATATTCGTCAGTAAGTTGTCCAAGCTCCCGACAATTCTCCCAGCGGTGATAAGAGACGGTTCAGCAACCAAACTTATGAGCAATGGCAAAGACTATAATAGCGCATCTAAGGCGATTGACGAATCTCTGAAACGTCTGACCATGGGTCAGTGATAATCAGTTCTTATTATACGAGTATTCTCGCTCTGATGGTAGGGCCATGACCACCGCAGATTACGTGGACCTGTTTCTTATCCATGACCCACTGGCTGGTGCAGCTACTCGCAAGGCCATTTGGAAGGCTCTTGTCGATGCCAAAGCGGCCGGCAAAACCAGAGACATCGGGGTCTCCAACTTGTGAGCTGCCTCATTCTGGTCCTTAGTCGAAGACCTTGTTCATTCAATTCTCTAGTAATATTAACCATCTGGAAGAGATCAAAGCAAGTGGTTCCGAGCTTCCTGCCATCAATCAGATCGAGGTTAGTGGCCTTGACTATCTTGGTACAATGGTGTCAGATCGTTTATTCGCACTACGGTTTAATAGTTGCATCCCTTGAATCAGCAGCGTCCCATTGTCGAGTGGTGTAACAGACATGGTATTGTCGTAGAGGCATATTGTCCGTTGATTCGTGGGCAGTTCAACATTCCAGTTCTGCAAGAATTAGTCCAGAAGGTAACGTCGAGTCCAAAAGATCAACACAATTACTCATGGCAGTTCTACAGCACGACAAGGACCCAGCACAAATACTCGTCAGATGGTCTCTCCAAAAGGGGTATGTAGTAACCAGGCTGTCGTGTTTACAAGTGTTCTTACTCAGTAATTTGTAGGTTTATTCCATTGCCCAGGAGCAGTAAGCTTGCGAGGATTCGCTCCAATGCTGATGTCTACAACTTTAATTTGAGCGATGAGGACATCGCCCGACTGGACAAGCTGGACAAAGGGAGTGAGGGAGCAATCAGCTGGAATCCCATCCACTCGGACTGAGACAGCAGTCTAGCAAATATAACTAATTCCCCGGGTAAACTGCAAAGTAGTGGTCACGAATCAAGCTGCAGCTCTGATATTGCAGACAATCCCGATGCTTGTCCAGTAGTTCGCGAGATCCTTGAAGTGAACTTTGAGCTAAGTTCATAAGACTCAGGTTCGCTTGACAAATGGTGGGACGTGAATTGGATATCGGTGTTCGTTTGGCGAGTATAGTGGCTTGGGAGATTTGTTGTTTGGGAAAGTCGTCGTTGCGTGGAACCGAAGCGATTAAGATTTAGAATTATCCTATAACCCTGTGATCAAAGTCAATAATATTCCTAGTGGGGATCGCAGGAAATTTACCGCGAATGAGAATGCTGCCACTAGCCAGCTGGAACACATCATTATCGATATTTGGTGAGGCAGTGAAAATGATCAAACATACGCATAGAGAACGCCTGAGAAGGAGTGTTGTGGAAGAGCCAAAAGAATTGCATAGCCCAAATAGATGACTTGACGATCTTGTCAGAAACTCAAGAATCACGCAACCACACATCGTTGGCTCACAGAAGAGAAGAAAGAACGCCCATGTCCCGTCTCGCATAAGTAGCAGCATGAGCGGCACCTCACCCCAGCCTGCCTTGAGGGTGCCGTAGAAGCGATAAGCGGTAAGGACGAAGAGAAACGCTTGAAAGAGCAACGAGATCAGCCTAACACCACAAGTTAGTTTCAATGTAGAAATGAATAAGTCATACTCGATTTACCACAATCCCATGACCTTGGGGGTATGCGTAACAAGGCAAACATCGTTGTATTCGATCTTGGGTACCGCGAGGATCATTCCGATGATCATGACTATGACTTCCACTGCAAATCCACATCTTATGATGTTGTATATTACGGGCGAGTTGCCGAATAATGCATAGACTGTATGTAGACTTTAGTGGTGAGATAGAAGGTTGCACGGTGTTTTGCTTATAGCAGACCTCTCAATATTAGTATAGTATCGACCGCGGCGATGATTATTGTCACGGCAGCCGCTTGATAGACTTGCCAGATGTAACAATCGTGTGGTGTGAAATGGAATTGTGGCGTAATTTCCGTCCCGATGCAAAGGATCGAGCTGCAGAGCGAATATAAGACCAAGGACGAGTTGAAGTAGCCAACAGAATGAACTTACGCTTCAACTAGGACCGGTACATATCGTACAAAGAAATAAACGTATTTGGTGTAGTTCCAAGTCCGCCTGTGTCAGATGTCAGCAAGCCATTGCCACAAGTAGGGCCTCCGGTAACTCACGGCCATATATATTTTACCTGCAAGGTGTTATAATAAGTCTCGTAGACGCGGGGGAGAGCATACATACACTAACCTCATCGTCAAACGTGATCAAAATGTCCCAGATCAAGAACGCCAACGCTGCAACTGGATAGACACGGAAGAGCGTAAGAGTTGTGCTAACGTAGAGAACGGCGGACTAACTCGAGCTTCGATTTACAGCTTGGGCACCTGAGGCCTCGGAAGGGGTGCGAAAAGGACCATATATAGTTGGTGTAGGGGCTGCCAGAATGTCGTGACTGATCGTCAAGGTGGGAAGCTGATTCGTTTGTGTCAGTGCCATGCAAGACACCTCTTAAAAGTGCCCGTCAGTACAGGCCTGTGATGCCCAACACCATAAAAAGATCCCCCTCAGAGGCAAGCCGTTGCCTTTCCCGTTGATCCACCACCGGAAAGTTGCAAAACCGAGCCAACGATCACTGTTACTGGGTATCGCCAGTGGTTTGTTCCAATCAAGTTTTGTTTCAAAGTCCACCAAGTAGGCCCCTCACAGAGTGGATTACCCAGGAAGACCCCAGAGATGTTTGAGAGGAATCACGAAGGCAGGTTGTTGAGGCGGAAAAGAACTAGGTGGTGAATGAGGAAAGAGGCTTGGAAGGCGAATTACCCCACTTGGCTCTAGAGGCGGTCTTCCGCCGCACCAGCGATAGACGCCGTTTACGGCTGCAGTGATCCAGAATGTTTTCAGTGATGGGAAAACGGTCCAAGAATAACACAAGTTACATGTCCGTCAACCAATCATATGGCCTTCTCCGAGCTTCAGCGCCCAGTGGCTGCACCAAGGCCATCCTCTACGGACGCCAGACAGTTGTGTGTGATATTGCGTCCCCCCGTCCACATCTGGGACAAGGCCGCGTTTTTATATTTCTATTTAGAATGTAACAAGCGATAGCATAAATCTTTGTGGTGGGCGGCCAGAAATTGGGCAAAGGATCAGAACCGGCCCGTTATTTTTCACACCTCGTTTGTCCCCGAATCTTTAGTCTTTAACAGCTCCTTGGCGAGCGGGAGCAATAAAGATGCATGTAGACTAAACTAACGAAAGAATTTACACATTCTGTAATGCCAAAATACAGTGCTTTGCTTAAAAAAGGTCGTGTTACGATGGTAATAAGGTAAAATGGAGCCAATTGCAAAGCAAAGTCATCATGTGCAGAGAGGAAAAACTGACAACACAAGGCAAGAACGATATCAAATGCAAATGGTGAAGCAACGCTAACTACCCAAGTTATCGTTGTCCCATCCCAGCGGGGCCCTGTGCAGTAGGCGTGGGACTGTAATTGATCGGATTCACTGTTCGTTTCGAGGATTCCTCCTGTCGTTGCCAGAGTAACTCAGCCCAGAGTGGGTGTGGAGGGATATGACCAACAAGCGCACGAAGTACCTCAAGCCTAGGGATACGTTAATACAATGTTGGGCGCGGAATTAGGTGCGACGTACCACCTGAACTTCTCTTCATCTGTATCAGCGAAGAATATAATCTCTTGTTCTTGAGGGAAGATAAGTCTAAATGATCGTTCAACGCCGAACAAAGCGTCTTCGTCATAATCTTTGGTCCGAGCCAATGGACTGAGGGGATTACGCAAGTCCTGGTCATCCTGCACCGCAACAGCCTTCTTAAGGTCTATCGTGGCCGTGGCTTTCTTCGTGACATCGTTGAAGGCTACCAAGTTGGCACCAATGACGCGGAAAAGGCGGCGACGCCAAGTCTAAATCACAGACCATCTTAGTTAGCCTGCTCCTGTTATAGTTCCAAAGTTACTCACGCTGCAATCACCGCCACTCTGTGTCAGGGTGCCCTGGAAATAAGTCATCTTGTGCCAATTGATGTGGCGCAGTCCGCGATGACACTCTTCCAAACTCTGAGGTAACTGATCCGGTGGAATGCCAGGTAAAGGTGGCAACCTGAACATCTGTAGAATAATCTCCCCAACCTGCAATGTAGAGAACTTGCCACCTAGTTCAACCCGTTGGCCAATAAGCGGGTAGCTCGTCTCGAACAGCCGCGTATCGCATCTTCTCGCAATTTCCCTGAACTGGATGAATGCCCTAGCAAGGGTACCATCCGGCTTCAAGTAACGTGCAAGGTTTTCGGGGAGACGATGGACAGGTGGTGGTGGTGGTTGGACAGTCTTTTCTTTCGAAGTCTTCTTCGGTGATGAGAAAAAAGCACGCATTCCTCTTGAGGAGGATTGTTGGACTAGGGGTGGTGGTGGCGGCGGCGGCGGCGTGGGTGCGAGTGCTTTAAATTGTGCAATGATATGAGGATCTCGACGAACTTTCAGCGTCAAAGTGAACTCGAGCTTGCTATGTTCAATCCTGTATCACAATGAGGAAGAGAAAGATCCTTGATGAGCAACCTTACTTACAATTCGAACTCTTGGTCAATGCGACAATCAAAACCAAGTTGGCATTCAGGGGTCGTGACGAAGTGAATCCCATTATTCAGTGTGCAAGTCAGGGCCGTAGGCTGTTGTGGCAGTGGGAGATTCACCCCTTTAATGCCCAGAACTATGCATGTATGTGTAAGCAACATAGAAACGTTCCTTTAGAGTATAGGCTACCTTTGACGAAGACCTTTCCATATGCCTTGGCAGGATTGGCTTGGGAACGGTATTCCTTGATCTGTTTAGAGTACTCGTTCTAGCACCACGTCAGCTCCTTGTTTCAGTTTGCCTGAGCGAGGTACTTACCATATCTGATGGCCGACGAACTGTTCTCCATGCCTTCCCGGTATCAAGGTCTCCAGCACCAGCCATGTGGGAGACCTTGTCTTCCGAGGCTGATGCATAGATGGTGCCTTCATGCTCCCGTATCAGATATTTCTGTCGAGAGATTCCATCAACACCACCACAATGAAATCCAGAAGGAACAAGACACTAACACTCTTCCTTGCGGCGGCAGACCCCCCGCCGTCGAGTTTCTTGAGCTCGCGTTCAATACTTTGAGAAAGCAAATCCTCTGAGACAAGCTTCTCCATATCTCCAACGCTCAACAATTGATCCATATGCCTCTTTGCCAGATCTTGCGCATCTCCAGCGCTCATGCTGCGCCTTTTGCTCGGTCTCCCAAGTCCCAACTGCGCTTGCAACCTCTGTCCATTGCCTCGTCTAGGGATGAAATCGCCTTCCTCTGCTCTACGAGCCTCTCTCCTCTTCTCGAGGATAAGTTGTTCTCGAGCCTTGATGTTGTTCTCTTTGGGAGGGGGAGGAGGAGGAATTGAAGTGGCAGAAGAGCCCGAGACGTTCCTGCTGGGAGCGTCGTTGGCCTGCAATAAATCGGAATCTGTGGCTGCTCGCTGAATCTTAGGTCGGCTAATCTCCATCGGGTGGTCGTAAGACTCGTCATAGTCGTCAGTCATCGAGTCATCCTCGCGTCCACCGGCTCCAGCCACATCATCCATAAGCCTGTCCAAGGCACTCTTCATGTCCATGTTGACGTCAACATCTCCTACTTTCATATTTGCACCACTATTGATACTCCTAGTGTCGACTTCACCACCACGGTTAGACGCGCAGGGACCATCCCCCGAGCGCGCACTAGCATCATCGCGACTGAGGCCTAACCCGCCAAGACTAAACTTGCTGCCGAAATTCAGCTCGAGGCCAGGTCCGGCGGTGAGCATCCCAAACTCTTTGTCGCTGAGGCTGTCTGGAGTGGGCAGGCCATCGGCGATGTTGAACTTGCCTGCACGTTCAACAGTAGCAGCCTCAGTACTGATGTCGGTCTCGGCCGTCAAAATGGACATGCCATCCCGCTCTTTGTCACAATCAGCGTCCTCTTCATGTGAAAGAACCTCTAATTGAGACTGAGGTGGGTCATTACGCATCTCCGGTTTAGGGAGAAATTCGATTCGTTCCGTGACTGAATCGAACTGAGGGGCGGGTTCAGGGCTGGGGCTGAGTGTGCTTCTCCTTTCGGTGAGACGACGTCGAATATCATCCTTGCTAATACGGTGGCGTATATTAGGACGGGGAGACATCGCCCGAGAGCTGTTGCTGCTCTGGCTCAAGTTGAGAGGCGACGTGACAGGGATGGGCGGGGACATTATGCGAGAGGGAGAGGGAAGCTCTGATCGGGGCGATGGCCCAGATGAACCGCCTCTTGAGCCGCTGTTATTAATGGCTGCAAGAACCTCCTCCTCTTCACCAGAGGCAGTTGAAGCAAACTCGAGCTGCTCTTGCTGAGGGTCATCTTTGAGGAATGACGAGTTGTCTAGGACGGATTCAGGGGGCGCCTAATATGATTTAGTCCATAGCTTATTACACCATGAGTAGAAAACAGCACACCTCGTCACCGGAATGATAGATGTCGCTACGATCCAAGCCACTTAAGCTGACTTCGGAATTGCCAATGGAAAGGTTGCCAGGGTCCATGGAGTCATTACTGGATCTGTTGCATTCTTCATAGCTCGGCTCATGGTGTTGTTCGAATGAGTCTGCGGTCACAGAAGGCAATCCATGGTCGGCATGCTGAGACCCTAACGAACGATCGTTAATCGAGAGAATGTCCAAGTAGGCGAGAACGCTCACCTCGTGGCCACTTGAACTTGGGAATCAGACCTTCGCTGCGAGTCGTAGTGCTCGTAGCCTTCATTGGCGAAGGACTCGTAGGAAGTTTTTCGGCATCAATTTCTGTTTCTTCAATCCTTTCAATCCCCTCTCGGGTTTGAAGGTCCCTCTCCGGGTGTGTAGGTCGTGCAAAAGGCGGTGTGCTCTGAGCAGCTCCCAAAGAAGGACGTGGTGGTGTCGCCGGAGGCCCATATGGTGATGCGTGAGTAGGTAATCCAAGGTTATACGGATAACGGGAACCGCCATTCTCTACATCGGCGGATTGTTGAAGGGATGGTTGAGGAGGTTGGGGGGACGCGCGAGGAGAAAAGTGCGGCGGCGGTTGGCTGCGTTGGGGAGATGGCTGCTGATGGTGTTGTAGAAGGCGTTCGGCGTGGTGGCTACGGCCAAACGGAACCCCATCCTCTGTTTCGAGGTCCGTGGGTATATCAGAAATGCGTGGGGGTGTCACGGATCCACGGGAATCGGCATTGACTACAGTGGCGTTTGAGGGAAAAAACATTTCCTCAACAAGACCGGTGATGCTGGTATCAGGATCCAACGGTGTTGGAGTATTCCTATCGGCGTCAGAAAGTTGGATGCTCTCATACGAGTCCTCTTCCATGGAAATGTCAAGTGCAAGTTGAGGTTGTAAGCCCGATTGGGGAGGTGCTTCTGTGCCATGCTCGCCACGGAAAAATGGGTCACCCTCTTCAGCACCTGGATAGGGCTCGCCGTACCGTTCCTCGTCGTCGGATTCATCCCAAAGTTCCTCCTCGGATGTCTCGCGATCAAATTCGACGACGTCGCACCGTTCATCGAATGTGACTGTCTTTCTGCGTTCTCTTTTCCCCCCACCACTAAGACGGGGTCCATGTAAACGCCTGGACACGAGTGAGGATCTTCCTGGCGAGGGTCCAGTCGCGACAGACATCGGAGAATCATTGTTCACAGGAGTAAGACGGGGTGTAACGGTAGAAATGGGGGTCGTATTGACGGGAAGTGGGAATTTCGTAATGGGTGGCGGGGAAGGGGTAACCTCGTCCAAACTTGACACTCTTTCTAGCTGCTTGAAAGGGCTTTTTGTCACAGGTTCCTTCTCGAGGAGGCCTTGGAATGTCTTGCTTTGCTTACGATCACGTTTAAGAGAAAATGGGCGGTCATTCTCATCTTCCGCTTCCTCATGCATGGACGAGGGACGGGGACGTTTTTCTCCAGATACTCGCCTGGTTGGAAAAGCGACGGAGGTGGGCCGAGGTGGTGTAGAAGACTTGGGCGTTTGTGTCTTGAAAGGTGACTTGGTGACTAGATTGTTGTTTCGAACATGTTTAAAGCTTGAGGAAGAACGACGAGCAACGTTGGCGCCTCGCTGAAGGACGGGTGATTCTCGCTTCGCAATTCGAAGAGGAGATGTAATTGAGCCGGGGCTTGAGGAGGAAGGAACAGAGCCGGTTGCCGAGGACGCCCATCCCATGCCCGACTCGCGTAGAATTGAAGACTTGATAGGATCGGGGGTATTTGAGAGTAAACGGTCCCGAAGAGGGGTAGGCCTATGGGCTGCCATGGGGTGAACGATGCCACTGACTGGCGCTGTTCACGAGTGGTATTTCCGTGTTGTTGTCAAGGTCGTAAAAAGGATCGTGGGTAAGGAAGATGTCCTCGTCGTTAGTGAGGTCAGGGCAGGGCACCAAGGAGCTAGAAGTCAACAAACACTTATCGTGGGAAGTTGGACTCGTATCTCCCTCCCAGGCGCATTCGACGCGTCAGTCACGTGACGGTGAATATTCCAAGGATTCGTATTTAATATTTAATGATGGTCTTGGATCAACAGATTCACGGGAGCGCTCCCGGGAGCACGCACCAGCAAGTCGTAATCGAGATACAATGAACCACGACTCCCAGTGGTCCGCACGAGGCTCTGGGCTCGACAACGTTATTAGAGGACGACCATTGGTGTGAGTTTGTCGGGCCAAAGCTTTGGCGGAGCTAGGTCTTGACCGATGGAAGTGATACAAGCGTAATTTTAAGTCGATGACTTCTGAGACTCGAAGCTGAAGCTGAGCTTGGCGCATCGATGAGTAATTAACATATTCGAATACGCAAGTACAAGCTCCTGGACCCTGCATGTTCTTCTGTTAGTAATCGCTGATTAGAGGAAAATAGAATAGAATTATTATTGGGAGAAATAGTTGCAAAATCGAAGAGCCCAAAAACTGGAATGGAACTAGTCGGGTATCGCCATGGATAATCAAGTGGAAATACACCGGCAACCCCCGGACCGGGATCATTAAGACCGCACTCATGGGGCTCCGCTTTCATTCACCTCCGCATTTGCCACCATCTTTCCTTCCAACTCCAGATTTTTAAACTATGTCATTTCAAAGTCTAATATCCGGTTCAGAGTGTGCTGCACCCGCAAACCCACTGTCGCAGGTGCTAAAACATACTGAAGGAGATCGGAGCCTTCAGCAGGTTAGTAAGCTAACTACTCCTGCCCTGGAATGGTTACCGATTGACCGAAAGGATAGGATTGCAGGACCGTCATCGAGTAGAGTACGCTCCGGCGCATCGTTCAGCGTTACACAAAGACTAATCGTACTCGCAGCTTCACCAATTACCAACAACTGCAGGACCTTCCCTCGCAAACGAACAGGATCTGGCACTCGCTCGACAATTCTTCGATGCCCAGGGACCTTCCGCAGGACCATCCTTCGCCCCCCATCCAGCAGAACTTGCTAGGTTGAACCAAATTCCGGGTGGTCCAAGTGGTCCAAATCTTCACGATGCCTGGGTCATGGAACAGCAGAAACAGCAAGTCTATCGTCCGCTCGAAGATTCAAAACAGGGCGGTTGGGCAGCTGAATTTGGAGCTTCGAACCAAACTACTTCGCCCGCCAGCCCTTCATTACAACAAAACATGCCTGCTAGGCCCGAGTGTATGTCATTCCCTTGCACAAGCACCTTTTCATCTGACATCAGATCCCACTTAGTTCAACAAAGGAATTCTTATATGTCACCGATGGGCATGTATGGAAATTCAATGCCCATGTACGGAATGTTTCACGGAACGAATCCAAACCTCACAATTACGGATCAAGGAAAGGGCAAGGGCAAGAGTAGGGAGGCCGACTTCGAGGCTGCGTTCGCCCAGGTGGCGGCTTCATTGCAAGAGCAGATGTCCCGGATTGAAGAAGTTAAAGACGATGTCGATGGCATTAATCAAGCGATGGAGAAGGCCAAACTAGATGAAGAAAAGGTGTCGGAAACAGAGAGCGACTTCAAAAAGTAAGATTTCCTTCACGGCGCGGGAATCATGTTGTTGACGACTCCTTAGGATTTGGGAAGAGCTACAGACGTCAGAGCTTCCACCTCCCCAAGAGGATATGGCTAAATGGGAGGCCGAGTTCAACCAGCTTATGAACGCGCAACGAGACGAGCTCGAGACCAATTATGGTGCGTCAATGCAACAAGCATGGGAAAGCGGTCTCGGTGATTTTTCGACGGATTCAGCGCCAGGAGACAGAATAGAGTTTGACGACGAAGGTATTCCTGCACTTGGACCCTATGTTTTCGGTTTGTCTCCGTTCCCGTACCCAAGTGATCATCCTCTAATCTCATACCGCAGAGAAGAATAACAAGTACATGACCGAGCCTCCGGCACGTTCGCTTTTAGACGAGGCAAAGGCGCTATTGGAACAAAATGGCTCTCTGTCTGAAGCAGCTTTGATGCTCGAAGCCGCTATTCAGAAGGGGCAATTGGGAGAGGGCGGGTACGAGGCATGGATCCTCTTAGGTGAAACCCGTAATATGGACGAGCGGGAGGAAGCAGGAATGAAGGCTCTCATGGAGGGCGTCAGGCTGGCGGAAGAGAATGGTACTCCCGGGCCTGGAATGATGGTTCGTCAATTCGGTGTGTAGTCGCAACGCACATACTGACACCAGATACAGTCTTTGGCCATTTCTTTCACGAACGAATCATACGACAAGGGGTCTCATTCTATGCTATTACGCTGGCTCCGCGCCACCTATCCTACCTACCCAATTCCTGAAGAGACCCTGATGGCCATGAAGACGAATAGCGCTTGGGATACACATACCCGAATCACCGACTTGTTCCTTGGTCTCACTCGAGAGCACCACAGCAAGGGCGTCTTGGATCCCGACCTGCAAATTGGCCTGGGCGTCTTATTCTACACCAATAGTGATTACGATCGTGCGAAGGATTGCTTCGCCACTGCCTTGGGTGCTCGACCAAAAGTAAGCAACTCCAGCCTGCATGGCAATTCGCATTTTTCACCTTTCACCAGGACTATTTATTGTGGAATAGACTTGGATCTTCATTATCCAACGGCAACAAGCCCGAAGAGGCACTTGGCGTGTATAGGGAAGCTCTTGCTCTTCGGCCTACTTACACCCGCGCCATCTATAACGTTGGGGTAGCCTGTAAGTAGTAGACGCCTTGGTTTATACATACCCAAATCTCATCCACGTTTCAGGCCTCAACATCGGAGCTTACAAGGAAGCCGCCGAACACTTCCTCAGCGCCATAAGCTTGCAGGAGAATAGCACCGGTGACTCTAGCAACCAACTATGGTATACCCTTCGCCGCGCCCTGCTTTCGATGGTGAGCTATCAGACTACTGCTTACTTTGCTTCAGTCGCTAAAACGCCGATTCTAGGAGCGTCCCGACTTGGCAGACATGGCCCAGGTCGAGAACAAAGCTAATCTGGACGTTTTTAGGAGGGAAGGACTCGATTTTTAGTCTTCCTGCGTCGATAGAAGCACGCTAAGTACTTGTACTGTAATTCTATACCGTTGATATCACACGCTTTCCATTTCCGTCTGCACTTTCCTTGACCAATGTCAAGAAGCTTATTGGTCAGACTCAAGAACCCAAGAAATCAAATATCCGGACCGTCGATAAAGGTCACTTGCCACCCCTGGGATGTATTTAAAGAACAACGGAATTAACTTACGAGTAGCATTCTTGATCCTTTTTTTGTCCTTGAGTCCCACTTCTATTTCCCAGAGACACATCTAGCACGATGTCAGAGTCGGCAAGTGACGTCCAAATGTTAGTCGAGTTCCCTCATACGGCGCCTGGCAAACAAAAAGCCGATTACAATCCATGCTGTGCTATTCTTGCCGCCGCGATCTGATCACACCCCTCTAGACATAGGATTGCAAAGGCGGGTGCAGACACACAGAAGGGACAGTTGAACAGGGTGTCATGCCAGCTTACACAGAATAAGGTGTGTTAGAAGATACGCGTTATCGGCCAAGTTTGGGTGTAATAAATGCATTGTGGTGTAGATTCGCGGAGCAGCTCAGGCTATGCGTGAGTGTATTCCCGGCGTAGTCGCCTTGGATCATGCCTGACGAGTTTGGCGATTGATGGACCAGTCTATGCCGTTGGCTTGACGGAGGATGATATGAACAAACCTCAAGTAAATTCAACTCCCGAACTTGGGACAGAATGACCGTCTAACACGATGAAAAACTGTAGATCGGTATCTCGCCAGTGTGGTGGGAAGGTGTGTGCCCTAACCTCCAATGGTCCGACTGAAAATTTCATTGCTGCGCATTGAATAGGCAACCCATGCAACTCGCACCTCGTGCGTACGCCTTTCCCGGGGATTAGGAAGCTAAGATCACCAGGCTAAGGGAATGTATGCATGCAGCTCGAGTTGGCGAAACACGTCAAGGATGGATGTAAAGAAGAAGGTCTTGTTGGATTGATATTCAACACTATCGGTGTCAGCGATGCTATTACTATGGGCACAGACGGTATGTCTTGATTCAACCCACGTAATGGCCAGATTGGGAACGTGTAAACATAGGAATGAGATACTCGTACGCCCTTCTGAGCCTCGATTGGTCCCAGATCTGATTCACTTGGCAAAGACTTCCAAGTCGCGATCTCATTGCTGACTCTATCGAGTCCGTCGTCATGGTACGCACTCCGCAAAAATCGTGCTTGCCAGCGCATATAATGGTCGGAATTCTAGGCGCAACACTATGATGGCAATATTTCGATCCCAGGGTGCGACAAGAACATGCCTGGATGCCTCATGGCTGCAGCCCGTCACAACCGTCCTACTATCATCGTGTATGGTGGAACCATCCAAGCTGGAACCAGACACGTCGGTTCGTGGTTGCACTTATAAAATTCTTGATGATTGCCAATGAGTCCTAGATTGTCCTTCACTGGGTAAGGTCAAGGGGGGAACTGTCAACATCTCGGACGCATTCGAGTCCTACGGTAACGCACTTCTTTGTTCAGTCCCGACGAAGTCTTAAAATGTGCACCCAGGTGCCTATGCTGTTGGAAAAATCAGTGACGAGGAACGCCTCGACGTCGTCAGGCATGCGTGCCCTGGTCCTGGTGCATGCGGCGGCATGTATACTGCGAATACCATGAGCTCAGCCCTAGAGGTGAGGAACCATGCCAATGATTCAGAAACACGGCAGTTAATTTGCTGTTGGCCAGGTCCTCGGAATGTCTTTGCCTTATTCCTCGAGCACTCCTGCGCTCTATCCTGGTGAGCAAAAATCTGGGTCGATGTCGCTCCTGTGGCTGAAGATCAATCAGAGAAGGCGCATGAGTGCTTCAGAGCTGCTAAATACCTGAAACGTCTCCTCGAGTTGGATCTCAAGCCAAGGTAACAAACCGTCCCTCCTGTGTAACTCAACCGTTGACCAAATACACAGGGATATCCTGACCCGCCAGTCCTTCCTCAACGCAATTGTCGTCATCACCATCCTTGGAGGTTCCACCAACGCCGTACGAGTACTGGTCTACTCTTTCCTCCAGACCTCAGTTTCTCTTCTAGGTTTTGCACCTACTCGCTATGGCTCGAGCCGCCGACGTCGAGCTCTCCATCGACGATTTCCAGATGATCGCGGACAAGACGCCCTTCCTTGCCGACCTCATGTAAGCGCCAATTTTTCATACACAGGCACTTACACTATCGGTGTCTTATAGGCCCTCTGGAAAATACTACATGGAAGACATTCACCGCATTGGTGGCATCCCCGCCATCGTCAAGTACCTCCTCAACCACACAGACCTAATTGATGGTTCACAGATGACAGTCACTGGCAAGACACTCGCAGAGAATTTGGAAGACATAGCCGAACTCGAGTTTAATATACAAGACGTGGTGAGGAGGTTGGATAATCCTATTAAGCCGACAGGTCATATTACGATCTTGAGGGGAAACTTGGCTCCTGGGACTGCTGTAGCCAAGTTGACTGGAAAGGAAGGTTTGAGCTTTGACGTATGTCGTATCTCTCGAGTTCGTCCCGGACTGTACTGTTAACCGGAAATTGAATCGTAGGGTGTCGCCAGGTGCTTCGATAGGTTTGTTAATTCGTTCTCGGTTCCGCAGCGGAATGTTGAAGGGCTTGTTAGGCTCGATGACTTCTACCCTGTCCTCGAAGCTGGTGAAATTAAACCCGGAATGGTCATCATCTTCAGATATCAAGGACCCAAAGGTGCACCAGGAATGCCCGAGATGCTGGGTAAAGTCCCCAATTTCCTGCACTACCACATCTCCGCTGATTAGTCCCCACCAGGTCCTACCGGAGCCATTATCGGTGCAGGTCTCGCAGGAAAAACAGCACTCATCACGGACGGCCGTTTCTCAGGTGCCAGTCGTGGCTTCATCATCGGACACGTCGTTCCCGAGGCGCGTGTCGGTGGACCTATCGCGCTGGTTCAGGACGGTGATCGCATCGTCATTGATTCCGAGACGAGGACGATCAACTGGTTGGTCGACGAGGAGGAACAAAAGAGGCGTAAGGCAATCTGGGAGGCCTCGGATAAAGGGAAGTTGAATGTTAGGCGCGGTGTTCTTTTGAGATATGCAAGGGATGCTGGTGTAAGTTTCATTTTCCTTGATGGCCTTGTGCGGCTGGCCTGACTCTGCATGTAGCCAGCCAGCGAGGGAGCGTACTGTGACTAAACCTGGAGGGACCATGAGAATGGATGTAAGATAACAAGATGGATTGGTATGACATGTATTTATCCATGGCGTTGCAAGCCCTGCCCAAACAGAAAATAGTCCCAGAAATACAACCAACGAGGGAAACGAGATATAAGTAATTACCGCTTGTCCGACTCATCATCTTCATCATTATCCTCCTTCTCCCTGGGTCGATGTCGTTCCAACGTTGAAACATCCGGCATGTTGGTCATGACCGACAACAACGGCCTCTTTTCCTCGATATGCCTCTCTCTCGTAGCGATAGGACAGCTTACACCCTTCCCTTTCTCAACCTTCTCCGCAGCAGCAACAGCCTCAGGGGAGGGTGCCAACTCGGCAAACGCATACCCTGGTTTCCGCTGCCCGAGTAACACAGCCGGATCAGGGGGAATGATCACCTCCGTCTGTGGTTTTGACTTGACTTCAGGTGGGGGTATACCAGCCGCAACAGCCGCGCGCTTGAGTTTCTTCCTGTTGTAGCGCTTCCTGAAGTAGATTGTGAAGCCTATGATCCAGGCTATTAGAACCAAACCAGCGCTGATGCTGGCTGCTATGATCGGTGTTTTCGCTGGTTTCCTGTGTGCATGTACAGTTGAGGACAATGCATTGTGAATGGTGAGAAGCGAGGGAGTGCGTACCCTTGTAGGGCTGCAGCTTCTGATGAGCTCACGGCTCGCGCATGATGCACACCTAACGGTTGGAGGGACGATCGTCAGTGGTGTGTCCTGGGCCACTGGTATGTGAGGAACGTACGCGTTCGCTGGATGAGCCCCATAGGGTTTTAGTAGATGGAAAGCAATGGATTGACTTCTCATAGCGGAAACCGTAGCATGAACGCTCCAAGGTGGAGGCGGTGAGCAAATTACATACTGCGCATTTTGAGCCTAGAGCAACCGACCGTCATAAGTAGCCAAGGCGTGGGAATATGTTTATTCCAGAATCTATTTATGCACATTCAGAGTCTTTGCTCACATATGCGATGCAGCAAGTGTCACTGCCTCGTCCGTAGTACCAGCAATCTGTACCTCGTGCACACTCTCCAATCCAACTCCCTTCAAAATCTTCCCAACCCCGTGTGACTTGACCTTCTCCAGTTCCTCGCCACTCTTAACGAGCAGCATCCCAGCGAAGCCTAGCGAGTTGACACTGACTTCGTCTCCCGTTCCCGGGAGCTTGTACTTTTCGTATCTGCGCGGAATGAGATGGATGTGTTCCAGTGTGATGATTACGTTGTATGATGGTTTTCCAGCGGGATAGTCGGGAGCGTGTCGGATCGTTGAAACGACGAGGTCTAACAAGGAGAGGAAAGTATTGGCCAGCGTTTGTTCCAGTTTCTCATCATCCTCATACTGCATTTCGGATGGAAAACGGAAAACATGATTTGCGTAAGGGAGTTTGGATATCGTAAACGGCTTTGCTGCATTCAGCCATCAGCCAGGAGCCATTACAGAATGTATGAATGTACGAACAGGGTGTTTCCAGGTTTGTCGACTTTGCGAGACGTTCAATTGGTGGGCCAGATTCACCCTCGTCGACGGGGATGAACTGGACGTGTTTATGTGGCTGGCTGGCACCACTGAAATCGCCACCTGCAGGAGAATGAGTACTCGATAGAAACATGTGTTGAACGGACATATTTACAGTTGTAAAAGGCAAAGAATCTCTTGCCCGCCTTTCGCGCAGCTACGAGAATCTTGTATGTCTGCACTAGATCAGGCGGAAGTGGGGGCGATGATTGTGGCTTGAATTCTGTCAACGTAACCAAGCTTAAAAGACTCATATATGCGACTTAAATGACCACATACCTTTCGACACGAGCAGGAAGTGGTTCGCGACGACGGAATACTTGTTCAACTAGGATCGAGCGTTCAGATACGTACAAATACAAAGAACGGAAAATTGAAACCCACAAGAATGATATACTCCTCTTCCGAGTCCTCATCCTTAAGCTCGCCCACGTACAAATTCTCATTATACGGCGGTGCGAATGGATCAAAGGCCTTCCCACCAGAGGCGTGCAATGCCACTCCCCCATCCGAAGTGCTAGCTGGTGCGTCCTTAGGGTCAACCAGTTCCGATGTGGTCACGATTTGCTGCGGTTTCTTCTGCAACGCCGGACACACACGAATTTGAAACTACGCAAAGAAAGACACACCAACCCACCCATCAGCCAGTAACTCTCCAAAGGCAACCACTTTGACCCACCTCGACATCAATCTCCGGTTCACGATGGTTGACTACGGTAGAGGGAAAGAACAACAAATCACCGCTTTCCTTTGCCTTTTCATATTGGCTCTGAATCTTGGAGATGATATCGGCGGGCGACATCGGTAGTAAATCGCAACCTGTGGAGTCTAGGAGGCGAAGAAAAGAGAAGAAAAGACTGTATGTCTAAAGATAGGAAACGCGATGGATTACGCATCAACCTGCGATCAAGGTTATTCAGGGCCATTTACCAATTTGCTACATATCCGTTCAAGGAATAGGGGCTACATTTCGTCATTCGGATTCGACTTTTCAAGAGCTCGATTCTTTGGCGTATATTGCAAGTGCAGTGATAGACACACAACAAGTACAACGTTACATGTCCAGACAACAGGTCGAGAACAGGACAGCATATTGACGAAAACAAAAAGACACGAAGATGTTGTACAAGCGCATACGTCAGTGGGGTCGCGACAAAAGAATGTAAGGTGGACCCAGTCCTGAAGAAATTCAAACAGTTAAAAGAGCGCAAAATAAAAAAAAATGCTATTCCTCCCTCTCCTGCGTCAGGAACTTTGTAAAGCAGACTTGAACAACACATCTGTTTCTGTGACGAGGAGTCATGGTGATAATGGAGGGGCAGGACCGAGCTCACGCCTGCCCCCCCTTTCCCCTGTTCCCTTTCGCTTCCGCCATCGTCTCTCCTAGAGCTACTGCGCGCGTGTAACATCCCAATGCTATTAATGACCACAAAGCAGCATTGGTTCCCTACACAAACGTCCCTGAGTCCCAACAAGTTACAACAAACAAGTTACTCACCTGATAGAACAAAATCATGAGGAACGATTGGAAGAACAGCAACACGATCCTAACGACCAGGTTCCTGTAAACCGGCAGTTTTTTCATCCATGGCAATGGCCATTCCAACGCCAAGATACCGAATCCAAGAAGCATCGCGAAGATCTGAACGAGTGGAATCTTGACGATAATGGTGATGAAGGGCGCGGCACTGGGCGCAGGCCTATTTCGGTGATATGGTCATAGCCGCGAACCAAGGCAAGGATGAAGGAGCAAATGAATTCAAGTCGTTAAGGTTCACTTTGTTGGACGCTAAGAGCAATGACATACTGAACACCTCCAGGGTCACGCAAAGTACCACCGACAAAGTCCCAAAAGAACTTGCGATAGAACATGCCCCAGAATGAAGCCCAAATACCATCTAACATTGACAATGTAAAAGAAAGGGGAAAAGGTCAGAAATCGAGGTCCGAATTTGCACACAGTGGACGCACATATAGTCGCTGTAATAGAGACGAAACGAGAATATTCATGCCACATCAATTT
This sequence comes from Podaxis carcinomalis, assembly GCA_018524395.1. Classification (NCBI taxonomy): domain Eukaryota; kingdom Fungi; phylum Basidiomycota; class Agaricomycetes; order Agaricales; family Agaricaceae; genus Podaxis; species Podaxis carcinomalis. The sequence goes on from JAEUWJ010000727.1 coordinate 172,033, forward strand.
GCCCATTTTGAGGGTACTAGTCGAGTCAAGTTGTTGTTCAAGGGGATGATGTTCGGGGGGGGGGGGGGTGGATGTTGTACGCAGTAGATAGGAAACGACGCGGGGAGCACGGCTCAGCTCAATAAAACCAGCAGGTAATATGTTTACAGCGGGGAAGAAGGCTTGCTTCAGACACCAGAAGGAAAATGAACAGCAAAAAAAAAAAAGAAAAAGAGCGCAGCTTCTAGCTGGCTAAAGTGAATGGTGGTGAAGAAGAAGAGAAAGGAGCTCTGTGAGGGAACAAAGGTGAGAAAGAAGTTATTATTACCTTCGGAGTTTGAACTGCCTCTTTGTCGTGTGGTAACCAACGCTGGTACAATCACACATCAATTGTTGTATGTTGACACTACTATGGTCAAGGTGTGTAATATCTAAGTGTACATATGTAGTAGTACCGAGTAAATAAAGTTCAAGTCCGACAACTGGTCTATTGCAGTGAGCCAATATTTAGAGTAGGGGGCCGTCTTGGACGGTAAGCTTGACGCGAACGTTGAGATGGAGACGAAGTATCCTGTGCAATTGAGATCAGCAGGCGCCTTTGACGTTGACATACCAGACTACCGGATGTATACTCACCGTCACGACCGACGTGGGAACTGTTCCAACTGATCCGGGCACCCGGGGAGTCGCTACACGGGGAACAGAGGAGTTCAACGGATCCGATGATCCCGAAAAAGTCACTTGCGGGCGACTTTCATACATCTCAGCGCTGCTACTCGAAAACTCGGGATCACCGTAATAGCTTGGCGCAACGGAAAGCTTGGATGACCGTTTGTTGTAACGCGACTTCTGCGACGGAGCAAGCTGTGCTGGCGGTGGCAATGGGAAGGCTGGATTATCACCGCCAGGTGCCGGTCGTCGAGCCATTCCTGATTCCATCACGCTCTGCATCGGTAAGATGGGGGTGACGGGGGAAATGCTGGCTTTGATGACGCTGGACTCCTGACGCAGACGTCGCCGCCTCCAGAACAAAAACAAACCAACGACTATGAGGAGCACGGTCACCACTCCTGCGATTGATGCGCCTGCGATGACACCTGCGCGAGTGGTACTAGATCTACGGAGTCCCATGAGTCAAAATTGAATGATGTCAAAACGAGCACACGTACTTCCCGGCAGAACTTGCTGGTTGGAGGGACGAGCCGTTGTTTGGTGGTATCGCACCAGACGTGCTGTTCACCGCACCCAAGGTTTGAGCCGAGTAGATGTCAACGGAATCAATATCGATGAATGGCCCTGTGTTGAACCTCTGAACCTTTGAGACAGTCATGTTGTGTTGTCCATCCGCGAGACCATCTGCCCAATACTATAACCTAGTAAGTCCGTTACATTCCTTAACGGTTGCCTTTTACATACCAACAACACCTGCAAAACGGTGTCAGTGATCATGTATGACGTTCACCATAGCAAGGCGCTTACCTGCGATCTGACCGCGAGGACACGGTTCATAGATCCACTTGGCATTGTTACAGTCTTACCGTCGATGGTGATGGAGACATCGGCGTGATCTGGCGATAAGGTGCCATAGAGCGCAACCGCATTTCCTGTAAATTGGAGGGAGAATGCTGCGTCGTCATCCGAGGAATAACTAAGGAACGAGTAAGTTAAAACTATGATTCAACATGAAGAGAACGCACTGAAGTGTATTATCTCGGAATTCAGGTCTGGGGTTCATCTTCCAAGCACCAGGAGATGGAAGATAGTTAATGCGCGAGTCGTTGTCATCAATGGTCGTAACTGCAGGGTTCGAGCTAGAAAATAATCAGAATACTACACGCGTTGTTGCAGAAAAAGAAACCTGCCCAGCGGGACCAATCTGCGTTTCAAATGTAATGGTGTCGATATCAACAGGAGCCCCTCCAGTGTTTGTTAGTACTAGAGTATGGACGTCGTCGGAGAGACCAGAAACAAAGGCAAGGTTGTTCTTGACAGGAGAAGATCCAGGAACAGGACTGCCGTCAAAGAGTTGTTTTCCGTCGAGCGAAATAGAAAAAGGGCCATAACCAGGCCTTCGACCCCCAGTGATAGTGAACCCAGTACCTGGTGATGTTGAACAGCTATACGGGCACACTGATAAACCAGAACACACCACGAAACTGAAATGTCGCAGTCGCGCCTTGCGTTGCAGTTACATGATACGAACCGCCTGAGTACGACTTGACCCCTGGAGTTCAGCCTCGCCCAGCGATCCTCGAAAGAGCGGTACGTACTGCGGCTAGCGTGTCGTTGGCTTGTGCGTCTTGCCACGCGTCTGGCGGTGCATATTGGATCATAGGGGAACCGTCTTCCACTAAAAAAAGTCGGAGTCTGGCCACGGATACCCATCTAGGACCGTGGTCAACTCACCTAGTATGGATTGAACCGCCATCTAGGCCGAATTAATCGAACGAATGGTAGAAAAGAAAGTGAAAAGGAGAACGAAAGGAACGAATAGACAGCCTCAAGCTGTGGAGGACCAGCTCTTGACAGAGAGAAGAAAGTGATCAGGACACTGTTGAAGACGCTCAACTGGCGATTGCGACAGAAGGGGCACAGCCAGATGTGACATGGTTTGGATATATCAACTGTCACCTGTTGGAATGATGCGCATGGCGCCAACGGGAGGAGTCCTGCGAGGATGTGAAGATGAATGTAGGATTGATCAGTGTCATCAGCCAACTGTGCGACCGGAGGAGGGAGACGCGATACACCAGATGCCACAAAAAGAAAATCGACTTTAGTGACTGGAAGATATGTACAATGGGCGGCTAATGAATCTGGCACAATGCTGTACGCCATCACACAATTTATACCTTGTGCACCTAACCCTCTTTATCGCATCAGTACACGTTTCCCCCACTCTTTGACATGGCGTCCAAGTCAAAGCCCGGGTCGGGCACAAAACACACTACAAAGGATCTTGTCAAAGTTGGTCCCCGTGAGGTCTTCATCGATGCCGACAAAGCACAGAAGTTGAGGGACGTCAAACCTACCACATCTCGTGCTCTGGTTTTGCGCAATGGAAAATATGGCGTCCAGGGCAGCGGAGACATCGTTCTCATGTCCAAAATCAGTGGAAGGGAGAAACTCGATCTGCTCGCGGGTATGTTTGTCGTCTGCTTCTTATTTCCATTGACCAGTTTCCTCAATTCATAGACCCGCAGAGGACCTTGTTGAACGGGCAAGCAAAGCTGTTGCGGCGCCATTTGACATTCAGAAGTGTCTTCGAATAGCAGAGTCGCAGTACGATGGTGCGCATGTCGTCTCTTTTGCTTTGTGATTTCGTTTTTGAACTGCTATTCCAGCCTTTCGGGGAGACATATCCCACTTGCGCGACCCCGGAATGTTCATCAACATTATCACGGATGAGCTCGAGGCTAACATACGATATGACCCCAAGAAGCCAGACCCGTTGAAGAACCCCAGCTACATTGCTAAGATCGTCACTACGAGGTACGTCTTATATGCGACTTGCAGCAAAGCTGCTTATCACCTGGCGCCCACCAGGATCCATAATCAATACATGCTCACCTCTGCATGGAAGATTGTCCGAGATGTCCTTCGTGAGCTCATTCATCGGGGAATGACAAACAAGAATGTCAAAGCTCTATTGAAGAACGACATGAGGATACGGAGCCTTTACTTGGCGTTGGTCCACATGATTGAGATAACAATCGACATATACCAACAGAGGTTTTCTGTTTTGGCGTTGAACTCTGGTATGCTCTTCTATAGGGTTTCCTAGGAGCCACCCAGCTTATTCGAAGGAAACCTCAGCTCATTATGCAAGATACTTCAAACAACAACACACGGGTGATCCAACAGATGGACCAGAAGTTGTCTTCGACCACAGCGAGTTACGAGAAGCTGCGCTGTCGTTCATTGACTCCATCATAATTGAGCTCTGTTTTCCCAAGGCGCCCTACCCCAAATTTGTTCTGTATCAGATCCTCCATGACGCTGCCGAAGAATCACCTAAAGAAACGAAACGGTTCTCTCAGCTTATGTGGGACGCCGTTGGCGATCTATCAGTAAGTTCCGAAAGGGTATGGCGCAACAAGGGCTGGACTGACAGCGGGGAAGGAATGCGTTGAGCTGCATCAGCTTCTTGAAATCCCGTTGCTCACACCCGAGGCAAAAGAATGGAAGGACGAAGTTTCGCAGATGCCCCTGGAATTTGACCAATGGTCAGACGCCCAGATGTTGTCGCTCAAGGCGTCGGAGGAGATTGCAAACTTTAAGGATTTGATCTTCCCCATAACCAGGACTGCGAAGAAGGCAATACTGGATCATATGTGGGCACGCATTGATCAGGCACGTTGCTATCTCTAACTATCCTTCGGGTCATGGACACTCATTGCATTTGTGGTTAGAACTACTTCAAGATCACTGGGAAAGATATCGACGATCTCTGGCAGCTGAAAGGAGAAGAGACCACTCCCCAATGGACGAGTTTCTACATGAAGCGCCCCACACCAAATAGACACGACTCTGGTGCAGAGGACAACGGAAGACCAAACCTGCTTACCAGCAAAGCCAACAAGGACGTCAAGAAACCTCTGACCATCACCAACTTTGCTGCCGATGATGACACTGACTATGAAGATATGCCCGGCCTTCAAACTGTATCCAATTCCTCCGACGACTATAGTTCCGCGGACGAACCTGATTCTGATGTTGACTATATTGACGATGAGAGTGACGATGAGAGCGGGTACAATACAGAGCAGGAGGATCAAATTAGAGAGTTGCTAAGGGAAGCGATGGATACTGCCCATGAGGGGGATTGGTTTAACACGTCGGAGCAGCCTGCTGAGCCTATCAGTGTGGATGCTAGCCGAGACAGTAACCCGTTCCTCAAACTGTTGGGCTCATTGAGAGGTTAGCTGATGTTATTTTCTCTGATTCAAGGAATCTAAACTATATTCAACGTTCGTAGGACGCTTCTTTAGGTCAAGCCCTAAACTAAGGGTTCGCACTGCCACAGACCCTACAGCCCGCAGGGCAAAGACGACTCAGCCAAAGAAAGGTAGGTAAGGTTATTAATGGACAACAAGATAACCTTGCTGATCACATTCTCTCAGCTGCGCCTCCGAGCCAGAAGGCGACAGTCGAAGAAGTGACAGACGAAGAGGGAGAGCCGCGCACTCCAAAGAAGAAAAAGAAGAAGCCCAAGAAGAAAAAGAAACCAGCTTCTGCCACGACGGGGGAGCAATTCAATGACAGTATCCCCGTACCTTCTCCCCCGACGCCATCAACAGGGAGCAAATCATTGCCATTATCACCTCAGTCTCCCAACGCATCTTCTTCCGCGACCAGTGCCCCGAACCCAGTTTCGCCGAAGTCACCCAAGAAGGTTGCGGTTTCATCGGCCAAACCTGCGGCACCGACAATCTCGGCAGCAGCCATTCCTACATTCGAAACCACAACAAACTACGGTCAATCCGCACGCACATATCTGTCCACGCTTGAAACCCACAAAGTTAAGTCCAAGACCCGCACCGACCAGGCATCAATATTCTCAAAAGATGAAGAGAAACCACCTAGTGGGAGTAGTGTCATGTCCAAATTAGGCTTTGGGGGTCAGAAACCTTTAATGGAGAAGTTGGAGCAGAAGGCTGCACAATCGAGTTGGTTCGCAAAGTTGTCGAAGAAGACGAATGGACTCATGCACCACCTGCTTCGGACTTCGGATGACATGAAACAGGGGAAGGGCGGGATGAGATGGGATGATTTCGTCAAGGTGCATTGCTCTTTCGCCATCGGATTGTGAGGTGACTTATGCTGATCTCCCATGAAGCTCATGACAGAAATGGGGTTCGAGTGTGATCCTAGTACGGCGGGCTCGAGTGTAAGGTTTATTCCGCCCGGGAAGGATGACCATGTACGTTCCGACGTCTCACCGTATAACGCTCCACAATCTGATCTTTGGTTTCTTTAGCCTATCAGTTTCCATAAACGTATGTTACTCCACAATCAACTGCTCACATTTCAGCTTGCTGACTATCCGGCTTTCAGCACACCCTAAACCGTACATTGATGCTTGGAAACTAAGAGGCATGGCGCGTCGACTCAAGGACCATTATGGTTGGGACGAAGAGTCACGCAACGCTTTATTCTTCAGATTCAGAGAAGGACGAAGAATATCAGACACTGGGGATAATACGTAATATTTTTTCATCGCCTTAGGATACGGAACTCCAACAGCTGACTGGTCAAGTTGTGATCTGTTCCGGTGCTGCGCCGTCTACTCTCCTCATCAACCGCCTAGGTGCGTTGGGGGTTTGTCGTGCAATGACTAGGCAGCTGCGTCCTTCTGAACCTAAGGAGAACGCCGCATCATCCACCATACAAGAGGGAAAGATAGGCCGCGGAAAGCGCAAACCCACAAGAAATATCTCTCATTTCCAACCCTCCTGTGTAGAACAATGTGAATCAGGTGAACTCGATAGAACCAACAAGTTAAATTTCAACCTTAAACGTCAATGGGAGTCCCTGGATTCGATTTCTATCCAGAGACCTCCAAAATCCAGCCACCTTCCTTTTCCAGCAACCACCACCATCTCCCTCAGTGGTCAGTTGTTTGTAGCACTATGGGTTGTCATAAGAACAAATTCATGCCCCTTAACTTCTCTGAGGTCCCTGAAACTCCTTAGCAACAACATCTGACCTCTTCAAGCTGGTCGGATCTATCCTATTACCCACTGCACATGTTGGAGGACCTAAACCACCCTCCTTCTCTTTCCTCTGAGCCAGACTCAAATGGCCAATGAACACCTCCTGAATGACATTGGATCAGAGAGGCCCAGTTGCAAAAATCAACCCCTACCCCTGTTCCCATTCCTACCAGGCACACTACTGGTAGAGATAAGTGCAGGTAACCCACAGGTACCTCTGAACATACCTGTACCCTTACCTGCCACACCTGTACCCTTGTGCAAGGGTCAGGCATATTGCAGGTAGGGGCATGGGTTCTTGTAGGACCCATGGGTATGAAAACCTGTACAGGTTGAGCTCACAGGTCCAGTGTTAAGGTAGCAGACTCCAGACAGGGGAGGACTGCAAGCAGACAGGGGCAGATGTTTGCGGACCAAGGGTAGGTGAGGCCTTGGCTTCAACTTATGTGTTGTGCCCCTTGGGGAACCATAGTGGCCTCACTTGGCCAATCTACAAGCTTATTGGACAGGAGTGGATGGGACTGGATGAAGACAGGACAGTCCCGGACAAGGATGGGGCTGTAGCAAGCAAGAGAGCAGAGAAAGAAAGTCCTAAGTTGATATTCTGACTGCTGAACTATAGTGGAGGTAGTCTACTTATATACTAGCAGTCAGGATAGGGTCCAGGGATAGGTAGTCAAGTAACTAGTAATTTGAAAGTCCTTGAAGGGATTATCAGAGTTGGGTGAGAGCTGAAACTATAGTGAAACTACAGTGAATTTCAAAGTGAGGAGTGTCTGTGTGGCATCCAGACAACCAGGGATAGCAAAACAATCAAAATAGCGGATGGTCTGGGTTTGGAGAGGAATGATTATTGGTGAGACAGGGGAGCGAAACATGCATGAAGGAATTGGTTATTGGGCTCGGAAGACTGGGCGGAGGGGTGGTTTGGAGGAATGAGCTCGCAAGGGGGTGTCCGATTGGATTGGAAGGTGAACCGGCTGGTCTGGGCCCATAGAAGTTGCCTTGTAACCAGGGCTCAAAAGCTTAATGGACAAGAAATGAAGTCCATAACATCCAGCAAAATGTCACCAAGAAGTATTGACAATCTAAGGTTTAGGTTACAGTAATCTTGTCCCAACCATCCTCCAACTCCTCCTCATAGCCACCATCAGCATATTCTACCTTTGTAACATTCAAGACATCATTATCTTCAACAAAACCAAGGAGGCTCCACTCTCCAAGACATATCAAAGCATGGGTTGACTGAGTATCAAGCTGATTTTGAATGTGTGAAAGGACAACACTGCCTTGACTAAAGATCAACCTTGACTGAAGTAGCTGAGGATTGAATCACTGATGAATCGTTGAACTAAATAATTAATGACAGAAAGAACTTACCAGGTATCACAAGATAGTCTATGGCCATACACAAGAGACATGGAAAGAGATGAGTGTGCTCCTTCCACCATGTGATTGGGTCAGTAACAGACTGGTCAGCATCAGTGGATAAGTAACGCTCCAGCTCATCTTGTGGCTTATCACCATCAATTGGCTTATTGTCCAGAAAAATGAAGTCAAACATGTTTTGACTTGTATTTTGTATAGTACTGAGAGCTGAATGTAGCTAGTTGTCAGACAAAATATTGTCAGCACCAAGGTGTTTGTTTCATGCAGATATAAACACACCTCTGAAGAACTCGCCATTGCTGTATCTGGAATTGCCACCATAGTCTCCCAATAAAAAGCCTCCCACTGAATTCTTGCAACTTCCTCTGCTTCCTGGATCCACACTCCATCTCAATTGAGTTATTTGAAGTGTAGAAGCTTGTGAGCAGGATGTAAAACTGAGTAGTCTGTCATTAACATTGAGATTCTAGGACATTACTTGACAAATACTCACTCATAGCAATCTGGTACACTTTGGGCATGTCAGTTTTATTGTAGTAGCACTCAAGGGTCTGTTTTCCCACACCAAGTGCAGCTGCAATAGCAGGTGAAAACCTGTGTTTAGGGGACAGGCTGGGAGCAGCATACAAGGGGTGATTAGATAAACCTGGGATCCTTGTGGAGGACTGGTCAGTCAGGAGTGAGTAAATACAGTCCATGACCAGAACCACAGCTGCAACAGATGTGTTATTGTGTGAAGCAAATAATGTTGAATCCTTAAATACCTGTTGATTTTGGGTGAAGTGTTGAGTATCTAGTAAAGGTGAAGGAAAGAAACACCATACATTTAGGGCAAGGCAGAGCTCCTCAGCCATGTTCCACTCAGCCTTACCTAGCTGGTAGTCAGTGAGATCATCAACCTTGCTTGATATAGCTTTGAGAGCTGTCTCGTATTTGGCTGCAAAGCATAGCATGTCATAAGTTGAGTTCCATTGTGTTGCAACATCATACAGCATCATTCAGTTAGGTAGGCCATGGTTGACAAGGATTTCTTTCCACTGAGGTAACAATTTTGTGGGCAAGTTCTTGAGAGCCAATACTGTTTTCCAAAGCTAAAGTATATAAATATGGTGGGAATGTCTGAGCACTTTGCTGAAAACATGACACATAGTGACATACCTTCACCAACATTGAATGAACAGACTCAGTCTTGGTTTCAATATCAGGGGAGGTTGGTTCCTCAATCCATCCACTCATGTCATCCTTGTCTCCATCAATCTCATCACTCTCCTCACTGCTCCCTTCCCCTGCCTGTGATTTGTGGCCGTCAAATTGTTTCAACACACTCTTTATGACAAGGTTGATGATGTGGGTGAAGCACTAGACTCTTGCCTACTTGCCAAGGAACCTAACTGCCTAGTTACACAACTCCACTATCATTGCATTGTTATTACTTGTGTTATTGCAAGCAATCACAAGAACCTAGCCATGAACATAGTCAGTGATTGAGCTAGGAGGAAATACTGCCTTATTTCTCACCTTATCTTTGATTCCAAACTCATTCAGAATTTTCTCAAATTTGATCACAAGGTTCACTCTGGTATATGATACTGAAACTTCAACCAGGTCAAGTAGCAATGAAACTGGTTTCCCATCCTGTTTCAGGTGAACTGTCACAGCCATGAAAGGCTTTGTTTTGGTGACATCCAGGTATCTGTTGCAAAGCTTAGATAGCTACAGTATTTTTATCATCTTGTAAGTACAGTTATTCTTTTACTCTCTTGGATAAATAACTGTACCTGTAAGGTGTTGTAACGAGTGGCAGGGATCTAGAGTGAGAGCAAACACTCAGAATCATAGAACGAGACTGAAAATATATTAGGAAGTACCTAGAGTGAGAGCAAACACTGTAGGTAATGTAAGTAAGGGTATAATCCTATAATATATAGAATAGCTCACCTCAGAATCATAGAACGAGACTGAGGTGTATGAAAGTACAGGAAAACTCGAAAAGAGTGTGATTACATAATATTGCTGATGTAATGAATGGAACTGGAAACATAGTCCAAAAGGAGTGACAAAATAAAGTCCTTACGACAGAGTATATTCACAACATAAGGTGTCTGCAGTTTGCTGTCAAACATGGACAAATACTTTCTTGACATTGCAGGACACTGTTGTCAAAGGGACCCAGTGTGAGGGCTGTCTGGTTTCCATCAGAGAATCATAGCCTTGGTCTTCAATAATTGTGAAAGAGCACTTGCCTTCAGCAACCCAGTGCATTGTCTCAGCATGAGTATGAACATTCCATAAGTATATCAGTAGTCCAATGTTGTATTGGTTATGCTCACTGTATTTCAGCTTTTGTATGAGGACAATTTGAGTATGTGACTTTTCCCTTTCCAATATGTTTGAAGGCTAATGTGATTGATCCATCCCTCTGTAGTCCCCCCTTGGATGCAAGCTTAGCAATGGACTTCTGAACTTCCTCAACATTACTCTGGCTTGTGTTTTTGACCACTTCTTCCCTCCAGCATACTCCTGCATGCCAGTGCAGGTTACTAGTTGACTTGGCATCTTGTTTGTCAAGATACCTTCACACACATTAGGGGTTCTGGCCTTTTCTGAGGCACTGGGGTGCTGAGCAAACAAATTCATGACACCAATGTCCATTTATTTCAGTGATAATCAGGTTCTTTTGGAGGAACCCATATATTGGTGTGTTCCAGTCTCTTTGGAGCCATTCTGTTAGCATAGTAAGCTGATCGATTTTTTTGAAGAATTGTTTTTTATAGATCACCCACCAAGCTCCTGTTTGGCAGTCTCATTCTCAGTAGGCTCTTCAAAGTCTTCTTCATTATCAGAGTCACTGATCTCCTCTACTTCATCTGAGCCAGTTGGACCCTGCATCTCAACATTGATGGATTCATTGTCTCCTGTAGCTGCCATGACTGACTGAATATCAGTTTTTTTTTTTTTTTGTTGCTGCCACCTCCAACTAGGAGTCTTCAAAACATCAGGGAAGGTGTTGCTTGTGGAGCTTTGGTGAATGAGCTCTTGGCAGATCCTTTGGTAGTATGTGGGTTGTAAAAAAGTAATGTAGATTGTAAAAAAAGTTTTTGTGTATCAACTACATATACACATGCTACCATTGTTGACACCTGGCATACCCTGATGAACACCAGTAGGCATTCCAAATTAGGAAGGATACCCACCAGTACCTGCCACATGGGTGCAGGTTTGGCAAAAGTACAAATTTCAAGACCTGTACCCTTACCCACTGTACCTGTGTTCCTTACCTGGCAGGTATGGCACACCCATGATGATCTCTAACTACTGGGCATCTTCAGAGCAATCCTCTTCTGACATGGAGCTTGACTCCCTGTCTCTCCTCCCTTCAAGCAGATCACACCCAAGGCTGCTCCCTCCACTGTTCCCTTTGATTCTGCCCCCTACAAGGTTGGTGATGATGAGGAAAAGCCTGAAACACTCTTGGTCATTATTTTACAGATGGCCAAGAATATTCATGATGCACACATTGAAGAATTCAATACTAATGATGTGCCCTTATATGTCTCCCTTTGCAATTTTGTAGCTGCTATCAAATCCAAAGGCCTTTTCATCAATTGCACCTCCATCTGTCAATCCCCTTCTCCACCAGGCAGCAATACTGTCCTATTATTCCAGGCACAGCAGCCTCATGCCCAATACATGCTGTCCCATGGAACAGCTGACTCAGCTATAGTAGACACCCAACCAGCCCCTGCTTCACAACTCACTACCCAGGCCCAGGCCCCAGCACCTTCCCAGCTCCCTGCTCAGACTCCTGCCCAGACTCTTGCACCACATGATAGGCCAGACATGCCCCTGCCCCCCCACATGACAGGCCTAGACCTCCTCTCATGTAACATCAAGACTGGCCCTCCAGCCCTTCCTCCCTCCATGTGGTGCAAGCTGTTTTTTTGCCACTTGGGGCCCCACCTGGTAGCAATTTTTCTTGAGTGCCAGTGTTAGCAATTTAGCTAGTGCTTACACCTCTCTTCAATCCCCTGTCACATGCTTCAATCAAGTACTCTCCCAAGCCAAGTCAGCACTAATCATTGACTCTAGTCACTCCATCCTGGTGTCATTGCTTTCTCTACAGGCAGCATCCCAATACAGACAGACCTCAACACTATCTCTACCTCCCTCCCATCTATGCTCAAAAGTGCTTCTATCACCCTCCCTATATCCCAATCTTTTATTAAGATGGTAGATGTCCCCTTCTTCTCAGCTGATGGGTTCTAACTCACAGCTTGTCAAGTCAAGACTGAGGCTGCAGCCTTTCCCCTCTTCCCTCTGACCTGTACTATATGTGCATCATTCACAACTCTGCCAAGTCTGACACTGCCAGTGTCAGTGCTGCTGGTGCTGGGGTCATCCTTCTGATGCCTGTTGTGCTTGTACACCCAGGTGTCCTCTCTGTGGAGGTCCTCACTCTGCAGCCTCTCATGTTCCATGGCAGGGTGTTGCAAGGGCAACCCCAAGGTGACCCTCCCTCCCTCCCTCATTCCCCCCACTCCAGCAGGTGATTCCTGCCCCTACTATTTGCAGAAGTTTGATAATTCACAGGCAGTGAATGAGTGGGATGGATACAGGATACAAATGCAAGTATGTGCATTGTAGTTGGAGGGGTGTGGGCAGGTACATCAGAGAGGACCTGTCAATAAAGATCAAGTGCATGAAGGGGATTGACAGTACCAGGAAGTGTCAGATTGTTTGTGAACTGGAGACAGATCTTGAGTTGAGCTGCTGGGTCACCTTGTTCTTGGTCACCAATAAATCTAGGGATGGCGTCAGTAAAACTGAAAAGGCCAGATGAACCACAAGCTAACCAGTTTATTATGACTTCAGTTGGCCATGGCTTCTTGGCATCAAAAATGTCTCAGAATTTTTGTTGGATTTTGAGGAACCCATTGAAAAGATTGTGATAAACATCCACCTGGGCCTCAGCATCATCAATCAGGAGCTCTTCTTGTGCACAGTTAGCATGAAAATCAGCATTTGAGAAATTGCCACTCGGAGTGGCTGCAGATCATCCAAAGGAGAGGAAAGGTACCTGTTACTTGAACATGCTCGCAGATGAGGTCAACAAACTTGCATCGAGCCTCTTTACTGCTACACTCGTCCAGGCTGTCAAGAAGAATGAGTAAGGGCTCCTGGAATATATGCGGTTTGGATGCCATCAGTGCTTTGAACTGTTCAATGATGAGCTCTTGGGATTGATTGCGTAATTTTTTTTTCAATGAGTGTAGGGTCATCGGCGAGACGCTGGGTAATCACCTGCTGATAATCTAAGTGTAGGTGGCAAGTTGATAAGTGAGGGTGGGGATAACAGACACAGGGTCACCGCGATTGTTCAGCCTGGAGAAGAAGGCTGCGCCCAGAGACCCTGAAGCCTTAAATTGTTCGGCGATGGCTTGGGCAACTGCTGATTTTCTGATGCCAGCAGGACCAAAAGCCAAAGCAGAATCCAGTCAAGTTTCCTGCTGGTGAACCAAGTGGTGCTTCGCTTCTGAGGTTTTTCTGGTTTTCCGGGTAACATTTGGGAGGAGGATGACGGGCAGAAGAGTCTACTTCAGCACCCCGCAACTCTCTTCTGTTCCAGGAGATGCAGGGCTGCTGAAGTCAGTAAGTGTGGTGGTTCAACAAAAGGGTATGGACCGTACCCGTCCTTCCAGAATCGAGATGTTGGATAAGATTCTCGATATTAACCATGGAAGATTCACGGATGAGGATACTGTGAGAGTTTGATATGAATCCCGCTGAGGAGTGGAGTTCCCCTGCAGACTGTGAGTACGTTTTCATGAACTAGTGGATCTTCTTACCGGTAACAGATGGCTAGAATCAGCACCAGTGTTGTCGACAGGCGGTGGTAGGTTGCTGGCATTAACGGTTTGAGTGCCACTGAGAGGTTTACTCGACCACTACTGAGCACACGGGAAGGGGGTTGTGTTTCCAGATTGAATCAACGTTGGATCAGAAGAATCCTAGTTTCGATCTTCAGTCCTGAAGAGTGAGAGACGAGGGACTTGATGATTTGAAGAAGCGGCATGGATAACGTCGAGGATAAAGATGGAAAGTAAATTGATATCAAGGACTGTATTAACCGCCCAGGTTGTGCAAATCCGCCCTATAAAGAGGTACCTGCAGAAGTCTAACTAAATCCTGCAAGGCTCTTGATTCTCCATGATTGATCGAGCTTTTCTACCTGAAGGGATGGGTGGGCACTACACTCGAGGACGAGAACGAGGGTCACCTACCAGTGAAATGAACCCATCTTCGCGAATAACATCACCTGCGGCTTGTTCTAAGATACGCAACGGTGTGTCGTAGATGTGGGTAACCTCTTTGAGGGCAGAAAAGATGGGGTGGTTCGACGTTTTTGTGTCCATTTGGTTCGCAGCTTTCTTCAAATCTGCATTATCCACTAGTCGCACAGATACTGGAGCTTGTGAAGAACTAGGAGTAGTGTAAGTTTGGCTGGACATTTGAGGTAGTTGGGTTAGTTGTCGAGTAGATGATGGGCGGGAGTTCCATTCCCCAACATCAGTTTCTTCAAAGCCGAGGGACGAGGTCGTCCTGTAAAGCGCCTGTGATGGAATTGATGGTGGTTGCATTGTAGACGTCCTTGGCGTGCTGGCAATGGCCGCATTATCGCCAACCTGGCTCCGTCGTAGATTAACTTGGTAGCAGCCAGTAGCATCGAGTTTATCAGCTACCACTGACCGGTTATCTGAAGCTGGAGTAGTGGAAACGGGAGGAATTTGAGAGGCTTGTAACTGGAAAGTAGAATACGAAGACGCCAAAGAGAGGTCTGTGAGGGGCTGCGAAATCACGGAAGTGGGAATTTGCTTTGCTGTCGGGTTAGGGCTCATTTTGCACGGACAAACACCACTGATAGAGTTAATAAATGCGTGTGTATCTTGCTCAGAAGCAAAAGAAACTTGAAATCGACGAAATGTCTGTCGAATAAACCAGGCAGTCAGAATCTGGGCATGAAAAGAGAATGACTGAACGCGAATACAGGAGCATTGATCTCGTGAAGCGGGTAGAGGTACCGTATGCCGACTACCGTACCCCTGTACACGGCCTTCAATGGTATGTTCATCTGTGCTCCAGGCCGTTCTGGAAGAGATGAGAATGCAAACAGGTCCACGTCTTCCTACGATCCCCGCGAGGCCACAATTCAGCGACAAGGAGCATACAGATTAGTCATTTATGCAACTTGCAAGCACTATTTCAGAGCTGTCGTTGACGGTTATGGTGCCCCCATTCTGTATCGTCCAGATAACCTTGACACGGACGCTTCGAACTTCCGCCTTTTCGCCTTTGGTGATATCGAGGACAAGTCGTAGCACTGGGTTCGTAAAATGCTGCCAGTCCGGTGTGCCCACGGAATCATGACCCTGGCCAACGGGGTAAGACCTTGAGTATTTCGAAAGGGAGTATGTCATAGTCATCGTTGTGGAACGAGCCATGATGGGCCTAAACGTTTAGGCACAAGAGGGTTGCTTGTGCCTGAAAATTAGGATGCTCGCTTTTAAGGGCCGCGATGTCCGTTGACACCTGTGACGTATTGTTTGTCTACACTACTGTGGGCCAAACACAGGTATGGTCTCTCCGGATAGCTCGCACTCGACATTCGCCGACTATCCAGTTTCACAAGCTCGTCCACGCACGTCCAGCAGATCTGCAACGCCTGCGACATCGTCATACCATCAAAATTAGATGCCAGGTTACCCAAATGATTGCAAAGCGCCCAAGAAAGTTCTTAACAGGGTCGGGAGGGCTATCCTGAAATCGTACCGATTCCATATACCCAAATACGATCTACCGCTGCTGTTGCGACCAGTTGTGTGCTCTCCGTTCTTCTCTGATACTAGCACTAACTATGTTGTAGTGGTTCCTCGTATTTACATGTATCATAATGGTCACTCTGGCTTTCCTAGGCTTCACAAACTTTTCTCGAGCGCTACCACTCAATGATAAACTCCTCCATTTCCTATTTTTCGCTCTCGCAACGGGAGTGTTTTATTTCATTGTCGATGTCGAAGAGTACGCCGCCTTTCGCCACCTCACCGCGACCGTTGACACACCGGAATTAGGAGTGCACGAAGAATATGGTTCTGGCGTTACTTCGGCCTCTTATTCACCTTTCTCACTTGCTTCCTATGTGGTGGTATACTGAGTGAAGTCGTGCAATCACTTCTCCCCGTACGTCTCCCTCATTCCACACTCTCACACAACTAATAACATGCACAGTATAAGGAATTCCAGATCGGTGACGTCGTTGTAAGCACGACCCCCCTATCCTTACTCCGGACCCTTATCTGTAACTAACGCAATAAACCACATTTCGCATTTGCTATCTGGCACCTCTCAAACGGTCTTACCATTCAGGCTAACCTCCTTGGGTCTACTTTGGGCCTTCTCGTTTCCTTCCACCTAGAAAAGTATTACCGTTACCGGCTCGAAATTTCTCGGCTCTACAGGCCGTTGGACAGCGACTCCCTACCTGATTTTGAAGACGACTTGGAGGGTCTCGGTACGCAGCTCCTACCGACGCGTCGCCCTGTCAGCAACGATGGAGGGGGTAAAGGTGGGAATGGTAAGCCGAAGGGAAGGGTGAGATTTGCCAATGTTTGGGATGAGAGAGAGGAATTATTTGAAGTTGGAGAGGATAGCGGGGAAGAACCAGAGGCGGAGATTTTGTCAGTACAGCAGAGGGAGGTTCCCAAACATGTGCAAGAACAGCCTCGGTAGGCGGTATTATCTACTTAACCCATCTGTTTTTGTGTATTCGTAGTTGGGACTTCTAGCCCGTTTTTCCAGCAAAGCTTAAGAGAGGAGGGGATCAGGATATATGGATTCTATAATGAAAGGACGGGGTCCGGCTATGCTTGTGTCCGTAGGGTGATCTCTTTCAGTTCGCCTTGCAACTTGACAACGTCGTCCTTCACTTTATCGACCTCTTCTTGACGTTGGTGGCACAGCTCCTTGAGACCCTGACAAGCAACATCAGCGACGACCACGACTTGCTCCTTCATAACATCGTCCACCCTCGTCTGTAAAATCCAAGGTATTCTTAATTGTTGTTATTCCGACAGAAGAGTATGACCAGACTGTACCTTCAAATCCCTCTCAAGGCCTTGCCCGATGCGTTCCCAATCAGCCCACCACCTTCTCTTCTCCTTCTCCCACTTACCCACCGCCCATCTCACACTAATCACAGTACCTAACAACCCCAACCCAATCCCAGTCGTAGGATCCATACCCATCCCAACAGCATTCCACACTCCCGATCCGGCGCTCTCTCCAACACTTTGCATGAGGTATCCCATCCATCCGGCCCATGTGAACCCAGAACTGCCAGCAACGCCGGCAGACATGCCGAATAAGAGTCGTTGCGCTTTGACGTGTAGACGGGTAGTTGGGTAGGTGAGGAGTTGGGATTTGCGCTTTGTGATCGGGAGTGTCAAGGAACGAGGGGTGAGGTTATAAGAGGGTGAGGAACGAAGTTGGGAGAGGCAGTTTTTAAGGATGTGTGCTGTGAAGAGTGGGTGAGTGTGGGAGGGTTTTGATGGAGGTGTAAGAGTAGGGGTTTGGTGGTCCACAAGTGTTGTTGCTAATGCCGTGAATTCTTGTTGGAGTGAGAGGAGGCGGCCGGTTTGGAGGATGAGCTAGGTAGCAACAATGTCAGAAGGGTGCCCATATTGATCCATAAGAGGTAGCGAACCTTTTCCTCTAGGTCCTTACACCAAACTCGATCCAAGGTACCGCCTACGATCCCACTAACCTCATCGACGCGCCACATAGTCTTCCACCAACTTAACCTATCCAACACTACCTTCATCTCTTTACTCGCCGACCTCAAGGACTCGCCAACAGCATCTATCTCACTCTTCGTTTCCTGTCTAATAGTGCCCGGAGCACCACCGTATCCGAGAACCTCACCAGGCACCCGAATCTTTGCTTCCTCAACCCGCCCAGTAAGCCGACTAACACCCTCCTGGATATCATCCAAGCTCCTCTGCACGTCTTGCAGATGAGTGCAAAATGCATTCAGAGCGTCGTGTAACAGAGTTACAGCAGTCTTGTTCCGCAAAAAAGCTGCGGGAGAGGGTGTTTTGACCCCAGAGTCTACAACGTTGCGAATGGCTTTGGTGACAAGTGAGATTCCGGATCCTGAGAAGTTGTCCTGGTATTGTTGAATTGCGGGAGCGGAGGTTGGGTTGGCGCGGAACGTTTCGATGGCGGAGAGTGCACGAGAGGGGTCTACGAATAGCAGTCTTTGGTCCCCGCCTTCTTGGGTGTTACTCTCAGAGTTTGATGCTAGAGCGAGAAGTTGGTCCTGGATGTTACGCTGTAGTATCGTGTTGTTCAAGTTAGGGGGTGCAGACGCAACAAAGATAGTATGTGAAGGGAAGTTGAGGCGTTCGAGTGTGGAGAGGGTTGTGGTGACGGGGTTGAAAACGATTATTGGGACATCGGCTTTGAAGAGGGCGACAGGGAGAGTGGGATTGGGGGAGGTCAAGAGAGAGGTTGGAGGTCGTAGCTCTGTTATTTCTAACGGAACAGAGAACTGTCGAAGGTAGGAGGCAGAAAGCTGAATTGAGGACCCGTCAGGTTTGGTTCTGCGAAAAGTCAGAATGGGAAATGCAAGGAGAAAATAGGGACATTCGAACTCACGAGATGATCAGGTCCGACAAAGGATCTGATTTCTTCCAGCGATTTCGCAGAAGTTCCTCTTGAGTTCGATCAGAGCTCAGAGGCTCCTCCAGTAGGGCAGTTACGAGAACCTCTGCGCCAGACCATTCATCGACGCCAAGGACTGCCAAGATCGTCGTGAGTTTTGTGATAGAAGCGGGGGAGTTGGACCGTACCAGCGACTCGGACCGGGCGTTCAGCAGCAGTGGACAAATTTTCAAAGGTGTCTGACAAAACATCCCTCCAGAATGCGACAGCTTCAACTGTCCGTGGTAAATCCGAGGGTCTTTCTCCAGCTTTGAAGGTAGGCTCTAGGAGATTTTCTATCCTGTGTTGTACCGTCAAGGTTTTATGTCGTGTAGTAGCTAGTTCTGCCTGCGAGGCATTTAAGGAGCAAACGGTTGACGTTGAGAATGGTTGGATTCCTGGCTGGTTTGGCCCAAGTTTACATCCAGGTAATTTTACATTTTGCCGACATTTGCGAGGAGCTTTCCTAGGGAGGTGCTTGGGAGCGAGAACTGAGAAGGTACATTTGTGCATTTGCCTTCCGAGCGGAGTGTTTGCTGAGGTTGGATGACCTTGCACGTCGCGTCCCGATAGTCCTTGAGCTCACGTGAGTGATTCTTAATCTGATTAGATACAATGATCAAGCGTTGCTCGGCCGCTGCTTGATGAAGAGAAGTTTAGAATTTCTGGGTACCGCAAACATATTACTTCACTCGAAGCACTGTGTTTAAACTCTATTACACCGAGGAGGGGCCGAGGATGTCTGTCTATGGAGTTAGCAAATAAACGGCGGCGTGGGAGATTCTGAATGGCACCAGGGCACAACACAAAGAGTGACTAGTGACTGTTGTGATCAAACTCGTGGGTCGGTATCAGTAAAACGTGTTAGGGTGTATATTGCCGTGTATGTAGGCAACAATAGCGCAATGGAGCAAAAAAAAAAAAGGAATGAGAGAAAATCGTAGTGTCGAGTGAGGAGCGGAGCAGCAAGAGGGGATAAACAGTTTGTAACAAGGGAGGAATAAGATATGAGAATGAATTGTGTGACACGCGGCTCAAAACAAACTCCATCACTCCCCAGCCCCTTCCCTTCTCGCCGCCCAGCATTCTTATCTCCCTAGACCATGTCCTCGTCGTCTGTGACGGCAACAGACTCCCGCTCGCCGTCACCACACACACCAGACACTTCAGACCCTGCTGATCCCGTTGCCATCCAGGCCGACATCGACGCAGTCGCTTCCTGGTTCATGCCCATGCACCAGCCCAAGCCAGAACAGCCATCCTGGGATGCAGATCCCTCTATCTTTGTTCAACCGCGCAAGCTCGAGGACGAGCAAATGCTTCGCATAGACGACCTTCTTGAGCAGCATGCCTTTGACGAGTACGATTTCCTTCACCTCGTTATACCCGTGCTATTTTTTGACACTTCGGCCAGTGGTACTTCGACGCACTTTGCCCATAATCCTACATTTTCCCCTCAACAGCAGCCGCAAGCCCAGGATTCGCCCTCTAGCGCACAACCGAGTCAATTCGTCCCCAACTTCAGGCCAAACAATCTGCTAGTGCCGTCTCGGAACGGTCCCGTATCAGTCTCGAAACCGATACCTCCCCTCTCCCCTCTTCCGCGAAAAGTCGATGGCGCAAGCCACAACCAAAGGGTAGTCCACCCTCCGAAAGAAACATGTTTCAAGTGCGCCATTAATTTGTGATTGACTTTGCCCCTATACCAATTCGTCTTCAGCCTTCCAATCATGTTTCCAAGTATACCGGAGGGTGGGACCAAGTCACGGGTGGAGACGCAGGTGCGGGTCACTGTTGATTTGGCTGACGCAAGTTCGTCTTCGGATCCGCACAAGTACGACCGTGTCGGTTCATGGAAGTGGCTTAGACTGCCCCCTGGAACTTCCACTAAACGACGCACTCGCAAGCAAGGAAGGATCGGTATGTTTTGAAGTGCTATGATTTTCTGGTTATAGCTCACTCTTGTCCGCAGATGCCAGTCCTGAAGATACCCTAAACTTGACTACAGAGGTTGTCTGTGCCACTGTGCCCAATGCTCCTGTTGTTAGTTGTTCAAGTTGCCGAACGCGTGAGGTGAGGGCACTCAACTTTTGTGCATGCCTCTGAATTCAACCAGTGTTTCAGGCGAAACGAGTTGCGAAAAAGATTGCCGCGAGGGTAAGGCCAGCGCGCTCGGACTCTGAGTCGGCGGGAGAAGATGCGTTCGGAAAGCCCATCAAGAAACCTGCTCATGAAGACACCAACAGCATAATCCAGTTTAATTGCGCAGAGGTCCTGGATTTTTCCACCGGTTCAGTCGTCTTGCCGCTGCGCATCACCTGCTATTGTCGTCATCATCGAGAAAAAGTTGGGTTCCTTGTTCGTTTTACCATGACGGATCATGTTGGTCGCGTCGTCGGGACTGGGCTTTCAAAACCCATTATGATCACCGATGACCATAAAACCGCATCGGCAAATAGTCGGCAGCCGGACTACGTCAGTACTTTCTCTAGCGTAGAGCCTGATTGGTCGCAAGTCTCGCCCCCTACGAACGAAGTCTCGCCCTCGGACCTACGTGGACCATTGAGGCGCAAGGACAAGGGTATCGGAAGCTTGGCTAAGAGACGTCCAAAACCTTATGATGCACCCTCAAAGCCTGGACGAGGCTCAAGAGAAGGCAGTGTATCGAGTCCGCCATCCCCATCCACGACATACTCTCCCCTACCTCTCACGAGGTCATCAACACCTTCCTCCGTACTCCAAAATTTATTAGCCGCCTCGGAAGCTGTCGCCCACATTCCGAAGCAATCCCAGATACCTAATGTCCCAGCCCTGCAATCTTCGCTGCAGAGTTCCGACTCGTCTTCACCTGATATCCTCTCTACCCCTCTGGATCATAATTCCGATGTACATATGCCCGAAGTCACTCCCCAAGTCGAGCAGTCGACCATCCCACCAGCGCAAATGCACCAACCACTGCTTTCGCCACCCATCCTGCAGCAACCCCAACCACAAGCTCCATCGCCTGTGACCCAACCAACACCTTCAATGATGCTCTCCCAAACAGCTACAATGCCATTCCTGTTCTTTGAGGCAAACCAAGGCGGTCAGAATTTGGCTGCGATGCGAATGCCGACCATCCACCGGCTTATACCAAACATGGGACCTACATATGGTGGGATTGAAGTGACCGTTCTCGGGGCTAACTTCCACGCGAATTTGAATTTGAGGTGTATTTTTGGAGAGGTGGTTGCGAGCTCGACGCAGAGATGGAGCGACAATACGTTGGTATGTGTATTGCCGCCAAGGGCTGAGCCCGGTGTTGTTGCAGTGTGGTTCGAAGGGATGCTTGAGCACCCGAGTACACCACCTTCGTTGTTTACTTATTCAGATGAGTCTGATCGAGCTTTGTACGTTTCAATTTGGCTCTTGTTCCTCTGCATGGTTGAAGTGCTGATATGTCGACGCCTTTAGAATGGAGCTGGCACTCCAGGTGGTCGGACTCAAGATGACGGGTAAAATTGAGGACGCAAAGAATGTTGCGATGAGAATTGTCGGTGGAAATACCGGGAGCGACAATTCAGATTCGCGCGGCAGTAGTTCAAACCACATGCAACTCTCCTCATCACCAGCTGGTTCAATAACGCTCAACCGTGACCTTCGTTCCCTCCTCTTCATTCGTGCAGGCGAAACCGAGAACTTTGAAAATGCGGTTGTCGATTTCCTCAGTATCCTTGATACACCACTCGAATTCGGTGTCGCACCAGACGCTATCCCAACGACAGACGCAATTTCGCATCCTACAATGACGGGACAGACGTTATTGCATCTGGCAGCGTTCATGAAATTCCCGACGCTTGTGAATTTCCTCGTGGAACATGGGGCGGATATCGATGCTAGGGATAAGAATGGGTTCACGCCCTTACACTTTGCGGTGCTGTCGAGCACTGAGGAGTGTACAAGGATATTGGTGCAAGCTGGTGCGGATCGGGAGATTGTTAACTCGATGGGCAAGACAGCGGAGGAGATTGCTTCTCCCGGGTTCTTCGACAATGTCCTTCCTGGGTTCTCGTCACCTTTCGGAAAAATGTGTTATGAGGAGAGTGATGGAAGCAGGGATGGGGATGTAGAATCGGAAGTGGACCGCGATGAAGAAGATGAGGCAGCCGAGTGGGGTGACGCGGAAGAGGAAGGAGATGGCGGGGAAGACGAAGTACGGATTCGAAGGTTACTGAAGAGGCGAGCGTCAAAACGTGCGATGCGGAGGAGCGCCGCTGCGTCTAACAACGTGTCTGAACGTGGAACACCAAGACGATCGGTTGATATCTCAAGAGCCGCAACACCACCCCCACCCTCGCCGTTCTCGGAAAAGAAGTCAGAGACTAGCAACAAACCCGACGACTTGGCAGTAGAAGCACCTCCACCAAACGAGAAGTCCGTCGTGGACGTGAAGCAAACTGCATCGTTCGTTGAGGTCATCCAACGGACCTTATCACAGTTGCCTCCAGCGACTGGTATCATCCCCAATATTCCTTACCTCCCCAAGCCCCAGCTTCCTGGATTCCCGAATCTTCCAGACTTTGGTGGTATGCCGTGGGGCGCACTACCACAAATTCCCATGGTGTTCCCCGTGTTCGTGCCAACACCGGCATGGCCTTCGTTCCTAGGAGGTAGTGACGAAAGCGGATCTGAGAAGGGCAGCGTGAAGGATGAGAAGAGGTCCAAAGAGGGCACAGAAGGAGCGGAGAACAAGACACCTAATGCTAGAGAGTGGAGGGCAGTCTGGGAGAAATGGCTTGCGTTGGCCATTGCTACAACTGCCAAGCAGGGACAGGTGCAAGGGGTTGATGATATGCCCCCGCCGGAATATACGCCTCGAGCGGAGGTCGTTCCTGTGAATGTGGGAATGCACAAGGGTAAAGGTAAAGCGATGGCCTCCGCATCCTCTCTATCAACTTCGGCTACATTTGTAGACGCGTCTCAGCAAATGGAGATAGAAGTTACGCGTGAGGCGCCTGTCGTAGCGTCCACCGCGGGTTCATCGAGGTCGCACTCGCACCCGGTGGGGTACAATATTACTCCCATACCTGCCGAGGAAGTTAATGCGTATACGTATCAACCTCCTGTGAAGCAGAAACAGAAACACAAGAAACGTGCGTCCTCGTTTTTCTATATTGTTAGGTGATATAGTTGACGGGTCTTTTGCAGACGATCGCATGTTGCTGATGTTCTGGTTGCCAATCCTTTTATGTAAGTTCGAGCATAAATACTTCAAAGAACGTGTCTGATTGGCTTTTTACAGTGTCGATGATCTGGGCGTTCCATAATGGATTACGCTTCGTGTACACTACGCTCCGTACGGCTCTGCCTCTTGGAGCTTATGTGCGTGGCAACGCATGATGGATCGTTTCATATCCACCATCCACGGCGTAAATCGCCGTTCTTGTGATGTTTGGACGGATTCTAAATTCTTATGATGATTTGTTCCCGTTTTTGTTCAGCCAAGGGTTGGTTGTACTGCTCCTTTTCCGTCATATGTTTTGCCACTGCTACTGTCCATTTTGGAATTTCGCACAGTAAACTTTTTTGGTGGAATATTTCTCTTGTAGTTTGCATACTGTATGATGTCCTTTTCAATCAGGTAGACCTTTCCTGCTTCATTCTCCTTTGCTTGCTCCTTCTACTTCATGCCTTGTATGCCATCCACTATTCGTAATCTATGTCTCTTGTTTACTTGTTGGAGTATACTTCCTTACATTGGGGTTTGTATGTGTATTGATTAGGACCGTGAATGAATCTGTCACTCAAGTATTGGATTAACACAACTTGTCACTCAAGTATTGGATTAACTGTAATGAACGAGGTTTAAAGTAATGCACTAGAGTTGGTTAATCATGCCATACGACCAAAAAGTAATCTCAACAGAAAGAATTATGGTTAAATACCCGTTACTGTGGCGCAGAATCATAAACATCCCATATCATCATCAAAACTCGGGTACTTGAATAAGTAAAGCATAGATACGCACGGGAGGATTCGGGAATGAGCGGAGAAATCACGGTCTTCTTGGAGGATCTTCAAGTCGATTCGCAAGCGCAAGCGCTGTGCCAGAAGAAATCCGCTGTTGCAACGAAACATGCCCGAGACTGCCACCGGGAGGACCACCACCACCTCGTCCACGTTTTGGACGTCCCCGTCCAGGTCTCGCAACTGGTCCACTGGAACTTCGCGGATCACTGAACCTATTAAGCAACGAAGAAGTGGATTCTCGACGGGGTGAGGGCGGGCGGTACGAACCATCGCCTAATCTTGAAGCGAGTGGGGGACGACTAGAATATGCGGAAGGAGAGGGGGACCGAGAATGTGTGCGAGGATGACGTGGGGGACTACGAGAATACCTCCGTGAAGGTGACTGTCGATCATCACGGTAATTACGGGTGGAAGATGGTGGAGAATTACTGCGTTCCCGCGATCTCTTACGTCCGGCAATAGTTGGAGAACGAGAGCAGTAGGAATAACTTGGCCTATAGGTATTTGCATTTCTTGGTGCTGGGGGTGGTTGCGGCGATGGTGAGTAATGATCACTCCGGCCAGGCGCAAAGCTTGAGGTTTCAGTGCGACCACGATATACTCGGGGGGCCAAAATATCACGATTGAAGGTCGTTTCAGTAGACGGGATATAAGGACCCATGCGGGATGATGGAGATGAGGAACGTGAGCGTATGGTCGCCACAGGTGGTGCTAACTGCAATGGTTCATTTTGAGACTCGGGGCGAGTAATCCGCGAACTTGACCTCGAAGTAGGTCTACTTGGTACTCGCAGTTGATCGAGATTTTTGGACTGTTGAGGATGGGTATTGACACTAGCTGTAACGTTTGCCACAGATGATGAGGGAATATAATGGTCAAGGATGGTGTTAGTCTGCGAATCGTTCGTTGGTGTAGCCGGAGAAAGATGGACAGGTTGATTGACAGTGGAAACGGGTGCTGGGTCTTGATGAGCAACGGGAGTGGGCGCAGGGTCTTGATGAGGTGCAGTAGATTGTCCATTGACTGGTTGTAACAGCTGTCGGGATTGGGAGACTGCCGGTTGAATGGGGTGTCCGTTGTTAACAGCTGACTGTGCAGGCGGGTGTAAGAGCGAAAAATCATCTTGAGCAGGTTCTACTTTGACAACAGGCAATTTGAGAGGGGGTAGCTGAAGAGCCCTCACGACGTGTCGAATGTTAGCAGCTTGAGCCTGGGGGGAAGGAATAGGATTCTCCTTGTAAGGGACGTTCCCGCTATCGTGTGATTGTCGATATACAGACCATGTGGATGAAGGGAGTGGAAGAGGTGGAAGTGGAGGTGGAGAGGAATCGGTTGGTGAGAAATGAGCGACTGGGGGAAGGCTGATTTGACGACCAGGAGTAACTGGAGCTGCTGGCGGGTCTTGTTCATGCGCATTTGCACCCAACTGAGTATTCGACGTATTCGAGTTTCTTGCTTCTGACAGGGCATTGTTAGACGTGACGCGAATACCCTGTGCCTGAGACAGTAGGCGTTGGCCAAGCGGGAGATAGACAGCCGTGGAAGGAGGATGAGAATTCAATGGTAATGGAGGGGGATGAGAAGCAGAGTTTGATGGATCAGTAGGACAAGGATTCAAGCTCAGGATGGAAACAGGGGCAACTGGACTTGAATCGAGGCTCATTTCACTAGTCCCGTCTAAAAAAGTTCGGGGGCGGTGTTCTCGTTGAGCTTGAATCTGTAGTGCACGATCGATCATGGCCGTCTTTTTGTCATCGATGATCTGCTGACGTCGTATCTCTTGCTCCTTGCGTAACTTCTCTCGTTCCCTTTCGATCTTCATTCGAGCTTGTTCTTCCAATAATCTCCACTCCCCCTCTTGTTCATCCTGTGAAGTACGAAGTCCAGCTTCTTCAGCCGCTCGAGCCACATTCTCTTGTTCTTGCTTCTGCTGAGCAAGAAAATCTTCAGCCTCACGACGCTTCCTTTCCTCTTCCTCAGCCTGTTCCCTCTTTCTCTGCGCTTCTGCAGCCTCTTGCGCCTTCTTCCTCTTTTCCTCTTCAGCAGCCTCCTGTTCCTTTTTCTTCTTTTCTGCAACTTCGCGCACCTTTCTTCGAGCCTCTTCCTCCTGCGCCTTCCGATGAGCTTCCGCGAGACGCGCATTCTCCAGCTCCGCCGCTTCGCGCAATCTCCTTTCGGTCTCAGCAGCCTCACGAGCCCTCTGCTCAGCCTCTGCCTTCTGTTGCTGCGCCCTTTCATGCGCCTTCCTCTCCTCCTCTTGTCGCTCAAGCTCTTTCTGCCTTTGCTCCTCCCGCTTTCGCTCCTCTTCTCGTTGTTGTACCTCCTGCCTCTTCTTCTCCTCTTCCACCCGCTGTTGCTCTAATCGGGCGGTCTCTGAAGACGCAACCTGGGATTCTGCTTCGGTAGAAGAACGGCGTTTCTCCTCGAGTTTCTTGCGCAGATCGGCCTGCCGCTGGCTGAGGACTGTTGCTGAAGAGACGGGCGTGGGCTGGGGTGATTGGTCCAAAGTCTGTAGATCAACCTTGACATCAACCTCGGGCGTGGGCGAGTAGAACAAAGGTATTCTTGCCGGTGCCAGAGCCACGGTCGCAGCTGCGGCGGGGACGGAGGGGACAGGTGCAAAGGTCGTCGGTGAACCACCCAACGAAGGTGTAGAGACATGCTGAGGGGATGTCCGGGAAAATTCTGCTTTCTGCTTCCACAACTTGAGCTGCTGAGCTTCTCTAACTCGCAGGGCAGCTTCGTCGGCTTCTTCATTGCTGATCCAATCGTCCAAAGATTGGAGTAGAGCGCGGACTTCATTTAGCTCAGAATTGCGTTGCTGATTGGCGTCTTTGGATGATATGCGTTCAAGCTCTGCCTTGGCACCATCCGCTATCGCCTTGACTTGATCGGCGGCTTCAAGAATAACTGCCGAAGCTGCCAAGGATCTTTGCGCAGCCTGCATGGTTTCTTGCGAAAAACTATGAAGATGGCGCGCTTCAGCGAGGAGGTTAGTTGCTCGCTCTTGAGCCGACTCCGTAAGCAAGATGGCAGACGCCAGATTGGGCGGGCTGAGGTTACGAACGGAGGCATGAAGGCGAGAGTATATCTGGCGCAAGCCTTCGTATTTACGTCGGACAGGCGGGAAAGAGCCATGATCGGATGTACTTGTACGTTGGATATCTGTCATGGGATAATCGACTGTGCCACTGGGGCCGGGGCTAGGAGACGCATGACTCAACCGCATAGGAGCCAGTGAGCCATCAGGAGCATGTTGTCCGGTATGTCCAGCAGTGATGGGAGATGTGGATATGGAGATTTGAGCGTCGGGATTGGAGATGATCGAGGATGACGGGAAAGTGGATGAAGCTGAAGAAAATGTGTCCGCTTGAGCTACTTTGCCCTTTGACGCATTGGGCGGGCTATTCGAAACATTGCCATTAGAAATAGTGGTTGCCACCGTAAAACGAAACGGCGATGGGACAGATGCTTGACCGGTGGGGCTATCATTGATATGAGGGTCAGTGACAAACGCGGTCTTCGGTTCGGATAAAGCCTGCAGAAGACTGGGACGGGTCCACGGAATAGAGTTTTTGTCATTATTCTGTTGTTGTTCGCTGTCGGAGGGCACAGACATAGTCTCGTCTTCAGCGGGTTCTCGTAACTCGTCAGGTTCTGAAAAACGTTGAAGCAATCCGGGCTGCTGGCCAATTGAGTGAAACCTGAAGTTTGCGAAGCTTGGAGCAGGTGGAATCGCCAAGATAGGGGCTGGTTGTGCTGAGGAGGGCGTGCTTGTAGGTGAAGAGACGTTGAGCAGCCTGGTAGGCAGGCCAAAGCTGACACCAGTCATGGAAGGAAAGAAAGGAAGGCGGGGAGACCAAGTGCTGAAAGGGGCTGTATTTATTATGTACAAGCGGAACGTAATCGACATCATTGTTTGGTCACGTTAGGACCGGAGGCCCCAGCAAGGGTCGTTCCTTGGATCCTCACCAAACCTACAAGCCATTGTCCCTGGTCTTGTTTCTACCGCCTTCAAGTCATGAAACGCGGCGCAGAAAAGCAGTTGTCCAAAGACGACCGTTCCGATGACGAGGGACAAGTAAGCAAACTACCATATCCTCTAAGCGTGTCTGACGCGTTATCCCAGGAAGAAAATCTAGAGGTTGGCTTCAAGAAAGCCGACGAGTCGGTCCTGGCAACACGAAAGTAAGCTATCATAACGAAGCTATCCGCATTAATGTATTGACCAGCGTCAGAATTCGTGGTCTTCCCAAACGGGCTTCCGTCGCGTCAATTCCTTCACCAGCTCCTGAGGTATGTCACCTTGACTGAAAACAAACACCGCTACTGACACTGGTGATAGACAGGATCTGCAAAGTTCGGGACCTTTTCCGGTTTCGGCGGCAGCAGCTCTTTCTCGTTTTCCTCGTCTACTACAACGGCTCAAACTAGTTTACTTACCCCCCCTACTGCGACCAACACCGCAAAGGCGCTCTCATCTTTCCTTGGCTCGTCATCCAATCCGCTCGTGCCCTCAACGTCAAGCTCGACGTCGTCCTCGGCACCCCACTTCAACACACCATCTACCACTACTCCCGCATTTGCCTCAGCCCCGGCCGCCACACTACCCTCCTCTACACAAAAGGGTAATACTGTCGATCCAGCCGAACTCAAATACTATACGTCCCTACGGGGTCTTAATGAATCCTTACGCGCCGCAGTGGCAAGAGCTATCGATGATGATCCGTTCGCAGACATCGGTGTCTTCCTGGAAAGATACAAATCTCTACGGTCAGAAATTCAGAAAGATCTCGACACAAAGGCATCACAACTAGCATCGACCTCGACAGCCTCGGCTACCCCAGTAGTACCAATGTCCGCACCAGCACCTGTAACAAAGGCCTTCTCCATGCCCGCTCCCCCCGCCGGCGGATTCACATTCACCGGGGGAAAGTCTTCGTTCTCAACAGACACCAAAGCCACCACCAGTGGCACCGCAAGCGGGGGCTTTACCCCCTCATTCACTCCCCCCGCTGGTGGCTTCACCTTCGGCAAACCCACAGAATCAAAGCCAATAGAATCTAAACCTTCCGCCGCCGGATTCACCTTTGGCACCACTTCCGACCCTTCCAAAAAGTCGGATACACCACTATCTTCCCTTCCATTTACATTCGGTTCCAAACACTCTGAGGAGAAGAAAGATACCACTACTCCCACCCCATCTTTCTTTGGCACTAAACCTTCCGAAGAAAAGAAAGACACATCCACCTCATCTTTCTCGTCCTCTCCCCTCCCCTTCAACGGCAATACCACCGCCAAAAAATCCGACTTCTCCTTCGGCGGTAGCGGCAAAGACAAAGACAGCACGGGAGACACCGAAAAACCTAAATCCCTTATCAGTTTTGGCTCGTCCTCAACATCAACCACTCCCACAACTTCCTTCACTTTCGGCACCGGAGGACCAATCACGAGCACCAGCACGTCGAGCGAAGCCGCACCATCCAGGTTCGCCGGTTTTGGAGGATTCGGCAAACCCTCTACGACATCCACCGGGTTCAGCTTCGGTACACCATCCACAAATGCCCTCGCTGCGACCAGCTCCGCCCCCGCCTCTGGGTCTGGTGCGAGTACTGATGGAGACGCAGACGCAGCATCGACCGGCGACGCCGCAGTTGATGATGCGCCGAAGAAAAACAGCGCAGAAAGCTTTGCCATTAACGCCGACAACAAGCATGATCAAGAAGGTGCTGGCGAGGAAGACGAAGACACGATGCACGCCGTCAAACTCAAGGCGTATATTATGAAGGATAACAAAGGCGCCAAGAGTTGGGTTGAGATGGGGTACGGTGTTTTGCGGATTAAGAAGCATAAAGAAACGAAGTCGAGAAGGATTTTGCTGAGGAGTAGTAGTACCGGTCAAATCTTGATCGTAAGTCATTGCTTTCCCTGCTGTTTCAGAGAACCCTTCTCATTTATTCCCCCACAAGAACTTCACTTTCCATTCCGCGTTCAAGCCCGCCCAGAAGGGAAAGAATGTTACTTTTCTCGGGCACGACGCCGAGAAGAACTCCAAGATGTACACCCTCAAACTCCAAACTGAGGAACAAGCCGTACGACTCAGAGAGGCTCTAGACAAAGAGATCAAAGCCAAGGAAGAGTCCTCGTAGCCCCCTTTCCTTCCTCTTTCCTCTGCACTTGTCAAATCCTTCTACGTTCATTCTTTGTTTTCTACGTCCATTACTCACTGTCATGGCATTCTGAGTACACTGGCTATGTTGTGCCCTCCATTGCATCAATCTGGACCCCGCTCGTGATCATGTTTTCGTTTTTTGTATACCTCATCTGCACGATACATATTTCATCTTCCTCCTTAGACTCTTTATTCTCCGTGACAATCCAACACGAGATAAGCAGTTATACATGTTATGCTTAAGTTTCTGCCGATTGAAGATCCACAACATCGATTAATTAGAATGTAACAATTGAACTAGCTCCGAGTTATTTGGCACCGAAATGGCTTTGTGCATTTTGCCATATAGAGTTGAGCACGAATGCTTCGCTGAGCAACAACTCAATTTCGTGGTCACCCCAGTCTTGGGTCGGTAATGACTGGAGGAACATGATGATTCCCTAACTCCAGTCAATCGTCAAGCGCGCAAAAACAGGTCGGAGAACATACCTGAAAATCCATCTGTCGAAGCTTCTCGCTCCATCGCACGAGGAAAGCTGAGCAAACGTATAGATGGAATTGTGAAAACGCATCCGGACCCTCTGCCTTCACAGGAACAAAAACATCAAGAAATGTAAAGTAGGGTCTCAAAAGGACTCACAAGATACGTATCCCACATTCTGATCGTATTTTGTACGCTTATCTCCCTCATCAACAAACAATTCATCCATCGAAACGCGAATTGCATGAATTCCACGCTTTGGGATTCCAGATGGGCATGCAAAGGAGCTGGATTTGACGTGTCAGCAAGGATGATGTGCAGATGGCAAAAACTACAAATTGCACCATCGATCCGAGCAACTAGCTCTGCCATCCTTTTCACACTTCTCACAATTCCTGGCTGTGCGAAGATGTAATTGTCCTGAATACCATCCAACAGCCTCGACAAACACCAAAATGAGTCCGCCTCAATTGCATCTAAGACGTTCTTAGGAAGAACGGAGGGGTCAAAGTTTTCCGGATCCGAATCTTTGTCGTGATGAGATATTGGCCTATGCCACATAGCAGGGAAAACCATACCAATATATGCTGATAGGAAAACCTGGAAGAATGGAGTCGCTAGGTCATTGATGCCTTGCACGTACCCACTCGCAGGATGCCGAATGGCCCAAACGTACAACACCCTCTCCAAACTCTAGGATGGTGATCAACAACCAATACTAGAGGAAAGCAACACTTCACTCACTCTTTGCGTTGCAGCATACATCCAAAGGCTAACACCAGGCCTCGTCCTGGGGACGTCAATTTCGATCTGATGCCAAATCTGTTGATCCAGGCCTTCGCGGCCTCGAGCAAAGGCCATTTCGACCATTGAGAGGTATTCGCTGCGTTTACGAGCGAGGGTCGCAGTACGCAATGAGGCTGGTAGGGGTAGGTATCCCTGAAACCTCGTTTATGAATTTGGCCGGAAGGGACAAACGAGTGGATAGATGGAAGAGTTTGAGGGGTCGGGGATTGAAGAAGAAACGCACGAGGAGGAGTTGCCATGCTAAGGGGCGGAAATCTGCTGGTATACCCGCCCAGGCGAGTTTTCGGAGTTCCGCTGTATGGGAGTACCAGACTGAGAGGGTGAATGAACAAGTGAGGGCGGGTCGACGCACATATGTTGACGTCCTGACTCGTTAGGCAGTCGAGGAATTTGTGCCGACGGTTGGTACGAATAGAGCGCTCCCGTATGAGCTTTTCATCTTGTGTCCTGTCTGGTAATTTCTGGGATTGTCGGGATGCTGTTGGAGAAACATCCCGACGCCTCGAACGCTGTTTGATGCCATACAATGGATCTAAAGAGAAGAGCAGCTAGCTGATGAGGGAATTTGTGGGCAACATGAAGCAAAAGCAATGGCATAACTACCATTGACGATCTCCTCTGCATCCTCCCTCACAAGCGCGGCCATTTGTTTGGACTGGGTGCTGAGGTGATTGGTGGAAGCAGATGCCCCTTGTTCTCCGTGCTCGAAATCGGTATCGAGCTCACCGAGGATCATGTCACCCTCCACATCGGCATCAGTGAAAGTATTATCCTGCGATCTTTTGCTAGCACCCTCGAAGTCCTTGCGATCGCTCGAAGTCCTGACAATGGTCCATCCATTCTGCGCCCTGGAAGTCGGAACAGCCTCTTCGATAGTCTTCGGTGGAGGGTATGAGCCTGGATTGGGCGGGTTCACGTGGGTATACGAGAATGCAAGGGTTGAGGACGACGATGTCGAGCTCGATCTTGGGACCTGCTTGGGGGGCGTGGAAGAAGAGCCGCTAGCTGAACGCTTCCAAGAGTTTGCGATGGAGGTTTGGCGGGGATCCTCAGAATCAGACCCGCTGTCCCAGGCATCATCCCAGTCTGTGTTTGAGGTAGTAGCGAAGCTTGAATGGACAGCGATGTGTGGCCTCGCAGGAGGTGAGATTGGGTTCATTGCGAGTACACCGCGTATGCTCTCTTGTCCTCCCAGCCCCTTGATCATACTACCCGTGGGAATCTCATTTAACACGCTCCACAGTTGGGATACAAGCAATCAAAAAGTCTCTGGCGTGTCCCATGACTAGTTCTGACACAGGCAAGATCAGAGTCTTTTTGGCGCCACTGGCTGAGGGCATCCTGAGCAGAAGAGGCGTCGCAAAGGAGTACAGTAAACAGAGAAGGAATACCAGTAGAGAAAGCTAACAAAGGCAAAAGGCAGCTCGGGAAATATATACGTGGTAGCCCGGCCTTGATGGAGGGCGATCATCTTCAACACGCGACTCGAGCCATCACACATCGGAAAACGCCCCGCACTTGGGCAGGTAGATCGTTGAAGTCTAAAAGTTCTGACCTCATTGCATAAATTCAAACACCTGGGTTGTCCTACCTATTTATTTATCTTGCCTAATCTACATATAGGATAGCATTTAACGCCGCAATCACCGAGATAAGGTAATACAAGAATCCACAAGTCATATACATCAACTCCGAAACACCCATGCATCGAACCGTCTCCCGTCTTCGTCCCATCTTAACAGCAATGTCCACCTCCACTGCTCGTGGGACGTCCAAACTCGTCGAATTTTCTACCTGCGAAATATCTGACGCCCTCATCAAGCTCAAACTCCCTCACGGGGGTTATATACCCGATATTCATATGCTTTCTCCCTCTGCTTCGGGGTCGGATGTCAGGATTTGTGGGCCCGCATATACCGTCCGTATGGTGCCCGCTTCCGATACTACTTCACCCAAGCTGTCCGCTCATTTTGTGGATACGGCGCCTGAGGGGTCGGTTATTGTCATTGCTGCACCACCAGGTTGAGTACCACTCTGATCTTTTGGCGGCACACGTACTCACTCTGAACCTCCCACCATAACTGTATACACTCCGACTATCTCCTACTTTGCATTCAGAAACGAAAAATGCGGTGTGGGGTGGTCTTATGACTGCAGGTGCGCAAGTCCGGTCAGCTCTGGGCGTAGTCATCTCAGGAAGATGCCGGGACCTCGCGGAGCACCGTTCCCTGGGCTTCCCTGTCTTTGCCCGCGGTAATTCAACTCTCGGCCAGTCACCGTTCACCCGCCCCTCTGAGATCAACGTACCGTTGACCATCAAGCCAATACGGAACGCGGAGTCGAACGGTGCGGATGAGTTTCCTGCTGTGACAGTGCAGTCTGGAGATTGGATGGTCGCCGACGAGGATGGTGTCGTTTGTGTTCCGCGAGAACTGGAGGATCAAGTCGTTGAGATGGCAGCGAAGGGGAGACACATTGATAGTCTCTGCTTGGAGGACATCAAGGCTGGTAAGGGCGTCCAGGCGTCCTTCAAGTTACACAGAGGAAAATAGACGACAAGGATTTACTCAATCAGCATAACCATTTGGATGCGGTGTACATTACAGTGATACGAGCGTCCGAAAAAATATTAGAAATACAAGTCTATATAATAGAAGGGCGCGAGGGATGAAGAGAAGGATGGAGGGGAAGCAAGGATGGTCACTTTCGTTTTTTGCTGCCCTTGGCTCGATGTGTATCCTTCTGGACCATCAGGAAATCCCAACCGTTTGACGCTGGCACGGATGAAAGTTCCGTACGAACAACCTTCTTAGGGGCGTTGATGTTCACCCCACCGTTTTCGCCTCGAGCCTCCTGTATAGCTTCCCGGCTGAGACAGAAATCGATGTGGGCGTTCAGACCATGATTGTCTGTCACCAGAGTCCGGCTACAGATGGGACACATTTGAGTCTGTTTTTCGTCAGGAGAATCTCGACGTAGCTGTGCTGATCGTTGTCCGACATCACTCTTGCTCCGCTCCCTGCCCAATGGTTTTGGCTTCGATGAGACGGTCTTCGGAGGGAACTCTTCCAATTTTACTGGTGGTGTTGACGATCGAGCAGGTGCTGAGATAGGTGGGCGAGGCTTCTTTTTTGGTTTCTCAGTCACCGTTACCATACCGAGCTGTTCAAGCTGATCGTCCTCGCTTTCACCTTCTGCTTCCATCTCCATTGTCTCCTCATGTTCATAAAAGCCAGGCATGGCATCCATATGTTGTGATTCTAGTTCGTCATGTTCATGAATTCCTCCGCGTGTGTCTTCGTTGCCAACCTTTTGTCGTTTTCGGGGTGACGAGCTTGTAGATTCGAAGAACTGAAGCCTGCGGATCAGTGACAAACGTCCTGATCGAAAGAAAAAGGGTAATATTTGTCCTCACCCTCTTGATGCCGGCGGGTGACGGTGCACGCAGGTCCTTTAGCTTGGTGACTCTGAGACCTATCAGTCGCACCTTCAGGTGCCCTTCGGCTAGGAACAAGTCCTTTCCTATCTGAGATACAGCGTCAATTGACCCTCTCGCCATGAGGTGCGTTTGAAACCCACTGAAAACAGGTCTTCTTTGGAAGAAACATAGCGGCTTAATGACTTTGCACGAGTGAATACTAACGCAAGGAAAGGGGTAATCAATATATGTACACCAAAGATGGACAAATCCAACCTTGATATGTGTCCAGTTTGTATTTCAGCGTCACAGTCTTGCCCATCCAGCCATTTCTTGACATGTCCGATTCCAACTCCGACGCAATATGTTCAAGCATTTGGAGCAGTTTTTCACGATCGTCCATGGGAGGGAAGGTCCTGGAAAGTGTCGTGAATGGTTGCTGTTAGCATGCAGGGATCAGCACCCATGCGCACCTCTCTGCTCCGATACTTTTTCGTTCCTCTCTTTGCGGCGGACGCACTTCATTTGATGCAATCCCGAGGTGGGTTTTTAACAGGAAATGAAGGCCGAACTGTTTGTCCATCAGTGCAACAACCGCTCTATGCGTGAAAATATCGCCGCATGTCTAAACAGAGGTTATCACAACTAATAGGGGGCATGAACAGGGTCTTACCTTGATTCCTATTGATTCTAGCAATCTCTCGTTTACACGCCCAATACCAAATACCTTGCGGATAGAGAGATCGTGCAGAAAGGCCATAATGCTCTGGCGATCAAACGGGAGATGGAATTGGCCATTTGGTTTATTCTGAAAATGGGGATGGATGGGATGAACAAATTGACTGCGGGCGGGGAACAACAAACCCTGTCTGAGCAAATCTATATATGAAATTTAGCGGTGTAAAAAGATTGCAAGATAATATAAAAATACCTTTGCAAGCATCTGGAGGACATGAGTAGGCCACTGGGCATCAGTATCGCTGGAGAAAAGAACCCACCTTATTGGGTGCAATACCCGCACTAACCGTTAACTTGGTCTCCTCAAACACGACGCGCCGCATTTCTTGCACGCAATCATCCGCGGAAATTGAATGCTCCTCGCAATACGCTGTGATACTAGCCAACTTTGTCATTTCTTTGATGATCTGGGCGAGAAGCAAGACACACTTGAGGTACCCTTCGTCACATCCGGCAGGAAACATATTAGGATCGTAGCATTTGAAAATAGCCATGATTCGATTTGACATTTCCATGTACTTAGAAAAATGGTTTGGAACGAAGATTAGGTCCGGACAGAGCTTCTTTGCGATGAAACCTGTTCGAGCACTTCACTCTGAAACCCCTTGAATGACTGGATGACGCACACACCTGCCATACCCGATCGCACCCCGTACTTTCTCGCTTCGTATGAGGCAGTTGTGAGGATCCCACGGCCAACCTATTGGGCCCACCAGACGTTGAGCTGAGTCCATCAGGGGAAAATAAGCAGAAGCATACCCCAAATGGTTTACCAGCTAACTCTGGATTACTCAACAGCTCAACACTCTACGGCATTTCGGTCAAAACAGATAGATTCATTGAATCCTGTGGCTCAACTTACGGCATAGAAAGCGTCCATATCCACGTGGACAATGATCTGGGTAAGATCGCGCTGCGATTCCAATTCCGCAAGCTGGTGTCGCCGTGATGGAGAAGGAGGAGGTTCAGTCGTAATCACCCCAGAAGGAGGAATGTGTGCAGTACCAGGTGATCCACGTTCGACTCCACTTTTCCTACGCACGAGACAGTGAATCGGACCAGATTAGTGTATGAAGATCAAGCAATACTTACCAATGTCCACCCCCTGTACGACCTCATTCCGTATCTTGAGAACTTTGTTTATCCTTTCCGTCAGCTCCTTATCCTTCTTCTTCTCGTTCTTTTTTTACAAGCATATCAGGAGAGCAACAGCTACGCAAGACCATGATGCATACTTCATAGAACTTGGAACCTTTTGAAACATCTGCGATAATCCGGTTGATTTCAGATTGGTCTTTGGCGAGTCTGTATTCGTTTTCACGTTACATTATCGATCTCGTCATCCGAAGTGGATCTGGTACAAACCCTGCCTTTCCAGAGGATGGGCCAGCCAGACGTCGAACTAGACTTTCCGTTTCTTGTGACTGCGGTGACTCTTGATGAGGACCAGAATTGTCTTGCATTTTGAGGGGACAAATTAAACACTCAAATGCGTAACGTGTAGTTAATGTATGGAGGACATTGAGAGGCGTGCTGTGGTAGTTAGAAGCCAAACTATATGCCGAGTCACGCCATCGACGCGCGCGCATATCACGTGCCATGATAAATGGATAGGAAGGTAATGTCCTCCGCACGCATTGAAGTTTCGGGCATAGTTAAGTACAAACACTGTGCGTTAATGCTGAAATAAATAAACACAATGATGTCAAAGAAAAAGAAACAGACGAGTACATAGACCTGGAAGGTATACAAACAGCCATATCATACACACCAGTATATGGAAAATACAAGTTCACTCACTAGCCTATCTGTCGTGCTGTCTTAAGAAGATAACGGATGCGAGGGACGTATCCCACACTCTATTACCATTCTCCGAGTCGATGGGGGACGCTGGAACACTCTCCATGTCCACTGAGCTCGTCCAAGCGAGCGACGGTCCCTGTTCGATCATACCCATTGCAATGGGCGTCGGAGAGAGGAATAGTTTGAGAAACCCAGAATCGAGATGCTCGTGATCCGGAAGAGTGAACGATAATGCCTCTGACCCAGGTCTACCTGACCCTATTTCGAGATGCCCTTTCTTTGGTAGAGGAGGAGACGATGCCGTAGGGTCAGGCTGGTAGAGTATGGTAATGCCGTAGCAGTTGGGGTCCATATATGCGAGATAGGGCCAGAGGTCCATGTCAGACTTGTTGTACAAGGAGATGCTGAAAATAGCGCCTTGTTCATAAGGAATAATAGCTTTTCCATTATGAAGCAAGTTGCCTCCCATTGTCGTCCAATATTCGGGATGAAGGCGATAAAGCTCCATAGAAACGAGGTTTTTGAAAGGGGCTTCGGGGTTACGACGGTGGAGATGGAGATGGAAGCGGGCGGCATCAGCGAGGACTTGATCTCCTGTGCGTTTCTCTATCTTTACAACACGGCGATGATTGGTGGCGATGATATCATCGTGTCGTTCGACTGTGACGGCACGACAACTAAGGGTGAGGGATATGTTGGCCCGCATTGCCTTCCTGACTCGCATTATATTGAGACCAGATCTTGATGTCGATCCACCTTCAGCGTTGAAAGTTCGACGGAATTTCCACATCTGAATGAAAGAAGTGAATGTGGCTTTCAGGTTCACGCGAAACGGGCGTTGGTTGTTCCACATGGCTAATTTCGCCCAGCAAGTCTGAGGTAAGGATGCTTTGGGATCCAGAGATCTCGCAAAGCACCAGGCAGGATGTAAGTCCTCGACGACGACGGTGGATAGGGGTGGGTTTTTTGAACAGCGGCGATTGTGAAGGTGTAGCGAAAACTCACTCCCCTCGACCAAGCCGTGGATCGAGCCTGCTTCTATTTTGAGACGATCATCGTTGTTGAGAGCAGCATGGAGGAACCGGCCATCGATGCCGAAGGGAACAGCATCAAATAAGATACGTTCTTTGTGGAAGCCAAAGCAGACGGGTTGCTGAGTGGGAGGCATACGCTGCTGGAGCCGATCGAGGAGGCTGACGTAGGAAATGCGATGAAGTGACAGCTCTGACGCTAGTTCTAAGAACCTGTGAGTCAACCTCCCGCCGTTTTTCCCTTCCATGGCCTGGCTCCCGTTCCCGCATGCTGCGAGGCAGACATGGCTTTTCTGCGGGGCAAGGAAACCATGAGGAGCTTCATATGGGCTGCCGCGGGCTCCATACCACAAGCAGCGGTAGAGGTCGTCGGGGGTTGTCTTGGTAGTAGGTGTCCATCGTGTATGCCCCCGGCCGTTGATCTTTCGCCCGGGAGAGAAACAAGTATCAAGGATCAGAGTGATGTTGTCGCCTTTGGCTTGTGACAGCTCGAAGAGCATGGCTCGCATAGACTTGTCCGAGATGCCCGCCATACGTCCATGCGTCGCCTTCATCTCGTAGTCATGTGTGCAAAGGACCTCAACGTCGCTGCGTTGTTGACCGCGATTGTGTTGGAACCAGCCCTCGGGGGCTGGGATGGTGCTGCCATGGCCAGCAAAGTAGACGAGAATAGCGTCTCCCTTCTCTATTGAGTGGTTGTTCACCAAATGTGACATAAAGCGGTCCTCAATATTTTGCTTCGTAGCCTGACCGTCCAGCAACATGCAAATCTGGTCTTCGGGGACGTTTAGCTCGTCGGTCAACCAGGAATAGATACGGCGGGCATCATGAACGCAAGAGTGAAGGTTCCAGATATTACCAGTCTTGTAGTAATCAATGCCGATGATGAGAGCGAAAGCCCGGGTTGACATCCTAGCGATTCGGTTGACGGTGAGTACATGGGAAGAAATGAAAGAGTAAATATACCTAAAGAAAATACGGTGTTAACGACGGGGTGGTGGAGGGACCCCATGAACGGGCTTTTGAAGGTGCCAAGGTGCCTCGAGGTCCCGTTGGGGCATGCGTTACAACCTGATCTCATTAACCACGCAGTGACTCGGACTGTGGGGGGTTTAACCAGAAAGTTCTGTCTACCACAAAAAAAACGCATGGCCTTGTCGTCGTCATTGCAAAGCCAATGCCCTTGTTCCCGGTCACACCAAGTTGGGACGGTAGATTCAATGCGCAAGGCAGGTGCTGGAGAGCAGCATGAAGCTGAATCGTGAAAAAGACTGAGGGTTAGTAACACTGGGTTGTATGAAATTGATGTAAGTTCCTCTGGGGGCTAATACATACACAGCAACAAACATCTTGTCACATATCTACCACTTCCAAATGAGCCTTGCTCTTGTATGCCAACAATGTAAAGAACCTCTGCAGGTATTTTTATGTTAGCTAGCCTGTATCTAGTTACTTACCCATCGCGCCAGTTAGATGCATCGCTGATAGACCTTGCACCCTCTGCCTACGACACCATTGCCGCCTCCCTGCCATCTTCTCCAACGCAGCACAGTCGACATCTCACGAATGAACAAAAACTAGCTCAGATTTCTGCACCTCCACATGTCAAGGCAGCATGGGAACGCTCCACGAACTCTGCTGTCTCGACGACAAATAAATCTTCTCCGAAGCTCTCCTTTCGGGGACACGGCAAACAGCCCCAGCGCAGTAGCAATATCCCATCCACCGAGTCGTTCGTGCTCCTCCAAGATAGCGTCATACGCAATATACCCTCAACTCCTGTGCCTCCGACACGAGCAGGAACGGCCGCTACGACGTCGCAGAACATACCCAATCCTCCAATCTCGCCCCCACAATTCGAGCCCGATCAAAGTTCCCCCTCGCCCCTATCCCACCGCCTGCATTCAGCAGCACGGTTATTCAATCTCTTATCTACGAAGACGGAGATCGACCATCCTCTCTGCGCCGAATGTACGCAGATCTTACTCAAAACCCTTAACCGTCAGTTGGAAGAAACGAAGAAAGAACGAGACGGCTATATAGCGTTCGAGAAGGAAATTAGGAAGGAGAAAGAGCGTGAGGCACAAGGTCTCACGAAGGAGGAAGCAGAAAGGAAGATACAGAGGTTGAAGAGTGAAGAGAGACTCGTAATTGAACAGCTAAAGGAAGCGGAACGAGAGCGTGAAGAACTAGACAAAGAACTGCGTCTATTGGAGCTGGATGAGAAAGCTCTCGAAGCAGAGGAGGCTGAGTCGGTCATCGCCCTTTCTTCCCCCGGAACGTATCTGCTTACCGTCTTATTTTAGGTTTTGGAGACTTCACAATGATCAACTGCTTGTGGCTGAACAACAAACAGCGCAGTTAGCATCCCTACGCGCCGCATACGCCGCGGACGTTGCAACCCTAGAGAAACTCGAACGGACCAACGTTTACAATGATGCTTTCTGCATTGGTCATGACGGCGTTTTCGGGACCATTAACGGATTGCGTCTTGGACGTGTCCCAGGAGTGCCAGTACGTGGTCTTTCTGAGCCATTTGACGGCCGCTCAATCAGGCCCACTAGGTTGAATGGGCTGAAATCAACGCCGCTTGGGGCCAAGCATTGCTATTATTGTACACCATCGCCCGAAAGCTGGATTATACATTCGTCAAGTAAGTTGACTGTCGATCATGGGCTTTGTTACTTATCCAGAATCAGTTATCGTCTCGTCCCCATGGGCTCTTTTTCGCGAATAGAAAAGACCACTGGCGACAAGGCTACATATGAGCTCTATGGATCCGGAGATCTACATCTTGGTCGCTTATTGCATAATCGACGATTTGACTTTGCAATGGTGGCTTTTCTGGACTGTCTCAAACACCTCATTGACCACATCAAGTCTCAAGACCCGACTGTCGAATTCCCTCATCAGTGAGTCTTGCGATTTACAAACAAGTGTGATCCGATTGATCAAATACCGCGCAGAATTGTCAAAGACAAGATTGGCGACATTTCTGTAAAGCTGCAGTTCAATCAGGAAGAAGTCTGGACCCGATCACTTCGTCATGTTCTCCTTGCGCTCAAGATCTGTCTAAAGTGGGCCACAAATGGGGCAAACGGTTGATGGGTCGATGTGTTTACGCAATATGTATCCTAGCTAGGGCTGGGTTAACATCAGGATCGGTCGAGTTATTACATGTGAGATGGTTTTCACAGTGCCAAAAACAGTGAATAAGGTACATATTACATAAGGTTTATTATATTAAGGGATGTAGGCGACATTTCGAAGAGAGAAAACACGATCAAGTTAGATATGCAACGTAAGAAACCCATCCATATATGCATATATGGCCACTAGGTGGCTTTGAAGTCAGTGAAGGAGCATTAACTACTCCTTCCCCCGTCAAACCCTCACTGGTGAGTTGAAGCCTCGAGTGCAGGGCTATCAAGCTTGACAAAATCGGTGACATTCCACTTGGCGTTGCAACGAATGATGAGATGTTTTCAAGGTGCAAAGAATATTCACGACAGGGTTTAGCAGACACGGAACTTTGTGGGCAGCCAAAATTTTACAATATTCACACG
Source organism: Podaxis carcinomalis (assembly GCA_018524395.1). NCBI lineage: Eukaryota > Fungi > Basidiomycota > Agaricomycetes > Agaricales > Agaricaceae > Podaxis > Podaxis carcinomalis. The sequence continues at coordinate 214,897 of JAEUWJ010000727.1, forward strand.
TTGTGAAATAGAGTAACGTGTGAATTTGAAGTGTGTTTTTAACAAAAGAGTTTTTAACCCAGCGTATTCCTAACGTACATATAACCCCATTTCGAGGTTTATTATAAAGCACTGGGATTGATTTGAGACCAGCAGGGTTGGGCTATGACGTGTGATGTGTAGGTCAGATGACACAACGCCCTCGCAAAACACTGGTATTAGATTGATTGGAAGGGTAGCATTCTGTGGACCACGGCCAGAAGACATGGAAGGAAGAGGCTCTGGGAAGCTGGGCTCGGTAAGAGTAGCCGTACTGCTATTCTTTCTGCAATCGGGCCGGCGATGACTTCCACATGGCTTTACTCATCCATGACAAAGCCTTCCCTCTATTGGTATATACGTACACAAGAACTTCATTTCTTCTTGAATCGTGATCCTACGCATCGCTTGCCACCCAGTCTTGGCCCCGAGTGAAAGGTCAGCTTTGTACCAATGGGTCTCCTCGCTCTCGGAACTCCTCTCGCATGGGATGACACCAAAAAGTATGCCGACCATGTACGGTACCATGGCATCACCCAGTTTCTGCACATCTGGGATCGCCTCAAGGACAGGCATGGTGATGAGCTCTTGTGGGGAGATGAGGTGGGTAGCTGATATAAAGGTCCCATGGTTCCGAGCTGACCCAACACCTCAAGATTGAGTATATGGTTATTTCGTTCGATGATAAGGAAAAGAACGCCAAACTCTCTCTCATTCAAACCGAGACCTTAGCAAAGCTCAACGCTATCGTCGACGATATTCGCGCAGATTGTCCTGAACAGTATGCTTCAACACTACCATGTGGACGAAACCCCTCATGTTTCTTCGCAGAGTATCAGTCCCAAAGTTTCACCCAGAGTATGGCCGCTACATGCTGGAGGCAACACCCGGTTCCCCGTATACTGGCGCAATCCATGACCTACTGTCAGTTGAAAGTAACATGCGGTACCGGTGAGTCCCCTTCAACATGAGCGAGGCAGCTGAGCTCAGCTCTTACCAAGACGGACACTCGCTCGAAAGCATTTGAAATCCAACGAGATTCCCCTTACCTTCACCTCCTTTCCCTGCATGGGTGTACCTGGTCAATTCACTGAGCCCTACTTTGATCCCAAGGAAGCAGTGTTAAGTCATAGTCTGTTCCTACCAGAGCAGATTACCAATCCTCATGCTCGCTTCCCGTATGTCAATTCATTGCATTGGTAATGGATCACAAAAACTGATGACCCATTCTAGGACTTTGACAGCAAATATCCGAACTCGTCGTGGTTCTAAGGTGGCCATCAACCTGCCGATATTTTTCGACGAAAAGACTCCTCGTCCGTTCATTGATCCTACGATCCCGTGGGATCGTGGCGTTTACAAGGAGGATCCTGGTGCGTTGTCAACGGCCTATCCTCAGTGCTACATTCCCATGGTTAAGACTTCTCTCAGAGGCCAAAAATGGCGCCGCCCTCCCAGACCACATATATATGGACGCAATGGGCTTCGGAATGGGTTGTTGTTGTTTACAACTAACCTTCCAGGCGTGTAATGTCTCGGATGCCCGTCGGTTATACGATGGTCTGATCCCTATCGGTCCGATCCTGGTACGTTCGAGACCGAGTTGCATCTGTTTCACTACCAAATGCAGTGTAGTTGGCCCTTACAGCTGCAAGTCCAGTCTGGCGCGGATACCTGGCGGACGTTGATTGTCGTTGGAACGTAATTGCAGGGAGTGTTGATGACCGAACAGAAGAAGAACGAGGCCTCAAGGTCAGTGTACATATTACGTCGTTGTCCCCGAGCTCTGAAACCGGTTCGATTACCTGCAGGAGCTGAAGAATAATCGATTCAGGATTCCCAAGTCTAGATACGACAGTGTCGACTTGTACCTCTCCACGGAGTGGACGAACCGACCGGAGTACAACGATACGGACGTTCCTTATGACAAAGAAATATACGACCGTCTGTGCAAGCATGGTGCGATTTGGATTTCGACAGGGATTCTGTTACATTTCTCAATGATTCCCACACAGGTATTGATGCTCTGCTGTCAAAGCATGTCGCACATCTATTCATTCGCGATCCACTTGTTGTTTTCTCCGAAACAATTGACCAGGATGATACCTCCAGTAATGAACACTTTGAGGTAGACGAATACCGTGCTCGCTATATCTCTTACTTATGCCGGTCCAGAATATCCAATCAACCAATTGGCAGACGCTGCGGTTCAAACCACCTCCACCAGATTCGTCCATCGGTTGGCGGGTTGAATTCCGAAGTATGGAAGTGCAGCTGACTGACTTCGAAAACGCCGCTTTTGCTATTTTCGTCGTCCTCCTTTCCCGTGCCATTTTATACTTCAACCTAAACTTTTATGTCCCCATTTCAAAGGTACGCGATCTGACGCGAACCCAGACTGTGTTTATCTGAATCCCACGCCAAGGTCGACGAGAATATGCAAAGGGCCCAGAAGCGGGATGCTGCTCGTTCGGGCAAATTCTACTTCCGTAAGGATGTTTATCCTCACGATCGTAGTGTCACGAGTAGCGTTACTTCCTCCCGCTCTGGATGCTCGTCACCAATGAATGGTTCTACACACAAACAGAAAAAATTGGGCAACTGTTTTACCCCACCCGGTCCTCCAATTAACGGAGAACTCAAAGTACCTATTGAGGAAGAGTATGAAGAAATGACTATGGACGAGATCATGAATGGAAAGGTCCGCCCTTTAGTGAAACTACTCTGTCTCATATGGGCTAACTCTTCATCAGGGGGAGAACTTCCCAGGTCTCCTCCGCCTGGTTTATGCGTACCTTGATACCCTAGATATAGAAGCAGAACATCTGGCTAGAATTGAACGATACCTTGACCTAATTAGACGCCGAGCTAACGGTGCGTTTTTTTTTTTTTTTTTTTTATGTGGCTGTTCTGCTTCGTCTCACATGAAAGTACTCTAGGCTCCCTGGAGACTACTGCCACATGGATACGCAATTTCGTGCGCACACACCCACACTACAAGTTCGATTCGGTGGTTTCACAAGAAATTAATTACGATCTTCTGGTGGCGGTGGACGAGATGTAAGTGCTTTTTTTGTATGCGATGGATCTTCCTGTTGAACGGCTTCAACGCAGCGAACGTGGGGTTCGACGGGAGCCAACCCTTCTTCCTGAAGATTATACTGGAGGAGAGAAGGACCAAGGTTCCATTGGACTGTAACGCTGTTTGATAACTGTAGAAAACTAAGATAAAATACTCAGTCTCGCAGATGTCGAGAGCCGAATTGAAGCTACCTAAGATAAAATACTACAAGCAAATTAGTAAGAGATATAAGTACATTATTTATGACTTCTCACCTCAGCTCTCGGTGTCTGCGTCGAGAGCTGAGGTGCTGTGACTTTCGAGTGCCTTATATGAGGAGATACTGAGACATAAGAGAAAAATTTCGTGCACCGTTTGCTTCCCCGCCTTCCGTTCCAGGTATCGACGCGTGTTTGCACTCTCTCTACAATAACATCCATAATTTACGCAGAATCTGTTACATAGCTTAGTGTATTTATCCGAATTTTACGTCTAGAGTATACATTACAAGGTTGTGGATCATGACATTTGTGAAGAGGCTTCGCAAGTTGGATGACACTGCAAGACCGAAGTGGAAGTGTCGTGAGAAAAGCCCGGCAAAGTCCGCAGACGCGACTCCGTAAACACACGGAGGACGGCCAGCTCGACCAAATCCCATAAAATGTCCTCTTTGCGTCTCCTCTCCTCCGCCGCGCGCCGGGCAACCACCCGCTTTGCGCTCGCAAGGCGTGGTTATGCTGAGGTTAGCGACAAACTCAAACTTTCGCTGGCTCTCCCCCACAAGGTACGAGTTCGACTCTTTCGTGAAAAAACAGTGTTATTAACGTGGTTCTGTATTTTCTAGGCCATCTACAGCTCTCAGGATGTTGTCCAGGTGAACATTCCTGCGGAGTCTGGTGACATGGGTATTTTGTCAAATCACGTTCCGTCAATTGAACCTTTGCGCCCTGGTGTTGTCGAGGTCATTGAGAATTCGGGCTCTCAGAAGTTCTTTGGTGCGCAACAGTGTATTCTGGACCCGAGAAGTGTGGCTCTGATAGATGGATCTACTTTTACAGTTTCTGGTGGATTCGCGACCGTTCACCCCAACAACCGGCTCACCATTAACGTCGTCGAGGCTGCCCCTCTCGAGGATTTCTCTATTGAGGTGGGTCGTACCAGGATACTCCCTGACAACAGCCGTTCAAGCTCTATCATTTTGCAGGCTATCCGCGCGAACCTTACAGAGGCCAACAAGGTTGCTTCTGGCAATGGCTCAGAAGCTGACAAGATGGAGGCACGGATTGAGGCTGAGGTGTACGAGGCTCTACAGCATGCTCTCGCAAAATAATCGCTGTCGTTTACTATTAGAGTATTATTGAGGTTTCATATTTTTTCCTGCACGTTGCAATTCTAGAGGATTTGGGAGGAAAGAGGGGTTGAAAGGTTTGGAAGCCTAGCATGGCAATTCCACGTCCAATAATTACATGCCCGATCAGACTGCTTAAGCGCTCAGCCTAGCTGAGAATGTCACAGGTGTTCCCCGCTTATTCCCTCAATCATTCTTCATCCTGCTATCCTGCTACTCGAGGTTGCGCTATTGCACTCTGTTTACGATGGCTTCATCGTTTCTATCACGTATAAAGCAGCTTGAAACTTGGGATGACCCGGCGTTGGTGACTCAGCCGCCGTTTCTAGATATATTCACGCAGTGGAAGGTTCACTTCCAGGGGGGTAGTTCTACTCGGAGGGAGAGGATGGGCTTGGAAAACCAATTGCTTGAAGATCTTGCCTCTGCCGGGCTTCAGGTAAATCTCCTGATAGACGTGTCGTTTCCGTTACTCAACTTTGAGAACAGTCCAAACTCCAGCCTTGGGTGGACCTCGCCTTTAATTCCTATCCAGGATACAAGAAGGAACATAGGGTCCTTGTTGACGACGACATCATGCGACTCTTTGTGGACATCCAATGGCTACTCTTCAAGAAGGAAGATCCAACGCTTTTACTAACTCAGGAGTGTCATAAAAGAAGGATTCCATATCTCCCGCACGCCAAGGTACTTCTAAGACCATCAGCAGGGAGTGCCGAGAAAAGGAAAGTGCAAGTGGGCCCACGCAGGGAACTTGCCAAGAGGCCCAAGCCGGACCCTTTGGCGATTCCGTCGAGTGTATCTGCACAGGTCCAACGACCGACCGCTGCAAAAACTAAGCCCCCTCGCGTTTTCGTGAAGGCTGCCGCCGAAAAACGCTTAGCATTCGCCCGTACGCGAATTTCATACCCAAGGAATTCCAGCTTGGATACGAATTCTAGTGTGGCGAAGGTACCTCTGAAGCCCAAGAGGCAGCAAACTGGTTCTCCTGCAGAAACCCACCCAAAGAGGAGTCGGACAGAGTCCCGACGGTTGTATAGCGCTGCCCTCTATGCTATCCAACGCGAGAAAAAAAGAACTCAGATCAAAAAGAAGTTGAAGCGGCTTTGGAAACTAGCTCAATCATCGAAGCCGGTGAAAGAGGAGCCCACTTTGATACCAGCTAAGTCCGTCCAAGACAGGATGCTTGGAGTCGCTGAGAGCAACCAAGCAGCACACATTCCCGGAGATGACCGCGCTCTGGAGGAAGACATCCAGTCTCGGACCATATCTTCCGGTCTCGATGTCCCTAGCATCCCAGCCCACCCTCCTACGCGTCCGAGCCCACGTCATGCTTCTACCACTGAACCTGTCACCTCACTTGTCGTCCAGGCTCAGAACCAAGAGGAAATGAAACCACTTCCAATACCACCAGTTTCTCCCGGCTGCTCTCACCCAGAATTTGCATCTAACTGGCTGCAAGATACCATTGAGGTCTTGGGAACCCCTGGCTCTCATGTTGATCAGTCTGAGCAGCAACTGACGGTGAAAACCGAAGCCAGTCAAGCGTCTGTTCCAGCCTCCCACTGCCCGCCGGTTGAGAAGCCTCCTCTACCATGGTATCCTCCGATATGGGCACAGGTAAGTTCCAAACATGTACGTCAATAGCGAGTAGTGTGTAACCAAATCGTTCTGTTGCTCAGTCTCGGCAGGAAGTTTGTGAATCCTTCGACTGGTTCAGGAGTTATCAGGGTGGGGTGTATCATGCGCGTAATGCGGCCAGAGGATATCTTTTGAGCGCTTTCTCCGCAAGGTAAGGTCAACAGGGCTTCGCCCCATTACATCTGTGGACTGACGAAACATAAGGCGCGATGTTTTCTGTCATGGAGGGAAGCTGATCATCTCACATGGGTGCGTATCATTCTGTTCCTTCCTGTCGCTGATAATTAGAGCTATAGATCAGAGGCGGAAAGGCCGAGAGCATCCATACACACCGTGGACAGAACGTTACTCAGGAAGCTGATGATCAACTGGCTCAAGATAAATCTGTCCGCGCTTTACTCTCTAATTATCGGTCGCGCCGTCCCATCGTCCTCTTAATTGATGATAAATACGCATTGTTTCCCTACGACCTTGGTGTCAAGGGTATCACCTATGCTGTTCTCGGATTTTATACCATTGTCCATGCCTGGGGTGAGTGCATGGTTTCCCATCTGATGCAGCGAGTTTGACAAGGCTTTGAAAGCGGAATACCAGCCTGCTGAAAACGAACGAGGTCGCGTTATCCGATACAAGTTTGCGTTTCAGTGGTGCGAAAGTCAAGTAGCTCCTTTGATTATCTCGTCACCCTGCCTGAAGCTCATACACTCCTGACTAGGGAGAGCCGTGGTGGTTAAGACTTGGCGTCTCTGGTATGCGCCACATTCACTGTCTCTCTTTGTTATCGATGTCCCGTTTATACAGACACCCCAGATCACCAGGAAGAAAGCAGTGAGGCTGCAGACACGCCTCCGGATGAACTCGAATGCGTCGAAGAGAGGTATTCGCGGCTCTTCCCTTCTGGCCACACACTAACAAACCTCGTGAATAGTCTTGCACCTTTCGAACACATTGAACAAACTTCTACTCGTTGTTGCATATGTCACGAAGGGTCACCTCAGGTGTACGAGAATGCATGGAGTTGCCTGAATCCTGATTGCCCCCGCTTCTGGCAAGATGTTAACAGCCAGCCACTAGACGACGACCTTCAGTACAACTCCCAATTCCTTCAGTTGGCACCTGCGAGTACTTTGGCTGTACCAGCTGAAAATCTACAACCCGCCTCACCTCTTTTAACCTCTTATGGACTCACCACTGATTATACGTACACAAGAGGGTGGCATTGCAAAAACTGTGGTCGATTATCTTGCAGGTGAGCCAAGCTATACATTGTCGTAGGTCGGGGACTAATTCTTTCAGGTTCAAGTGGGAGCACTGGGAATGTATGCATTGCAAGGTATCGTACTTAGTTTCTTCTTGTCATTATAGCCTTATTATTGTGTAGGCGGTATTGAAGGTCGAAGCAAGGATACACCGAGCAACGGAGTTCCTATTCCTCACGCCACCTGTATCATTCAAGGAAGTTTTCATTGCGAAGGACTCTGGTACGCAGACCCTGTCTTCCATGAACTTCCAGCTTGACAGTTCACAGACATAGGAAAGCTTGTGCCGAAAGTCTTCCCCATCAGGCCTCATGATGGTAGTTTTGGTCAACTTCACACGTACAGACTCCCAGAAGGACGGTGAGCGCAAGCAATCATCTGGCTGGCCATTATTGATAACATGCTAGTGGCTTCATTCACCACATCAAAGCTGGAAATCCGCTGTGGAACTGGGAAGCTGATGAAATCTTCCAAGAGTACCAGGCGCAAGCTTCAACAGGAGCACTGCCATTCCGGAGATGGCCGATGAGAGCTGTAAGCATTCTCAATACCTGACCGAAGACCCTGTCTAATTAGCCTTTCAGCACAAATGTGAATGTTTGACCAATTCGTTGTTTTACATCTTTTTCTAATCTCCGAGGAAAAGGCCGTGGTGCTCTCTTGACAAATTACTTTTCGCAAAATGGTTTGTGATCTTCCTCTTGATTCGTTCCCAATGTTCCTATTTCTTTTGAGCAGCAGGCGTGCCTTACCAGGTATGGATTTACTGGTTGTCAGACTGAATTCACTGGATCCGTTTTAGTATGTGGGCGGAACAGAGAATACACTCCCCTTCGACAAGGTCTCAAGTGCCGTTGTGAGAGCTCGTGATCTTATCCAGACTCGTGTCAAACAAGCACTCGATCGAGACGCGACTTTTAATGAAGTGCTAAGGTGATACGCATTCTCAGCTGGTTTTCCTGCCACTGACATTCTTATCCTTAGTGCTGCCTATATGGAACGACAAAGGATGGCTGTACGCGCAATTTACTTCTCAAGCTCCATATATTAATCTCATAACCATAGTTCCATACGGACGATGAAGTTGGCCTCGGACCCCTGGTTGCTGGGTTGTCCCTAGGCTCCCCGGCTTTGATGCATTTCCGTCTACTGGCGAAGCATGCATCTGAAGGAGTTCCACGAAGCATTGCCATCTCGTTTGTTCTTCGTCATGTGAGTGACTTAAATCGTAAAAAAATATCTTCAGATCCTCTCAGTCATTGACAGGGTGACGTTCTCGCAATGGATGGGGCAGGTGTACAGCAGTATTACGAGTAAGTCCTTCATAGCGAGCGATTATTAAAATTAAACCCTCGATTAGACACACTGTTGTCCCGACTAATTTCCGTATCGCCGCGACCGCACGCCACATTAGTGCCATCCACCCAAAACGTGAAAAAACCGATTAAACACACGTGTCTATCTCGCCATCCTCTTGTGTATCATTATCTTGCTGCTTTCACCTGTATATGTAGAGGTCTTGCCCTTAACATGAGTCAGGCAACGGGGGAGCTTGCTGTTATGTGCTTGGTGCAAACATTGGAGGGTGCTGGAGAAGAAGGAACAAGTACGCTGAGCAGTGATCGCACCCAAAGATGCAGACTTCAAAGACCTTGTCAACAGATGCGACATAGGTTGACCTTGACCAACCCTGATGCCCCCGATTTGCACGGAACGCGTGCAGGTTTGTAATCCTTTCTGATTCTTCAAACATGTACAGAGGCGGACCCAGTCCGATTGATGGCCATGGCATCCTGCGTCGCTTCAAGAAATTTAGACCACTAGGTTACTTTATGTTATGCTGGCCTGTGATGGATTATGCCAGATGTCCTGCTCTGTCATTTGCGCCCCAGGAAGTTGGCTTATGCCCGTACATCGGGTGGAAATGTGAAGATGGGAGTATGATTCATACGAGAGGTAACCCATTCATTGTGGTGAGAATCCATGCTGATCACCTACGCAAGCCTATCTGGAGTGGTGGAGTACCTGATCAATAAAACTGAGCTCATGGAGATACTGAACACTCTCTCTCTGTCGCTGGGCTTGCAAGATACGCTGCCTCTCTGAAGTGACCCTATCCACTAGATCTTGAGTTGCACCTTTTCTTCGCATGTCTTGCTATTATCGATCAAAGCACCCTAATCCATACTGCTCTGTTCCCCAGGCTCCTCCTGGCAAACTCTTTCCCTGGTCGCACCGTAAAGCCATCTTGAATGTCTTCGGCTCGCGGGCCTCCTCCTGTTGGAGCGGCGGCTCTAGTTCTTTTGTCTCTGGCTCGGTATCCGCAGGGGAACACACTACCCAAGTTTAACCTCGAGGATGCCGACGTCCACTCGAGTCACCCACTATGCATCGATCAACCTTCGAGTCTCGATGACACCAACACACAGATTCCATCTTGTCAGGGTATATAGGCGGCTCCATTTGTGCGAGAAATGCCGGAGTGACCCCGAAAAGCCGCTCTTCTTATGACCGTTGATAAAAACTTAGAGTTTTGTTATTCAGTGGTGGGAGAGAAGAGCCTTTGAACAGATATTTCAGCCTCTTTGGATCGCCTGTCTGTACACCAACATACTTCTTGATCAGTTTGCTAATGCAAGAAGAATCCAGAGAGCTGGCAATGAAAAAAGCAGGTCCAAGAATAATGAAAGACAATTACATTCCCGCGGCACTCCAAAATGAGCGAGTAGCAAGCATTCTGAAGTCAGACTCATGAGATGATACATAAGAAAAGAATGCAAAAAGAGTCCACTGCTCCCTACCAGGATCGAACTGGTGATCTCCGGATTGGATGGTCGAATAGACCACTCATAACGAACTATGAGACCGGCGCTCTGACCAGCTGAGCCAAGGAAGCTCTTGAAGGAGGCTTGCCTGTTTTCACAATTCATATGATTTTGCATAAAAGACTCATGGACAATCTTACACCCATCGAATCAAGTGCACTGTGGCACAGCCACATGGTTTCTCCATGCCCAGTCGCATGATCATACAGGGCTTTAGATATGCTTTTTTCACAAAGATTCATCGCAGAGACCCAATCTATTTGTCCGCAAGTGAGGTAGTCGTCGTTCAGTCCTCTCGCCAGCAACTGCAGCAGCGACATTAGAGAAGTTGGAGGCCGAAGACGAGAGACAACAGCTGCGGAATGGTCGAAGATGCTGGTCTATCTACGGTTCGCTGTTCAGTGAGTAGTAGCAAAGTGGATCTTTTATTGCCTGGAGGTCTCTATGTCGTCAGGGCCGACGGTGTCCCTTGCGGTTAAGCTCCGAGGAACACTTGGACGAGGAACATTTGCAATGGTTGCGGGAAGCCGACAACGTGCATAAATGCCACAGCACGGGTGGTGCAAGTTACCTCAGCTCCGAACAAGGAGTGCGGAGAGTAGGTTGTTAATGAGGACAGGAGTCATATGATGGAGGTTGCTCTGAGATCCTAGGAAGTTGTTATCTTTTGTTGGCATGGTGCGGGTGGATGGAGTGAATGCCGTCTTGGAAACAAGAACGAGCGTATGTGCTTAATAGTGATGATGTCACTAATCGGGAATTCAGGCAGTATCCAAGGCTCCAGTGGTGGGCGGGTGAAGTACTGAGATTTAGGGTGGCCGATAGCTAGCAAACAAGGTGAGATAAATGACGCGATCAGTAGGCATTAGTCGTTGGTGGATTCCCATCTGCGGCTAAAGCCAATGCGTCTGGCATTCTGATTGAATCATCCCTAGATTTACAGTTTCATTTAAACTCGCAAGCAACGTACCTCATTTCCATGTACAGGTTTGCGGTCCCAAACGGAGACGGTATCGCCTTCCAGTGTGTCGCTATTGGCTACTGACTGGCACCTGATAGGAGATCGATAGATCCTTGAAATGCGTTTGTCCTCGTACTGCGAGCGTCGTACTATATACGGGCTCAACAGCATTTCGCGTTCATAAATGTGAGATCCCTGGGAGTGTTAACCTTTGTCATGGCATCGCAACCCCATCCTCCAATTTTAGCTCCTCGAGACCTACCGTGCGGCTAGGCAGCGGATGCGATCACCGATGGCGTAGCTTAGTATGTCAGTCATAGTGACAGAGAAACGACATGGACACCACCAAGACCTCCAACGGAATCTATTCCTCGCAGGAATTGCTTTTGTTTGAAAAGACCGTTGCTGGAAGGACGGAGAATGTGTGTCACAAGAAACGAACACCGGTAATTCTTCAGCAAATGCGAAGGGTTCTCGGTCTGGTTGGATTTCCGGGACGCACGAAGCTCTAGCCTACTGTTAAAACCAGGGTCTTTACCTGGTGGATGGGAAATAAGACTCACTGACGCTGAACTTGTTTGTTTTGTCAACGCTGCCAGGGGTGTATAAACCCCGGACGATCTTGGGAAACATCTAATTCTTGCGGAATCCCGGGAGGCATGTGGACCCGATCCGTAAGTCCCCTCCTAAATCACAGTCGTAGCTCTTAAAGTCGCTACTTTCTTGTCGAACAACCTTAGGGCCGAGGCGACATTTAGCCTTCCCTCCTCCTACAATCCAGGACCAGCCTGTTGGAAGAGGTCAACCATGAAATTGTACAAGGAACGACACGACCTTTCTCCTCTCTGGGAAATCAACTTCGACGGAGAAGGGCGCAAATATTACTATGATCAGACAAATCAGAAGACTACAAGCTGGATTCCTCCGGTTGAGCACACCAAACCAATGGTCGAAGTGAGGGTCAGAGAGGTCCGAAGACTGGGTCCTCTCCCGGACAGACGGGAACTGCGGTTAGATCCTGATGGTAGGGTCTATTTCGTCAACCATAATACGAAGGCCACCACATGGAATGGAACGATCCTCCGATCCGAGCCAAGTATACCCGAATTCATCTTGAACGGAAAGCAAGAACCGCTCCGGTCAGGCTGGTGGTCGGAAACCGCTAAGAGATACGTGGCGGGCACGAAAGAAAGGTTTTGGAGGTAAACCGCTGGTGTTGTACCGCAGGATGAAACAATGACGTTTGGTTCCAGTGCCAACCCATCATCATTACCAAGCCTACTGGAGGAGGATTGTGCAGCGGAACCAATGGTGAAAGAATACGATGATTTGGCAGCAGAGGTGAAATACGATCGAGAGGCCGACGGAGTGATACTTCCAACAGATAATGAAGAGATACAGAAGTGGGTACTGGCCGCGGCGGATGCATACGTTTCGTCGATCCGTGAATCTTTGTGCTTCGTGGGACCTGATGGTGTTGGTTGTAGTCAAGGGAATGGGAGAGGAGGTGATGGCAAAAAGGCGGGGATTACGACCCGTGTTTCACCCCCCGTTCCGACGAGGAGACTGTAAGTATCCCGGCTTTAGGTGCTCTTGATATTTGGCGGTCGTTTTGAGCTTGGGTCAGTGGGAGATAGTTGGGATCCAGTTATTATAGTTGAAAATCAGGTTCACGAAAGTTTATGCATCTGCAATGCGGCAATGATGAGAGGAAGAGCATCTTGGTGCAACAGTCACATGCGGTATTTTTATCACAATGCCAGATCCGTCTTTCGAGAGCTTGTTTCTATGCATCTCTATGATTTGATTCTTCTGGAGATATCATGTTGCGGACTACATATATCTGAGTCTATCTTATTGAAAGTTTACTGGATGGTTGTATGTACAAGCTACAGAATGAGCAGCAGTCCTGGCTGACCAAGGGGATAGTAATGCTGTACAGGATACAAGTACAAATGCGTGGATCCAGAGCGGGACTTGGTCGTGTATAGAGAGATAGGGTGTAGTTATTAAACGAAATGCCAATAAGGACATATCAACGAAGCGGGAAGGGAGATGGATCATGGAGGGGGGTATTAAACGAAAGAAAGATCGATACAAAGGTCCGTCATGTAAAGGTCCGTCATGTGGGTCGTGAAATTATCACGCCGATGAATCCCCATTACAACGCAACACCCTCAAAGGGATTCGTCGGTATGCTCTTCCTCGTCACAGCAGGTTGAGCAATCTTCACCTTATGCTCGTCATCGAAAGGCGACATGAAAGGGTTCTCGGCCATACTCGGCTGACGGGCGTGGGGAACATTCGAAGAGGTGAGTAACCTCTCCAGGCTCCCAGCTACGTTTCCCAGAGGGCCACCTCCTGCACCAACACCAGCCATACTCCCGCCTTTGTTCACAGGAAAACTGACCGATCGACGGTGTCGTTGAGGATGGTTGAGAGAGGCGGAAGGAGATACAGGTGCCTGATGGTACCTTCTTGAAGTGGAAGGCGTAGGATACCTCGAGTGTCCAGCTTCAAATCCAAAGTGCAGCGGAATGGGAACCAGCGGTTGGAGAGGCTGAGGCGGGGATTGGGGAACAACACCACCATATACTTGGTCCGTTTGGACCGGGCCAACATCAGCAGGGACGCCACTAGTGTTGCGAGTATGTTTCGGCTGGAGGGGTCGGGGAGGGGAGATGACGGGGCGAGTAGATGAAGGAAGGCCGACAGTTGGTCGGGGAGGGGACTTAAATTTGAGGGACGTCGCAGAAGAAGACGCCGAATGGCTAAGTGCGAGCGATTTCTTGCTTGGACTCAGAATACTGGCCCACGGCGCGGTCGGCGAGCCTTCAGGGGTTTTGGACCAGCGGGACTTCGGTTCCTCGGCCACATATTCCTGGGTGCTGTTGGGATCTTCCTGGGACTGGTGGTCCGTGAAGTCGTTGGTCGTCGATTGTAGTTCCGGCTTTCCGATGTTCCTTTCCTCTGTCGGGTTCTCCTGTTGTCCTTTTCTTCCAAGAAGAGTGGTCATCCTGCCGAACCAAGCAATTTGCCTCTTCTCTTCATGTGGCATGAACGGAGGCGGCGCTTTGCGAGGGATCAGTTTCTCCTTAGCGGCAGCCATGAACCCCTTCTTCTGCTCGAACTGATGTTTAGGTTGGTTCTCGCCAAAGTGGCTATCCCAAGCCTTCTCCGAGTCAATCTTGGAATCAATGGAAGACGGAGCATGGTTCATGGCAGTCCAAAGTGCGGGAGTACTACGACCATTGTCCCTCTCCGTCGGGCCGTTAACAAAGTCCTTGAAAGGAACGACAATGCCTTCGATACCCTGACCCCTCTCCTTCATCCACCGCTTCTTCTTCCTGTTCTCCACGAGCTGACGACCATATGAATGCCAAAGGACCACGGCGATGCCCACGAGGATGACGATTCCCCAGAGACCGAGGAAGATGCCGAACATGATACGCTCCTTCTTCAGACTAGCGGCGTAAGAGTTGACAAGTCTACCAATAAGACCGTCATTGTCGTCAGCACCCCCGCCGATGGCAGCGGCAGCAATGGGCTGAACAGTTTCATCGACGGTACTCTGTGGGAGCATGAGGGCCGACTCATTCATCCTGGGCATATCAATCTTGAGATTGTCATGCAAGAACGTCAAGGCATTCTCGATAGCATCGACTTTGCTTCCGATGAAACAGCGGAGAAATTCTTGAGCAGGCTGCTCGAGGATAGTGCCACCGAAAACGGAATTGACAGCGTTCTCGATGTCGGTATAAAACTCGTTAATGGTGCTGTTCAGGCTGGTCGTAGTCTGGTTAACCCATCCAAACAACCCATCATTGAGAGTACTTTGAGCGGCGTCGACCCGGGAGTTGATCTCGTTAGCATATGCCGAAGACTGGTTGTACATGTTATCATTGATCGAAGTTACGATTGTGTTGCTAAAGTCGGACACAGTGGAAGCAGCGCGATCTTGGTACTTGGACACCAAAGGATCCATAGCCCACAACTGCAGCTGCACGCTTAGGAGGCCAAAGAAGCCGATCAGGAAAACAGCGACTGCGGGTGGATGGAAGATGTAGTTGAAGAACCACTGCATGTGCGTGTGTTGCGAGGGGCTGAGGCGAAACAATTGGGAGAGGCGATTCGTGATGCGAGTGATGAGTGGATGAGTGCTGTTAGCTTGAAGCATGAGAAGATTATGGTCTGTCAGGGTCATCTGCGGGACGCCTTCGGCAGTCCTGGTGTGGTACATGGTCGGGTCGGTGAGCCACGCTTGGCGGGTGTACTCGAGGTGGGCCGTCATGCAACGCCATTTGTACCAGGTCAAGAGGCAGTTGAGGCCGATGAGGATTAGAGCGAGGACAACAAGGAGAAGAATGCCAATTTTGGCCGTCTTGATTAGATCCTGGCCGATATCGTCTACAACAGACATGTCAATGTCGTTGCAGAAGGAAAGACGATTTTGTTGGGGGACTGGCATGATGGAGGAGTTGAAGGAGATTTCGGCAAAAGTGTCGTTGATTTCCTTCTTGAGGAGCTCAAAGGGAGTGTCGATGCTAACCGAAAATGGTATCATGAGCACATACAAGGAGAATCTAGAGCTGTAACACGTACATAGACTCAACCTTGTCCTTCAAATCAGCAAAGGTAGGAAGGGAAGAGTTCAACTTGGTGAGAGAATCCTGAAACGAGGAAGGCAATTGAATATTCGTGAGGCCATCAAGGCTGGGGACATTAATCTGCGGGGCTTGAATATCGCTGAAGGGATTGACTTTGTTGACTCCGTCGATAAAGCTCTTGATGACGTTGTTGGCCGATTGAATGTCGTTCTGGATGCTTGTCCGGAGACTGCTGGTAGCACTTTGCAATAGATTGTTCACCTAACACAAGGAGTCAGTAACCACTTCAAATTCAAAGGTCTCGATGACTCACTTCCTGGGCCGCACCGATTAAAATAGAGAGTCCTCCGCGAACAACAAGCTCCAAAAAGCACAACAATGTGGACCGGTACAAATCAACCACGAAATTGATAATAGCTTCCATAACCGTCAAAGCAGTGGTCAAGACCAGTCTAGCACCACGCAGTGTCCCATTAACTGCATCCACAAACTGTTCGTTCGTCGCGATAGCCATAATTCTAGGCATGCTCGCAGCCGACGTAGCGGCCTGTTCTGCCGCTTTGCAGCTCGTCAACAAGTCGTCCTTGGCATTTGCAACTGCGTCCTGGGAAGCCGCGAGAGAGAGTTGAAGTCGGAAGGCAACGAACAGGAGGGAGAGGATCGGGTACGCGAGCCATGTCAGAGATAGAAGATGGGGAAGTTGGAGATAGGGTGTGAGCGTTGTCGTCATGTACTGGGCATCGTAAGTAGGAGGTGGGGAGTTCCAAGGAGCGGACGAGTGAGATATGGCAGACATGCCAAATGGATGAGAGGCGTCGACCTGCGACCGGAGTCCAGTAATAAGAGAAGGGAAGAGAGGGGGTAGGGAGGTGAACCCATTGTGACCCTTTTACCTGATTGCCATTGTCCCTTGCGTCTTCGCCCTCGGATAATGACCAGCCATGCTTATTGTACTTGCCTGTCCTCCATTCTTTGTTTGCCTTTTCCGGACAATAGCAGAGACATCGTTGTTTGGCTGCCATGCAATGCGCAAACAAGATCCGTGGGAATGACGCAGACCGCCTGCACAAAGTCGTTCATCGCCTCCTTCCACAACCTATCTACACATCGAAATTGCACTGCCAATTTCTGGCATAACCATCCACTTCGCAGGGCAACAGTGACCAAGCAACGGATTATTCGGCAGTACGGGCCCAAGTACTCGACTATCTTTGTTCACTCCTTTATGGGCGCTTCCGGTGTATCACCGTCGGTCTTATCCTGGTTTATCTTAACCTTCTTGTTACGAGCCTAATACTTTTGATCGTCACCGCCAACCCCCCAATCGCCTCCAATCACGCAACTTAAAAGTACAAAGACGCAGACACTGCACTCGCATGTAACACTTCTGGTACTCCGTTTTCATTCTATCAGATGGCTCAACAATAAACTTTCTCCGTTATCTACGATCTCCTGCTGTTCATTCTGACGATTTCTGACGAACCCTATGCTGCCATATGGAAAGTGGCTCCCACAATGAATTGTTAGAGAACAAAGTCTCCTCCTATTCTTACCCCGACTACTGTTTTTTTTTTCTTTTCTTGGGAACCATTCTGAGATTGACAACTTCCCATGGTGCCCGTTATAATCCGAATAGGGAGAATAGCATATAGTTGTGGAATAAGAAGAGCTCACGGACAGGAGCTATATAGTGAGTAAGTCCTGAGTACCATACAGTCGTGCGCATAGAACAAAACGAAGTCTAGAAGGACAGAAAATGAAAAATGCTAGTGAGCAAGGAGCCTCCACATAATTAAGCCCAGATTATTTTGCGCACAGCGCCGAGATTAATGTTGATATCTTCGAGGACTTCATGATTCCTGCTGTTGCCGCCGTCTGAACTCATCCTCGTCGTAGAGCTCACGCATAGGCGTCGGTCGGGAAGATGCAGGCGACGCGCGCACAGGCTCCACAAGGGCAGGTTGCGAGAGGTGTTCCCGAAGCTTTTTCGTAGCCTGGTGCTGAACCTTGAAACGAAAGTCAATCAGACATTCACCAAAACCAAACTGCGAAACTTACCTCCCCTGCAACAGTTTTCGTCACCTGATACAACGGCCCCGCCAATCCTAACTGCATGATAGCATATCCAGAGGCAAGCGCCACTAGCAACAGCGTAAAGTACAATGGGTTGAACAAGATCATCATCGCCTCGTTCCAGCCCAATACCACAAGGACGCCGTACATCCATGTAGGAATCTGCGCGATACTAGCAACGGTGCTCCTCTTGGCTTCGACATAGTAGGCGTCGGCATCCTTGCGGAACTTATTGCCCAGGTCAACTTGCTTGTTCGCAGAGAAGACAGTGAGAGAAGCTTCAAAATCAAACTCGCCCTCGCCTGTGAGAGCATCGGCGGAGTCAGATGGGAGGGTAAATTCAAGTGACGGATCTTGGGGTTTGATCTCAGAGTAGAGAGGGACGAGGTTGAGCGTCTGATCATAGACGGTGTGAGTAAAAAGACGGCAGGAAAGAGACTGAACATACCTGATCTTTTGCATTTTTGAATGCCCCGTCAATATCATCATCTGGCTTCCAGACACGCGGTACACCCTGATCATCATACCTGAACCGCTCCTCAAAGTGGCTTCGGAGCTTGCTCAAGAAGATGGCATCGGCAGTTTGCTCGTCAATCTTAGCCCTAAGGGTTTGCCAAGCACGCTTGCGAAGGGTTGCGAGTGAAGTCTCGTTTTCCTCATCAGTGCAGTTGAAACCTACGAATCAAGGTCGGCGAGCGAGCAGGTGCAGAAGAGCATTGTTTCACTCACTCTTGGCTTTGCTCAAATAGGCATTCTCTGCTTTGGCAAGGATATCCTTGAACGCACGAAGGATCTCGTCCCACATGTCCTTAGAACCCTTGTTCAGTTGCAATTCAACAGGCTCCGATATGTGCTTCTTGATGTTCCTCTACGTCTCCTTTAGCATCTGACGTGCAATATAAGACCGCGATAAGACATGCCTCAATCTGGTTGACCATTTTCTTCGTCTCGTCCTTCCTGCATTGGTCCGCCACATTCTTAATCTCTTCCCTCAACAAATCCAACTCGTCCTCCCATACCCAGTCCGTCCCTTCAACGTACGCCTCCTTCGCACTCTCCTCAAATTTACTTTCCCACTTGGCTCTTGCATTGGCCACGACATTGCCAAAATCATACTCTTCGCCTTTGAGGCCATTAAGGAGCGCCTTCTTAAATTGTACGAGACAGAACTTGTGCAAGTTCTTGAGTTGACCGAGGAAGAGAGGCGAGAGGGTCGAGTCTAATGCTGCTATGAGGTCCGCCCGCTTGCGTGTGTATACGGCTTTATGGTATCTGGAGGCATCACGATCATATCGGGCTATATGAGAGAAATGAATGAGCATGCATACAAGTAATGAAGGGGTTACAGCTCACTCAAAGCTTGTGTCCTCCAATTCTTCATCATACCGCCAAGACCCTCCAAAACTTGACCCGCCTCAATGGGTCGTTTCTGGGACTTGGCTTGTTCGTTGAACTCGGCGAGAGCCACTGTGGAGATCTCATCACAGCGGAACTGAGCAAGAAGTTCTTGTTGCGTCGGCAGGTCGAGGTCTTTGTTTGATTGGACTTGTTCCTGAATATCAGATCACGTTAACATATGCGCGAGTATAACCATACATCATTAAGTGAACTCACCCAGATACCTTCCATGTAGAAGGCTACACCATCGGCAGGAATGCGCTTGTGATACGCGGGCTTGAACAAATAGCTTGGATTATCCTTCTCGACGAACCGCTTACGAAGCGACTGGACTTCGGCCTCGAACTTCTCCGGAACCAAAATCTTGTGAGGAAGGGTGGTGAATTCAACGTCGAAATAGTCGGATAGTTGCCGGTCTTTGAGTTCGGAAGGTTTTGAAAGCCCCTCCCAGATACGTAAAAGATCAGAAGTGAGTGTGGCCTGGAGGTTGGCAAGAGGAGTAACACCGATGTGATCTCGGATGACGAACAGAAGCAGGGTCCGTCCACTTGAACTGGAGATAGAATATGCTCAGGTTGATGGGACCGGTAAGTACTCGGGTAGTTATACGTACCTCTCCTTCTTTCCGAACAAGCCTAAGTTTACTTCGAATACGGTCTTCAGGAGGCCCATGTTTGCACCATTGTATAGACCAACTTGATGTTCCCACATGTTTACAATGAGGATTTCGGAGGATGCGAGAGAGAAGAGGGCAGATTTGCGTTCAAAGTCTTGGTCTTCACCCCGCTCACGGCCGTCGGTACCCTCGACGTCCATGACCATGACATTCATGTCCTTGCCTCGGCACATCCAAATTCCTACCCGGCGCACATATTAGAGAGCGTATGGTGTGGGATTTAAGGTTAATGTACCTTTGGTTGTCTGTTGTCGTTTCGACTCGTCCATGACATCAAATGTCGTGCCGAACAACCTATTCAGCAGTGTACCTGTTTCGAAGTTCAGCGCACATCCTCCTTGAATACGTTCTCTGAGGCTCACTTTTTCCTGTCGATTGTGAGCCGAATACGGCCACGATGTTGTAGTCAAAACCTGCGTCCCGAAGTCCCCACCGTTCAACCTGTTTGCTCAGGTCTGGGCTGTTCGAGGAACGACGAAATGAGCAACATTCTTTGGGTATTTTCGGATGCGTAAAGCGTACGTGAATTTCTTCTCGTCGTCAACAATCTGCAATCGGTCGGCTGCCCCATTGACGTGAGGAGCATGGCCATTCACATGTGTTGCGCCAGCATTACCGTTAGGTCGTCCATCAAACAAGCTGTTTGAAGCCATGGTACATGTATAGTCGTTACGAATATGCGTGGAGTATGTTCAAGGTACGAGTGGGATAAAGGTACAAAGAGAGAAAAGAGGGGTGGATGAAGGAGGAGTAGGGGTGAAGGTGTTGAAAATGGGAAACAGCCGGAGATGGTTATTACTGTCCTCCATGCCACGTGGTTTTTGCCTCTGTTGAAGCTCAAGCCTTACCCTCCACTCTCCTTTCATTGAAGTAACATTAGTACACTGGCCCAATCTTTACCCGTCGCCTATCGTTTGGGGGATACATTAGCTCGACTGCAGGAGCCAATTCTGTGTATATCCGAATTTTTGTCGAGAACGTTCAAGTAAATTCGTGTTGAAACTGGATAGGCTGTCCCGATTGCTCGAGGCAGCACCTGAGCTTCCCACTTCCGGCACTCAAGCCTCAGGTGCGGCGCGTGTCAGCCGCATTTCTCGTGGGTAGGGTGGGCCATGATCAGCCATGATCCATCCAAGGCGATATTAGTGTAAATGGAATCCAAATTTCCTGGGGAAACCGTGGAAAGTTGTTGCGGATACCAAAGGGGATCTGGGCGAACTGACTGCACCGATATGCCGTTGCCGCGCTCGAATGAAGGAGGGCAGAAATAACCAGATATTCCTATGTTACTCACTCCACTGTTGACTACGGCGTTCCGTCGCTTTGCAGTTATCACCAACAATGATGGGAAGCTACAGATGGGGTGGAATTCATGCTGTTTAGGGGCTCTGATGAGGTCACGCGTCCTTATTTCCAACTTCCTTCGGCTTCGGCTTCTCTTGCCTGTCAACGATGTTTATAACGCGATTTGTCTCTCTCTTATATAGCTCCGCCAGGCTCCGTCGGTACTCCTTCTCGTCCTCGAACAATGGACACATACTTCTCGCAGTCAAAACTCTTGTGGACACCCCGCAACCCAGGGTTCACAAATATTGACCTCCTTCGGCGCCTTATCAACCGGAAACATAACCTAAACATCCGTAAGAGCATCACTTGTTGTCGTGATTGTCATCTTGCTGAGGTGAGTGAACAATTTTAACAGAGGATTATCACCAGTTATATCAATACTCTATCGAACACGACGAGTTCTGGATAGACCTCTGGGAATTCCTCGGTATTGTTGGCTCAGTACCACCTAACAAAGTACGCAAGGTGTACATCTTGAACGACACGTAACTTCTCAAAACCGCCCACAGGAACGAATTACAGTACCGGGAAAGATCAAGGAAATTCCCGTATGGTTTCCGAATGCTAGATTGAACTATGCGGAAAACCTCCTCTGGCGCAAGGATGATGCAATTGCAATTACTGCTACTGGGGAAACAGGAGTTATCGAGCACTATACATTCAGGCAGCTACGGGAAATGGTTAGAAAGATGGCATCTGCTCTCAGAATTTCTGGACTCTGGGTCGGGGACAGGGTGGCCGGTATGTTCACGGCTACAAGGACACAAGTCCTTAAACTAAAAGTCAATCCATATGGTCAGCCATCGTGACAAACTCAATAAACGCGGTCGTCATTGCCCTTGCTGTTGCCAGTATTGGCGGCATCTTCTCCACTACAGCCACGGATATGGGTGTTCAGGTTAACACATGCTGTCCACTCCTTGCCGCTCTAAATGGCTGACACCCAGACTCCTTACAGGGTATCCTGGACAGATACCGTCAAATTCAACCCAAGTTTATCTTTGCTGACACGCAAGTCAGTTATTCGGGGAAGCAAATAGATCTTACAGACAAAATCCGAGAGGTTATTCAAGACCTCAGTAAACAAGGTCTACAGCAAACCATTCTTCTCCCCAGCCGTACTACTGGCAAAGAATTTGAACTGAAGGACCTCAAAAACAGGTGGACATCCTCGGCGTTGTATTCCACAGCGTGCTGACCAAGACGATGTAGTATCACTCTGTCAAAATTCCTCCAAACCGCTGACAACCGCGAGTTGCAGTTCGCACAGTTGCCGTTTTGCCAGCCCTTGTTCATCCTGTATAGTTCCGGAACATCTGGAAAACCGAAATGCATTGTTCACTCAGCTGGAGTTCGTCTTCTTTTCTTAAAGCTTCATGGACTCGTAATGATGAAGAACGGAATATAGGGCGTCTTGCTTCAAACCAAGAAGGATATTCAAGTGGGCCTTAACTTGAACATGAACGAGACCTATTTCCAGTACACGACGGTATATCCCAGGTTGCCTCTCCTTCGCATATACTGAGCCTACTGTGCGCTCAACAGACGGGATGGATGATGTGGACGTTTATGTTGACTGGACTTGCTGTTGGTGCTCGCGTGATCTTATACGACGGTTCTCCCTTCTATCCGGATCTCAAAACCTACCTGAGGCTCATTGACACTCAACAGCAAGTTGCCTGGTTTGGCATCAATTCAAACTACTTACGCGTACGCGCAGTGTGACCTTGCTAGGTACAAGCCCCCGTTTTTTGTCTGAAGTGCAAGGCCGTGGCATTCAGCCCCGTAGGTTCCCTCCTCAAAAACATAGGGCTCCTCTTATCCGACTAATACCCTGCCAGTCCAATTGGGCAAATTCGAGGCCCTGAAGACAATCGGATGCACTGGTGCTGTTCTGACGCCGCCGATGTTTGAATGGGCACAACGCGCTTTTGGAGAGACTGTCCACCTCGTCTCCACGAGCGGCGGCACGGATGTGTGTGCTTCTTGTGCGTACGCCTCCCACTACACCCCGACGATAGCGGTCTAACGTGAGCAGTTGTCACTGGGTCAGCGGTGCTCCCTGTCCACTGCGGGGGTGAGTAACACTCACTGGCTTCAGGACAGGGCATTGCTGAACTAGGTGCTTACCCAGAGATCCAGTGTAAGACCCTCGGGCTCAGAGTTGAAGTCTTTGATCCAAGTGGCAACAACATTGAGCATACCGGACAGCCTGGAGAACTGGTGTGCACAAAGCCTCATCCTTCTCTACCCCTTTCCTTCTGGGGAGATGAGTCTGGCGAGAAACTACGCGATACTTACTTTAGCATGTATCCTGGTATGTCGTATCTATGTAGACCGAGGACCTGTGTCTGAAAAGGACTGCGTCTAGGCGTATGGAAACAAGGAGACTTTATAGTCGTCAACCCCAAGACGAAGGGGATCATGATCCTTGGTCGAAGGTATTCTCTGCGACTCACTTCGGCCTTACCGCCTCGTTACTGACATACCCCCTTCAGTGATGGTGTCCTCAACCCAAGCGGCATCCGTTTTGGCTCCGGGGAGATATACACAGTCCTCGAACAATTCTCTTCTGTCCTCGATGACTCGCTCTGTGTTGGCCAAAGGCGCGTTCAGGACAAGGACGAACGCGTGCTCTTATTCTTAAAGATGCGAGAAGGGCACAGGCTTGCACCACAATTAGAGGCTCAGATCCGGGAGGCTATCAGGACGGCGTTGAGTGCCAGACACGTCCCTTCGTATATTTTCGAAGTTGAGGAAATTCCGGTGAGTTGATATTTCTCATCACCACTGGCATGGATGTAAGTGTGCTTACGGGGTGTGTTAGTACACGGTAAACGGAAAGAAAATTGAGATTGCGGTGAAACAGATTGTTTCTGGGTCCAACTTAAAACCAAGTGGGACAGTTGCAAACCCGGATTCATTGAAGTTGTATTATAAGTTCAGGGAGATTGAGAAAGTGACTAATATGGTGAAGGCCAGACTTTAAACTCTGCTCGGATGTATGGGATTGGCATCCAGACTTATGGATGTATACACTGCTTTCCTGTGGTTGCTTGGCTAAACACCATACGTAATTCGACTAGTGACAATTAGTGCAACCAAATCCATCCTAGAACGATACCTTGGAGGGTTGCTATGAAACACCCTTCCATACTTAAATTCGAAGGATCGACTGAGTGTGCTGCCAATCATTCTAGGTCCACCACCTCGATATATGTTGTACGTCATAATCTCCCTCCAAAGCTGACCCAGAAAAACGGGTCGAGGAAATCGGTCAGTACTCACGGCACTTCCGGTACGTACTATCATTGATCACCTCTTGGCCACTTTTCAGATGTGCGTGCTCTTCCCGTTGAAATAGAGTTCCGATAACTCAACAGAACCATCAGTTGGTCACACCAAGCTCAGAGTGTATATAGGCGGAGTTCTAAATCATGCACCCCTTGTCACGCCAGTCCTCAAATCCTGGTATTCCTCGAGTCCTTGTGAAGATATTAGGCTGAAAGTGAGCAAGCACGCTCTCTGGTATACTTCCTACAACCATGCCGAAAATGTAAGGGGAGATAAGAGCCCGGAACCAAGTTGATATTCGGGTGGGGAATCGTGA
>JAEUWJ010000720.1:0-106162 GCA_018524395.1 Podaxis carcinomalis
TTGAGTTATTAACTGATTTGTTGAGTTGTTCAAAACATTGGAACAGTTTTGTCCCTTACAGTATATTCCAGTGTTTGGTCATGTAATAACCCATGCTCCCAAACCCAAATACTCTGTCAAAACTGATGATTGAGGGGTGTAATGAGCAGATATCAGTTAAGACAGAGGCATCTGTAGTGTAGGATGTCATTTCTACCACACTTGTCTTTGAATGATCTGCTGATCTGAAGACTGCCTCACCTATTGAATCTTGACATGATTGACAAGAATGTCAGAACTCTATGGCTTGTAACTACCATGACAGCATACTGTATACTGGAAAGGTGTCACACCAGGGTCCTGAGTACAAGGTTATCACCAAAGCCTATGAAAAAGTCGTAGAGGTTGCAAATACTAGCAGATTCACTGCAAATGCTGTCTATGAATGGGTACCTCTTCAGAAAATCAACTCAGTCCCTGCAGGTAAAACTGCCTATCTCTGTACTCCAAATCCCAATTTGCTTGGTCATAATCCACTGGCCAGGGGATACTAGCACAGAGGAAAAGGTTGATGAAGTGAGAGTCTTTGCCCATGAAATTGCCAGTTGTGTTGCCAGTGGGCCATCAAAATTGAAGGAAATTAAAAGCCAAGCCTATAGTAATTACAGCATGTTTCTCCTTTCAAACAAAGTTTATTATATCCAGTATTGATCACCATGATTAACTTCAGACCCAAAGGGCATTGCTGGAGATAAGAACAAAGTCAAGGATGAGGCAAGGACCTACATCAGTCAAGGAACTGTCTAATGTTAGTATGGGCTTCCTTGCAAATGAGCAATGAAGTCTTATAATAAGCCAACTGGAGGATTCTAGCACATGACAAAGTTTGCTAGTGATGCCAATATTAATACTGGTATCTGGATTGGAATTAGATGGTGAGTTCTTGTTTGGGATCTTTGCAAAAGATTTTCAACTTTGATCTGAGCTCATGAATCAAGGGACAATTATTGCATTCAAAGCTTTCCATGGCCTCAGGGTTATGGTGGTACCTGGGATAGCCCATTGAGTGGTGATATCAAGCTAAGTAGATACAAGTCTAAGGGTTAACCTCCTAGTTGTATTGCTCTCTCCATTGTGGATGATGTCTCTGTGCTCTAACTACATTCAAATCAAACTAAAAGCTGTGAGATTAAGTTTGATAAATGTAATATCTTTGGAATTTTGTCAAAGAGAGCATAGAAGTGATCACTTGCAACTTTTCTTTACTCACATTGCCAGTGAGCATGAGAATATCAGTCTGCTCTAAAGGCAGTTTCAATGCTGTGAACTTCAGTGCCCAGGCACCATGAAAAGCCTCACTCAGTTACTGGATGTTATCTTTGCTGTGTGAGCTCTGAAGGGTCTGGATACATTTGATAATGTGCAGGACCTCCAGGTCTCTGACATTGGAGGCACAGTGTTCCTTCCTTGTGTGTGTTGATTTCACAAGGTGGGCATTCTTGCCACCACCCCATTAAGTCATTGCCTGATATTGTGCAGCTGACCATTTGGGTGGTTTTATTCTACAGGGATCCAGAGACAAGAGTCATCAGCTTAAGCTCTTTTGCTTGAGAGTGAGTTGTGCCTTGCATTTCACTGGTGGAACTTTCTCTTGGTAATCTAATAGAGTGACTTGCTGACAACACTAGGGAAATCATGTCCAGTGAGCTGAGGGTATTCCAAATGAGAGAATATTTTTATTGGCTGTAGAAATTGGGGCATGGATGAGGACTTGTTCCAAGAGGTGTGTTGTTGTTAACAACTCTTATGCATGGGATTACAGGTATGGATGAGGGACAGACAGATACTAATCTCAAAAGGACATTGGACAATCTGTGTGAATTACAGTAAGTGCTTTCTGCTAACATGGTGGCAAGAAACTCATGCTGCACAGTGCACCATCTGACCTGAGATTGAGGGTGTTTTGGCTAAGCAGCGTGAACTTGGGGGTTGGTTTGGGGAGCAATTTCATAATTCTGCCAGAAGATTGATCAGCGTTGCACATACTGTCAGATTGTACCATCACAATAGGTACCCTATCTTCTATATTGGAGGGATAGCACTAATGACGTCATCACCTGATATCATCAAAGCAAGGTAATGGATGGGTCCATATCTCTGAACAACTTCAACGGCGCCCACTTTCACAACTCTTGGAGAGAGCATGTCATCGGACCGACAGAAGCTTCTTCAAGGAGCCCGCGCATTTTGCGATGCCTTTGCTCGGAAAGCGGACATCCCAACAATCTTGACACATTTCTCGGAGACCAAGAAGGTCCGGGCATTTGAGCAT
The DNA here is from genome assembly GCA_018524395.1 of Podaxis carcinomalis. Lineage (NCBI taxonomy): Eukaryota > Fungi > Basidiomycota > Agaricomycetes > Agaricales > Agaricaceae > Podaxis > Podaxis carcinomalis. The sequence goes on from JAEUWJ010000720.1 coordinate 2,312, forward strand.
GGAGATCCTGCTCTCGCACCGTTCCTCGGTCGACCGTTCGAAGGGATTGAAGGGGTGAAGGAGTATTTTGAGGTTATAAGTTCCCTTCTCGCGTATGAGAATATGAAATTCTCGGAATTCGTGGTAGATGCTGAGGAGGGCAAGGTCGCGGTGAAAGGACAAGGGAGATTCACTTGGTTGAATACGAAGGAGAGCTGGGACGAGACGTTCGCTTATGTGCTTGACTTTGACGAGGATGCGAAGGTAGTGCGATACCAGATCTGGGCAGATTCTGGTGCTGCCTATCTTGCCCGGGTCGGGAAGCTCAAAGAGGTCCAAAAGGTAGGCAGGTGTTATTTTCCAGTCTGGTGGGGAAGGGACTGCTCATGAAAAACCAGGGAAATCAGGCTGGAGGGGTGTAGAGTGGGCAGACGCGTAGGGTCACGGGAGAGCGCGTCTGATTAATGTGTGTCGTGTAACGTTGGTAGATGATCGTCAAACGCGTCTTGTCACAATTCAGTCACATTGCTGGTCGTTGGCATTCGCCTCGCCAGACACGCCTTGCATCTTGTCTCATCATTTCCTCCCTTGTCTTCCCTTCCTTCCTTCCCCATGGGTCTCAAAAAGGACTACTCAGTGGTTGCCGACTCGGAAATGGCTGCTTCTCCTCGTTCATTTGTGTCCTCTCCTCCACCCATCAGACGCGCTGCCAGAACTTATGGTCGACGCCGCGAGGATCCCGATAGTTCTTTCACTTATTCAGAGCAGGATTCAAGAGACAGCATTTACAGGACCGGTCCTCCAGACCTGTCAGATGAAGTTCCTCCCTCAGAATCATCAAGACAATTGGATAGTGATGACGAGGATGAGGGAGATGGAGATGTGTTACCCAGTTCCCCAGGACGATCCTGGAACACGTTTGGTTGGAAGGACAAGTTGAAGGAAATTGATAACGAAGATGATCTAAGTGGATACCTCAAACCACAGGACACCAGCGAGCATGTTTCTTCTAAGGAGGTCGCGCTGGGTATGCCCGGCCATATAAACACCGGTGTCGATTCGCCAGTAAAGAGCACTGACACTCGAACATCAACGGCCGTCGTTTCCGAGGATGTTTTTGATGGCTCCATTTCGACTCTCAACTCTCCTTCTCAACCTACCACCCTCCGGAGCCACTCGGTACTGGATCATGCTCCGACAGCCTCGCGAAACCGACCAAGAACTCAGAAAAATCTAATAACATCCGACGATGACATGGATCATGATGACAAGGGAAATAGCCGTCCATCTTCCCCCCGAACCTCTTCCCCTCGTCTTATAATGACACCCAAATCACAGCTCACCTCTAGTCCTCCCACGTCTCACCGTGATGATGTCTCTATAAACTCTGCACCTTCCTCCACATCCAAGGGTAAAGAGAAGGCATCTAAAGCACGAAAGAGTGTGGCACTGCTTCGTTTCGACTCGCATCAACCTGAAGACTTAGACCGTATGGAAAATATCGCGCGACTTCGAGCCACTCTGGCTCCCCGAGGAAAGAAGCGGAAAATCAAGGTAACCTATTGTCTTTGTTTACTTGCAGACTACTTAATTATGCTCTAGCCTCTGACGAAAAAAGAGCGAAACGAAGTCTTGCGGGAGCGCGCTCGGATAGCTGCGGGGCAGGAAGTGTCGCTACCTAAGCCAGCTGCCGCTGAGAAGACTCTTGCCACGCTCTTCGGGAAGTTGGCCCAGCAGTACGTGGATAGGATTGTTCTAATGGTCAAAGGAATTTATCTTCCAATCACAGGAAAGGCTTACCATCAGTTACACAACCTACGGAACCACCCATACATCATCCATCCTCGCCCATTGACGATTCCTCGAGTTCTGAATCTCAACCTCGCGAAGCCGAGGCTGCTCGGCCTCCTATCACACGGAAACCGCCTGCTTCCATCTCTGGACAGAAACTTTCACCGAAGGTCAAGGATGGTAGACTTTCTCCTGGAGACGACAATGACTCCGATGTTCTGCCTGATGTCGGCTCCGGTTTGGACTCGGCAAAGGTCAAGGAGAAGTTGGAGGAACAAGATGCTCAAGCCAGGAAGCAAAAACTTACAGCCTTGAAAATGCAAATATTGCAAAAACAGCAGATGGAGAGAACAAGGGTTACGTCCGAGGGGGATGGCGACGACGACGACGACGAACTCCAAGTTCTTGTTCCAACGAAGATCGATGAGCAAAGAAGGTCTGCGGAGAAGAAGATGTCGAAAGGGCAGCGTATGCTTTTGACAAATGCTGGCATTCGAAACAAACCTGTCGCTTTGGATCCCCATAAATCAGCGAAGATGGGTACTGTCAGCACTGAAGAAACCATTCTGAAGCAGGGGACGTCAGATCCACGTGTTTTAATCGCTTTCTTGCGGCAGCGGGTAGACAAGGAGAGCTTGGATATCGTCAAGCAGAAAGAGGAGGAGTGGAAGCGCTTAGGCGGTGCCATAAAGGATGATCAAGGGAACGAGCCAGTGGATGATGCCCAGCTAGTCCAGATTCAAAAGGGACTGGAAGCATGGACGAAGGCAGATCGGACATCCATGGTAGCGGATGCGGAAGATGATGGGGATGAGGGTGACGAGGATGATCCTGACTGGTCACCAGAGGCGCGTGGTCCAATGAGTCCGGCTTCGCGACGCGATGAGGAGACAATTGATTATGAGAGGCTGGAGATGGGCGAAGTAGATCATGTGGGAACACCGAAAGCTGACAAGCAGGGGGAGCGAGAGGAAACTGAAGCCAACCAGTCAGATGCTGAAAATGAACAAGTGCCCGTGTTCAAAGTCAAGTCCAAGCATCGCCTTCTTGGCAGGATTCTAGATTCGGATGAGTCAGACTCAGGAGAATACAATGACGGGAATGCCAGTCTCTTGAAACCCAACGATCCTCACTACGCCGCTTCCTCATCAGATGATAGGACCGAGGACGAGAACGACAAGGAGAATGATACCCGGTTAATGTTCGACCGTAGCGAGGACAAGGAGAATAAGGCCGTGGTGCGGCACCAACCTCTTGCTGGACCATCTCTATCCTTTCGTTCCGTCTTTGACGGCGAGAGTGACAGTGACCTTTCACTTTCACCTCCCCATGTCATGGTACGAGAGCTTGATATGGATGAAGGGAGTGGAATGCAGCCTTCAAGCAGTCCGAATGAAAAGCGAACACCTTTCGGCGTAATTTCCGATGCGAGTCCCACGTCGTTGCAACTACAACCATCCACCCTCACGCAAGCTTTCGCCGAGCAACTAAAACATTCGTCACCTGCTCGTGGTCCGATCAGTGAAGACGTCTTTGGTCCAATACCTCCAGCTCCTGCTGCCTCTTTGGACTTTGCTCCAGTCTTTGGAGCGAGTGGAGATGCTGGGAAAGAGAAAAAGTCTGCTCTTGGATTCTCGCAGTTCTCCCAGGAGGAATCGGAGTGTACTGCCTTTGGTGCTCCCTCCTTGCTCCAGCCTGGTTTTGCTGATTTATTTGATTCGGGCACCCAGACAGACGTGAGTTGTTAACGCTATTTATCCACTTTTATCATTCATTGAGGGTGCTTCAGGCCGCACCGTTGGGAGGTCTTCGTAGACAAGAGTCCCTTGGACTGACACAGGATCTAGCCCTGCAGCCTGCATTCCAAGTCGACGAGAATCTGTTACGTAAGGCAGACGCAATATTCGAGAAGGAGCAAGAATATGTCATTGAAGCTGCGGCGAACAAAGGGGCAAAAGAACAGGAGTTCTATGTTAATGAAGTCGGGTAAGCCGCGCTATACCTAATCCTAACCTTAAATCGATATCTAAGACTAATGACCCACGAATTATTGTTAGACTCCTCACACAAACGCGTCCTAGTGCTTCAAACTTCGGCACGCGCTCCCCTTCATTCGTGTTGAGCCCGACGCAGACTCGTACACAAAAAGGTTTAGACTTGACACAGACGCAGACACAACGGCGTGCCTCAATCTCATCCCAAACTCAGCCTCGTCCTCCACTTCGTACGATATCATTGTCCAACCCGCAGTTGTCGTCACCTGAAGCAAGTCCAAAACGTCGACTACGGAAACGGGGAGAAACACCCACACCCCAGGGTTCACCTGTTCGGAGCTTCATCGCCAGCAGCACCCGCGCTGCAACATCCCCTCCTCTTCGCCAACTCAATGCATTTGATGTCCTGGGCAAAGTGCCACCCAAGGTGAAAGACAAGGGGGTGGGTAAGGAGTCGGCATTAGAGCAGTTGGTCAGGCGAGAGTGGTTAGCTGAGGAAGCTGAAGAGTCGGACGAAGACCAGATGGCGGGGTTCGGGTTTGTCAAGAAGAAAGATGGGGAGGAGGATGAGGAGGCTCAAGGCGTGGATCTGGATGCGACGTTATCTGAGCTTGTGGATGACAAGAAGATGGATGAAGAGACTGAAGGTGCAGACAAAGTTTTGGAGAAACATAAGTGAGTCTCCTGCGGCTATCTGCTCTTTGGTTTCTTTCATTTTGTTCGTGCTTGGAAACTGACGTGATCCATGTGATTTAGAGAGCTGTTGGAGCAAGACGACGAAGCTGCTCTGAAATTCCATCAGGGAGTTGTACAGGGTGAATTAAGGAAGAAGAGGAAAAATAGGTTCGGACTTGATGATAGCGATGAAGAAGATGAGGAAGACGATAGAGCAAGGAGAATTAGGAGGAAGATGAGGGAGAAGACAGAGAGAGGGGATATTCAAGAATTAGGTATGGTTTTCCAGAAGTTGCCCGTCACTGATGGCTTATTGAGTATTCCCGTACAGCGGCCAACGAGAAAACAGCTGCTTTCGCGATTGCTTACCAAAAAAGTCTAGTTGATGATGAGCCCATTGAAACTCGGCCTCTTGACCTCGAACTCGACTTCCGAACACGTAGTGAGGTTGAAGAGGAAGACGTTCTGATGGGTGATACCCAAGATGACCAAGACCAAGAGGATGATGCCGAAGCAGAAGATGACGAGGATGACAAGAATAGATATGTCACCTTTAAAGATATCCAAGCCGAGGTGCGAAGGATGAAGGAACAACCTGAGGTAAGTATCGCATCTTGTTCCTGGCTTATTGTCGTCCACTGGCTGATATGATTTGGTCACATTCATAGGGGGAGTTGGAACTACCAGACTATGAAGACGTGTCGTGGATTGATAAACAAGTTGGTGATGATGAGATGGAGATGGACTCGGTGCAAGTACAGGTGGTCACCGCCAACAAGAAGCAAACCGCTAGTACGTCCGTGGCGAAATCAGTGACAGAGTGGGATCCAATCATGCTTGGGGTGGGTATCTTCGCCTATTCTCTAATTGTCATTCCCTGCTATTACTTCTCCCCGCATTCATTGTACCCTCGTGATCCTTTACCGTTCTTATCATTCGACTAACACTCCTTGTCCCACGTACTTCCAGGGTGCCCGGCGAAAGGAAAACCAGAAAGATTTGGAACGGTCTCGAGCATGGGCCAAGAATGAAGCGCGTAATATGACTGGGTCAACGGGTCGTTTGGTTGGCGGTATCGCTGTCACGGGACATGGGAACAAGACCAAGGGTGGTGGTGGATCACTGCGATCCAAAGCATCACTGGCTTCTGTTTCGGCTGTTTCATCATCTAGCCTTGTCGGGAAGAAATCCCTCAAGGCGGAGGGCAGTGTTCTTGCTGGGATTGCAAAGAGGAAGGAACAGTTTCAGTGATGGTATTGGAATTTGATGGTAACCGTGTACATATGCATCCCTTGTTTTGTTGTTTTGGTTGTATAGTTTGGCTCTGGATTATGAGTTATGTTCATGTAGATCTCGTTATGCTGCTCCTTTTGTATTGTAGTTTACACACATATCTAAGTTATGGACCTATTCAAACTTCAACAATGAAGGGGTAAGGAAGAACAGGGAAGAGTTGATTTATATTCAACGTTTGAAAATAGTGATATGCAATAGGGAAATGCGAAAATTCATGTACCTAGGTTGGAAAGATTTAAGTATAGACAATCCAGAAAAGCAAATTGTGGGGTATCAAAGACATCGTCAAGTGGAACCGGAGACCGAGAAGCCGAAAGGGGGGAGGAGCGGCAAGAAACAGGAGTTTGTTCGCGGAATGTGATAACGGAAGACCTGCGGGTATGGTGATGAAGGCGGAAGGGAGGGTGTAGAGACGGTGTAGATGGGTTAGGTAGGTAAACATTTTCAATGATATTGCTTCCCGCCCAAGGACCTGCCAAAGCGCATCCATGGCGCTTTCCCGCGGTTCACATTGTTAGGGTTGAATGTTCGCGGGACTTGACGTGAATGCGAGGAGCTACGTCGTCTTCTGTTGCTCGTCTGTATCTGGAACAGGGAAAGACACGCGCCCATGTCAATTGTCTTATCAGACTAGCGAGGTGAGATGAGAGAGATAAGCACCTTGTGGCGGAGGAGGATAAGTTTGGCCATATTGGCTGGGGGCCCTGTCTCACGAAACGGGTTTCCTGGTGCTTGAAATGAGTACCAGAGACATCGAGAACGAAAGAGAGCGTAGATTGCACATACGTGAAGCCACTAAGGTCAGACCTGCTTCATGGGCATCGAGGGAGTCATCAATAGACATGATATGGAGCCAGAGGGCAGGCATAAGGAAGTAGACGACGACGAGGGCGGCACAAGAGCTGACTGCCATGAGGGCAAGCATTGTCGCTGGGACAGCGCTAAGGCTTATAAGCCTCGAGCGTAGCGAGTTGTGGCAGGACGGGGAAGGGACGACGAGGCCGGGTGGGGGATCGCTTCGGGGCGTTTTTTTTAACTCAAAACCAAGGGCTCTGCACCATTTTCTTTGGGGATCATCGCGTCTGCTTACTCAACTCGCTCCTGCTGACATAAGCGAGCGCGTCTCCCCGATCGAGATCTGCGTTTCCTTCCTTCTTTGTCCTTCCGCTCCGCGTCCTCGACGTACATGTCCCGTCTCCTCTCCTCCGCGACAGTCACCGTCGTCGGACTCTCATGCAAAGCTTTTCTCAACTCTGGTTTCTGCTCAGTCACCGTAAATGGCTTACCTATTCTCAGAGCTGCATTAGAATCATCTGCTCGCGACCACGGCCAAGGGGTTATAACGGGTGCACTCACCCTCTGTCCTACTCAACCACACCAGCTGACTCTGGTTTTTTTTTTTCCAGTTGCAAATCATATATCAACGTATGTTGCTCAATTGCATTAACTACGGCTTGCGTTGCGGTCTCATCTGACGCCAATGCCCGTACCCGTCTTAGGCTCGATGATCCAGTGACATGGGGGATTCTCCCTGCGCATTACTACCTGCGCTCGCACACCACGAGATGGGCGCTTGGTGCCTCCGATATCATGTTTACCAATCCGTGAGTTCTGACGCAGCCTATTTACAAATTTGGACAATCTGAATCTTATCCTCTACTCACGCTAGATAGGTTCTTTTCGTTATTCTTTCGGCTCGGGCAGACACTCGAGACATTTAGAGGAAGAGGCATCCACCAGCACGCCGTGGACTTCGCCATTGAGCAATTGAACAAAGGAGGCTGGGTGGGTGTCATCTCCGCTTCTCTGCATTACGACGTCCAAGAATATCACATAAGTACTCACTCGCGATTCACCACCCCCTCCCCCCCCCGAAATTAGGTGCATCTTTACGGCGAAGGCAAAGTGAATCAGCCAGATACATACCCACAAGATCCAGATGGCCTCGCACGACTTCCACGATTCAAATGGGGAGTGTACGTAGTTAGCTTCCTTCCGTGGCTTTTACTCGGGTTAGCTACTTATACACCGCGTTCAATTTAGTGGGAGGATGGTCATGGAGAGCAAAACTCCTCCCGTGATCATACCGATGTGGCTTACAGGCTTCAACCAACTCATGCCAGAAGGCAGGGAGTTTCCGTACAAGTACTTTCCCCGCCCTGGAGCAAAGCTGAGTGTCACCTTTGGCAGTCCTATACCCGCCGACGTTATTCGACAAGGCTTGGAAGTCCCTTCCACCATGGACTCTGGTCTTGATTCCAGATTTGTCAAAAAGGACGAGGAACCAAAGGGCTGGTTGGGTCATGAGGTACAGCGCAACCTGGAGCAAAGACATGGAGGAGAGCTTGGGAACACGACTAGGACAGCCGAGGAGCTGAGCAGGGTTAGGGCTCGCGTAACAAGTATCGTACATGACGCCGTCGAGAGCCTCGGACGTGATGTATCCGGTAATTTATTACATGCGCCGAAGCGAGATTAACCAACCTTTAGACGAGCAAATGGAACACCAGAGTCCAGAACTGAAGTGCCTGGGTGGGCTATCGAGGTGATCGGCTGGGAACGTCAACCAGGGTAAATAGAAGCAGACAGTCCGATATGATAGCTATAAGCATGACATGGTATGTAAATGACTATGTACTTGGGCCGACTTGACACCAAAGATAAACACGGCATCACGAGAAACGAGGAGTAGAACGCTTTCCACATGTGTTACAAACGTTGATCCACTGCGAATAACGCAACATGTGTATAACGCAGCGTAGAACACATAAGTCACAAGGCTGTATGGGTGAAATCGATGAGCACATCAATGCCCACCGGTGGCAACAACAGCTTCCAGACCCTCATTTGCAAGAGCACTGAGAGATCCTTCATGCAGCATCAATTCGACCTCGTGTTGACCTGGGTAGTACCAAGCGCAGAGACCCTATACATAGAACAATAACTTAGTTCTACCCAAACATGTAGACTGAACAGGCACTCACAATCATGGTGTAGAATCCGACCATAGCCAAGCCTTCGGCCCAGTTTGTCTTTGCATCTGCAGTGACGTAGTTTACAAGGAAACAAGCGCCAACGAGGACTGCGACTTCGAATAAATCTAGAGGTCAGACGCATCAATGGTCATTGACTCCGATTGTCGTGACAGGAGCCCAAGGGAATACGCACCGAAAAGCAGGCCCAGAGGTTTATGCATCCACCAACCCAACAACACGAATAGTGGCATCCAGAACAAGGTGAATTGGATACTGAGGTCGATAGCACGGGCCTTTGCAAGCGAGATAGGTTCCATCGGGGTGTGGAAGAAGTGATGGTAAAGCGAACGAAGGAAGTAAAGAATCGCAACTACTCCGTCGGCAGCAAAAGAGACGATGGGGAGAAGGACGAGACCGAACCACCTACACGTACAAAATTAGGGAATGTGGACAATATGTATGTCAGAAACGCGCACTCTTCGCGGCCGCCAAGCACCTCATTGACAACTTCGATACTCTCCACTAACTGAAAATAGTACACGTTTAGTCTGATCGGACGAGAAGGTAAAAGGGAGGTCGGCGTACGAATTCGGCGGTGGCAGCCATGAGCGCGACAGCGACGATAATTACCGCTATGCAAATCCACTGATTGACCTCCGGCTCTTCATTCGCGAGTTTTTCTTCGTGCTTCTTGAGAGCAGTGGGGGCGTCGGCCGCAGGTTGAAGAGCATTGTCATCCCCCGGTGGGTCATGGAGGTAAATGCGAGAGCAAACGTAACTATCAGAAACGTGGTTAATAGCGTCGGTTTGAACAGCAGAAAGGGGTTTGGAAGTATGAAGACGAGAACCTACATGACTAGCAGGATAACAGCGATTCCACGACTAAGTCGGAGGATCCTGTCCCTCATTTCGTCTGTCAGAAGAGTGGAAGCGGCTTCGCCGGTGCCCCCGATACTTGCGTTGCTACCACGATCAAGGGCCGCAAAGAATGCAGCGGGAAGGACCAAACTTAACACACTACGGAGACGTTGAGGACTACTTAGACAGGAAATCCATCCGAGACGACTGCTACGTACCCCATCGTGAGTAGGGTATGGTTCAATTCCGTGATGTGAGGTGAAAGATCTTGCGATACGACCCGTGCACCCCCTGTGATGAATGCTGTTCCTGGGATAAGGAGGAGGTGAAGGACGATAACGCCAATGATCGTAGATTGGAGGACCCGGTAACTAGAGAGAGAGAAAAATACCAGTTTTACGGATGAGAACGACTTCAAGGGAATAACTTACTCCTTCTTGATTAATAAAATTATAGCGAGCGTAGCCTCGACGGCACTGCGATCATGCCGTTGAGATGCCACATACGGACTAGTAGAAGTACCAGAGTAACGTACTTGTTGAGTGTGATGACGATCAAATCGCCCAGGTCCTTCCCGCAGTAGAAAGCCATTTGCTCGCCACAGTAGTCAAACAGTCGCTCCAAGGGAATGATAGCCAGGAATGTGACTTCCTTCAGTGGTCAGAGCATGTTCCAAGAGTCAGAACCGCAATCTTACAGGCAAAAACGAGAGTGTGATGCTCGGCCTCAGCGAAGTGTAACGCCCAGGATATGGGCAGAAACACAATGAAGAGGTTCAAAACTAATCCATGCGTTCAGTGTTGTTACTCGTTGCGTAGAGAAGGCACGTACATGATGAAGTTGCAATGTTGTAGAAACTTTCAAGCACTCCAATTTGCCTCTTGCCCTTCCTCAAGAACCTATCCGTGAACCTCTTTAACCCCGTCCGACCTGGCATTCCTGGTATATGATGTGGCAACTTTTCAGCATGACCTGCATTGTATCGGGAACCACCCCGTTCGAGGTCTACGCCTTCAGAGCTGGTACTGCCGCGAGTCCGTTGTCGAGGAAGGCCGTGCGTCACCAAGTTGCGTTGCGACATTTCTGGAACCGACCTGGTTATCAAAAGGGAAGGATGTGTTGAGAAGAAAGTAAAGGAAAGTAGAAGCGGGAACGATGGACTATAAGTCAGCGGGGCTCTGCCTCGTGCGTCCTTATTTGCAGGTGTGACAGGTTCTATGGAGGGGTTGATCAAGCGAGTTGCCTACATCATGACGAGCCATGGATTCAATTCCGTGATCTCTCGTGTTCGTCGCATTGCCGAGCTATTTTTACTCACACAACCACGTTAATAATTGGAAGGGATTTGCTAAATTCACGTAGCCCAACACTGTATTGCAGTCCAGTACACTCTGAACACTCAACAAATGTCGTCAGATGCTGTCAGTGCGATTTGACGTCGCCAATGAAGTCGGCCGCCAAGAACATGGCTGTGTCCAGCCCCACGAGATGATGAGAAGTCACATGACCGGTAAATTCTGCGGGCTTCATTCTGCAAGTGTCCCACCATCCCCCTTAAACAACGCTTCGGGGTTTCTCAAGACGAAGAGGTTGAGGGCTGAGTGGATCGAGTGGATTCTGTGGCAAGTTTCAGCCTACTTCGTCTCAAGAGGCAAACACCAATCTCATAACGCAACACAAACAACGAAGATGTCAGGGCCGTGTAGCACTTCAAAATAATGATATTTGCCTATGTTCCTATGATACGATGGAAATCCCAAATCCTCCTCTGCAAGCGTTCACCGCAGGACTGGTTCCGATGTTGCAGGACTAGGCAAATTTGTGAGGCAATACGGTCTGGGCGAAAGTTCGCCATGCTGCATGAAGTAGAAGGACAAAAGCCTGTCCCTCTGGACTGTGCTCGCCCTCCTGGAGGCGTTGATGGAAGATATAAGGGTTCGTAGCATTCTGGAGCCAGCCTTGCGCATCCACGTTTTCTTGAATCAATTGGAGGGCCAGATTAGCAGCTGGAATGAAAGTCGTGGTGTTCTGGATGACTGCCATGCGGTAAGTTACAGACGCCATTAATGCCGTCGATGCCGTGTCGATAGGGGAGGTTTCGTCGTCGATAACATTCCGTAAGCCGCCATCTAGTGTCTATTGGCATCCTTATTATTAGCCAGTGGGATTGGCGTGACACGGGGAACCGGGAACTGACCTGGTGTGCCCATGACTCCCCGAGAATTTCATTAATCCAATGAGTCAAATTGGTTTGTTGAGCTGTTAAATGTCTTGCCAAGGACGAGTGGCTGAGTGCCTGGTGGACTCGTAGCATCCCCGCAGCTGCCCAAGCGTTTCCTGCCGTTAAATGTCAGCTCCATGATAGGATATCTAATCCGAGCTTCACACCAGTTGCCCAATGGGTATTATCCTGCCACGACCCTAGGACAACATGTTTCCAAAGACCGGACTCATCCAACAACGCATCACGATAGAGTCGACATTGGTCATAAGCAACTTGCATTAGAAGTCGACCATCTTCACCTCCTTGTAGAGCACCGTAGTATGCGATGAAAGGGGGAACCATATAGACAAAGTCCGCCCTGCCACTAAAATAAGAGACGGAAGATACTTGTCTTTCAGATGGACAGCGCTCACCATAGCTGGATTTCCTGAGCCCTGTGGGAAATGGCCCCGCTTTCTGACCTTGGCGTAACTTCTAGAAGGTATGTGAGCTGATCAGTCGCAGCTTTGGAGTAGGCTTGGTTTGAGGGATCTGGTCTTGTCCAGTTCGCCAAGAGCACAGCTACTCCAATGCCTGTAAAGTGAATTAGTGGTCGGGCAAACCAAGCCGTCTCCGAAGTATATGCGTACTCGCAGGATCTGCGGCTGAACCTTGACCCGCAATTAGAGCCAAGGTGTCTTGAGGCTTTGCGGAAACCGTTCTACGTATGGCATAGTTGAGCGCTCTCGAGGATACACGAAGATGCATGGGTTGGACTAACCGATTTGCTATGGAGAGAACATCCGTGGCATTAAGGGTTGCATTAAGTCGAGCCGGGGGAGGAAATGCAGCTTTATCAAAGACGGACAAAGTAGGCCACGATAACTCGGTCAAAGCCTCTGCAGCGGTGCCCAATTCCCAGCTACACCAGTTGGAGAGAGCGGATTTAGAGAAGTATTTGCTCACCTCTTGTTCGCACTCAATATAAGATTGGATTCAACCAAGGAGATTGTCTTTTCGGAAAAGCCTGGTTGGAGAACAACAGGAGAAAGGAGGCTAGATGCAGCAAGAGCAGCGGGGATCCATGCGACCATGGTGGACTCTCAAGATTTCGCAGTATCTCCCCAGCATTTTATAGTACATCCAAGTCAACATTTGTTGAGATGCGTGTGACATCTTGGCTTCGACTTCCTGTCAAAGCCGTGAGACCGTGAAGGAGATTCTCTATATTTTCCGTATGTTGGAAGCTTGTCATTTCCCAGCATCAAATGGGGGTCTCCTCCCATCCCGGCCCCTCTTCGTTTAATTTAGAAGTTGCACAGCAGACACAATTGGCGTTATCCTGTTCGGCCACATTGATGCCTATGATGCTAGATTCTAGGTTCAGGTATTACTTTCGGGGGCGAGCTTGTGCACTGTAGAGGTTCGAATACAAAGGTGCGACCTGTGTAGTATGAATCACATGGATTCTCGGGTGAAATTAGACGGCGACTTGCGAGGGACTTAGCCTAGCTCCGGAAAGGGAAGCAAAAAGTGCTGTGGCGTGGAAAGTCCGCTAAGTAGGTATCTGTCACATATTTGGATGACGAATACAAGTTACGTAATGACTTTGGACAGTGAGGTCTTAGCAAACAATAAGGGCAATGGCAGTCCAATGCGGCGCAATAACTATGCAAAGCACGCTGAGCTGTTCTGCAACAACCTCGTAGCGGACAGTCATAATCTCGCGCATAACTTCCTTTCTGACGGTCCTTATCTTCCGTGATGGATGTCATCGACGCTGTGCGCAAATGCGTAGCCACATGGTCGAAGGGTGGAGAGTCAGAATGGTGAGTTTTTGTTCAGTTCACCTTCGTTTTCTGCTCACTGCTGCCACAGTCGGAGAATAATCGCTCCACTGCATTGCGATTCCCGCGATTTAGATGTTCTCACCACTGCATATCACACACTCCTGGCGTCTGTCCTCTCGACATGGTCACCCAAGCACACGCTCTCGCAGACCCAGTTCATCGACTTCATAAAGTCGATTCTTGATTCCCTCCCTTCTTCCTCTTCCCAGCCGAGTAATTCCTGTGTGTGGCTGTTCGGGGATAATTTGGTTGACATGATATGGTCCGTGGATGCAGCCTTGGATGAGGTCCTTTCGGATGCCAAACTTACTCTGAGCGCTGTGGATTCGGCGACTCCAGAAGTCGCGGATAAGGCGAAGGCAGCAAAACAATGTGCTGAGAATGACAAAGAGAGCCTGCAAGCTGTCGTCAAGAGACTTCTTGTGCGCGTCATATATGTTTTGATACGATTGAAACTAACAAAGCCATAGGAACTTCGGATTATCACCCCGGAGTCGTGTAGAGAGCGTCTGGACCTCAGTATCTTGGCAAACGCTGGGCTCATTGCTGACAAAGTCATGATGGAGAAGAAGGAAATCCGTATGAGGACTGGACTCTTGTGCGTGGTCGCCAGTGGAAACGTGAAGACGATGCCTGACACCTGCAATTAAACAGTTACAAGCAGAACAAGTTCAACCTTTTGCGAGAGCAATCCGAAGGCTATAGCAAATTGGTTATAGAGCTGACCAGTGGCATGGGTCCCCCTCATTCTCCTGCAACCGGAATGCCAACGGAGAGTCTCAAGGAAATTTACTCTCGCGCCGGTCATGTTTGGGGCAAAGTCATCAGTCTTATTGGGAAGTTCGACCTCGATCCGAATAGAGCACTGGACCTTATTTTGGACGTGCTTTCCTCCAATCTCGCCACTCATTATACCTTCTTCCTCGCATTGTTATCCTTTTCACCGTGGACGGCTTCATATCAGCGGCCTGGTGTTGAGAGTATTTCTATGGACGTCGATTCCCCTGCTGCGCCTTCCCGTGCTTCATATAAGGGCAAGAGCCTCGACGAAGTGTTAACGATTGCTGAGGAGCTCTCTCTCAACGGTGGGGATATCGCAGACCCCACCAGTGCCAGGGTGATGTCTCAAGTGTTGGGATTCAAGTTCACGTACTACCAGGTAGAGCACTTGCTGCTGGTGTTGCAATATTTCGCTGACGTATGGATTTAGACCCCAGACATTGCGGACACCACTCCAAAAAGCTTGTATCTAACCTCGGCTATTCTTATACGCGAGAAGTTCATCTCGTTGGAGGACCTGTATCCGCACGTACGCCAATTTGCCACAATCTTAATACTGCCTTCTTACATCGGCACAGCTTGCACCTTCCGAAGAAGACATGGAGCTGACGCGCAAGGAATATCTTGATAATGTACAGTCTAGGATTGCAGGAGCCAAGTCTAGTTTGCTAGCCATGGCGGCACCTTTGGAGTCGGGTTCGTCATCACAACCCAAGGCCAAGACTGCAGCTCCTCCGGAGGCCAAAAAGATTGAAGTGAAGAACACGAATCAGAAAATCGGGTTACTTCATGCTTTACTTTCCGTTGGTGCTCTTCGACCTGCTTTTGCTATTCTGAGCAAATTCCCTTGGGTTGTAGACGTTTTCCCAGAACTTGCCGACCTGTTGCTGCGTGTGTTGAAACATTCCCTTGAACCCTTTTATGACACCATGGCCAACAAACACCGAAATCCGAACTTCTTGAAACCTCGTCCACGCTATGGTCCATCTGGTGTCATGCAACCAGTTGCTCGCAAACCTATGCTTACCCTATGGGCTCCCACTCCTCCTAGCACGTCTAGCACTGACTTCGTTTTCTTCTTCCCCGACTGGGCGGATAGGATCCCGATGATGACGACACTAGACGACTTGGAAGATGTAATTGAACCTATCATGCGTTTTGCCGGCGTTCACATTTCTCGAGATCCCTTATTCTTAACGAAGTTCCTTCGACTTGGGCGATACCACCTGCAACCCACGGTATGTTTTCATTTTATTTATTATCATAATTGTTTTCTCCTTTCCTTCCGACCTTCCGACCTCTCTTCCTTCTCTCTCTTCTCCTTTCATGATAATAGGACCACTGACGACTTCGATGCCACAGAATCCCCCCCTTGATCCTCAGACGAAGAAACCTATTGGCAAAGCTGATCCAACCAATCCTGTCCGAGTGTTCTGGTTCAACGTTTTACGCAACTACCTGATACCTGGTCTTCCTCTGATTCGTGGCAACGCTGTCTGCACGGTTGAAGTATGGAGTATTATTCGTCATTTTCCTTTGGAGGCCCGGTGGCAACTTTATGGTGAATGGAAGGGCCAGGTGTACAAAAGTCATCATGAACTCAGGATTCGCCAAGTCCAAGCCGACAGGGAGTCTAAAGGCATCCTCCGGCGACTGGCCCATAACACTATCGATGCCCTCGCTGGGCCCGTGGCAAAGCTTGCGCATTCAAATCCTTGTATTTTCTTCCAGAATGCGGTGAACCAAATCATGTCATACGATAACCTTGCAAGCGTGGTGATACAAGCTCTACGCTATGTCACCAACATGGGTTTTGACGTTTTGGTTTTCATCGTATTGGATGCCTTAGCGAATCCAGACAAGGATCGTGTCAAGTCTGATGGTGTCAACACCGCAGACTGGTTGCAAAGTAAGCCCTTCGACTTACCATTCACGAGGCTTGTTTGTTTCTCATCGTTACCTAGGCCTTGCCTCTTTTACTGGCATGTTGTTCCGCCGTTACAGTGCCGAGCTGAGCCCTGTGCTAAACTATGTTGCCCACCAACTACAAAGCGGCCAAACGACGGAGATTGTTGTTCTTCGAGAGTTAATCTGGAAGATGGCTGGTATTGAACCTTTACCTAGTTTATCTGAAGCGCAAATCGCTGCCATGGCAGGAGGGCCTGTCCTTCGCATTGAAGCAATTGCGTCGGAGACTCGTGGAGCTCGGCTGGATAGCAGTGAATCGAGTTTAAAAGGTCCTCAGCGATTAGGGAGGAGTCTCTTGGAACCGCCTTCGTTGGCTTTCCCTCTCCTCGTTCAAGTTGCGCAACAGCGACAAGCCTGTGTATACAAAGCACAGGACGCCCATCTCAAGTCGTTGGCCAGCCTTTTTGATGCCGTACGTGATATATTTTTTTTTCTGTCATTGTTGATTTGACACTAATTCTGGGCAAATGTTAGACCCATGGTGTGTTGCTGCAATATCTAGAGTTGTTGACATCGCCGCTGGCCGTTCCATCCGACGTGTATGCAACCAAGGTTTTACCATCATTGGGGGATTTGGGAGAAAAATACGGACTATGTGCGCCTATTTGCATGCAGATATTCCGACCTGTTTGGCATGTCACCCTGCTTGTGAGTTCCGCGAACATGATTCGGAAGACCGACTGATCTGACAACTCTGGCTCAGAGACAAGCTTTGGCTGCGGAGGAACAGGAGAGGAATGAAGCAGAGGAAGCAGAGAAGCGCTTGAAAGCTGCTCTGACCGCCAAACGTGAACCATCTGCCAATTCTCGTCTTGCTTCGCCCAGCTTTGGGGCTTCAGCCTCCACGCCCGAAACCACGGACAAAAGGCCGACAATGAGCGAGCCAACACCGATGGAAGGTATCACGCCGACGGACACAGATGTTGCCAAACGGGAGGTCTCCCGAGCGCCTGAGGTATTTTGCCTCGGTTTATTCGATGCTACATATATCTGACACACGAGCAGAGTCCCTGGCTTCCCGAATTAGCTAGACACTTTGAGGACTTGAAGAAAGTAGCTCCTGGCAATGCATGTGATGTCATAGGGTGAGATTTATTCAGCCTTTTCTTTCCCAAGCGATGTTGACGCAGAGAAAGTCCGGGCTTCTACCTTACTTTCTGGCAACTGTCCATGTATGATTTGGCCCCACCAACTGCTAGATATGCAGAGGAAGGGGCAAATCTACGTGCCTTGAGCCGGCAGGAGGACTCAAAGTATATTGCCGCGGATCGGTCCTCTGACCGTGCCAAGCGACTGACTGCTGGAATCCATCGACAACGTCGTGACAAGTACAATTCTTATGCAAACTTGTTAGCGGAGGAGTTGAAGGAGCAGAGTGCTTCTCGGTCGTTTACCATAAAACGGCTTGCCCGTGAAAAGTTGCAATGGTTCTCCCATGGTGAGTTTAGTTTGGTTCCGGGGTTCATCCATGCTGAGGAATTGTTGGCAGCCTCAAAGCCGGCTTTGCTTATTTCATCTATCATTGAACATTGCATACAACCTCGATGTCTTCTTTCACCTATGGACGCCGATTTCTGTGCCCAGTTCATTAAGGCGTTGCACCTAATGGGCACTCCAGGATTCCATACACTCGCCATGTATGACAAGGTGAGTTTCCGTTCTGCGCAGCACGGACAAAAAGTTTCTTATTCCGCTACCAGCTTCTTGGTGACCATGTCAAAGTTGTCTTGTTCTCCTGCAGCGAATACGAAGCCCGGAACTATGGTAATTTCATCTTGAATTCTATCAAGAATTCGGATTGAAGCGGTTCAACAGGGCGTTTCTTGCGCGGAATCTTGGCGGATATTTATAATTGGTATAAGGACAAGCAACTCTATGAGCAAGATAATCAGACAACGCGTAATGGCCAAATC
Organism: Podaxis carcinomalis; assembly: GCA_018524395.1. Taxonomy (NCBI): domain Eukaryota; kingdom Fungi; phylum Basidiomycota; class Agaricomycetes; order Agaricales; family Agaricaceae; genus Podaxis; species Podaxis carcinomalis. The sequence goes on from JAEUWJ010000720.1 coordinate 20,594, forward strand.
GTCTATCATCCGGGCTTCCAGAGGAGCTTAGCGAATAAACCCGGCGTTCAGGATGTGCTTAAACACGATGGGTTCATGACCGTTGTCCGCAAATGGCACCGTAAACTCAGCAAGGTTGGTCTCAACAAGCTCCACAAAAGTATCATACCTAACATCATTTTTACTCAGTCATTCGTTGAATGCATTCAAACCGAGGAGTATATGCATGTCTATAATGCCATTATTGTCCTCAAGGAGATTCTTCCCGTTTTCCCTTTGGGAGCTGTCGCAGAGGTTGGTGTTAGTATCAACGCCGCCATGGATCACCTATTGGAGAAGGAGGAACGCGGAGACTTGAAAATCCTTGGCAAAGCGTATGTTGTATTCGGACATGTATTGGATTTTGGCTCATGATTGTTTAGTTATTCGGCCAGTCTCAAGAAGAGGGAACATTACTGGGCTATGCCCAAGGCTACATTAAAGGTAAATGGCTTTGTCTATGTTTTCTTATTCGCGCGCATTGATCCGACCAGAAACAGGTCAATGGTGCCCCTCCCCAAAGACCCGCCACGCAAACATCCCAACCGATACCAGAAAGACCTCGCAGCGGACCCCCTACAGGGCCCCATGCTCAAAGTGGCAACCACAATATTCCTTCCCGCCCGTCACACGCTCCTTCACCCTCAACTCCCTCTGGTCCCCGCGCAACTACCCAACCAGCATCGCACAATGCCACACCTACACAGTCTACGGCATCAACGCCAATTATTGAGAAGCCGACTGAAAGTTCTCCACCAAACCAGTCGGCTTCCAAGATACCCGTTGAAAAGTATGTAGTTGGTCTTTCGTAGATATTTTTTTTCTAAGTTTTTGTTAGTATTCCTCGACCTGAGGTGGTCAGACGAGTTCGTGCAGAGGCCAGGGACTCCCCAAGGCCAAGTCCGACACCGCCCAAGACAGAAATAGGACCTGACCATCGCAATGTGCCTACACCTCCCCCTCCGCGGTCTTCAGAAACTTTATCCGTGCCCACTGGACCTAGTAATCGCCGCAGTCCGGCTATCCATCCTGACTCCTACAAGCCCAACCTCCCTCCGCATCAACAAACCAGGGAGAATCAAGAACTGCTACGATCCAATCGACCCATGGAGCCAAATAGTGTCAATATGCCTCCTCCCTCTGTGCCGAGCCAAACGGCATCTGCGCAGGAGTTGCGTGAAAGCGCGAGGCAGACTGTTCCCCGTCCTGAAAAAGTGGAGTCACAACAAAGTCACAATGGATCAGCCGCGCCTTCTCCTCGCCCTAGATCAACCTCACCTATGAGTCGTCCGGGAACCCGCAACCCCAGCAACGACAGCAGGGAAAGTAGTGGTCGTGTACGACCAGAAGAGTCTAGGCGTCCTGAGAGGGAGAGTCGACAAGATGGTCGCGAACACGGTTCGAGCATGGCTAGACGGGATAGTCTTACGCACAATAGGAGCGAGAGGAGTGGCAGGGAACGAGGAAGGGATAGAGACGGAGACAGAGATGAGAGGGATCGGGATCGGGATAGAGGAAGGGATAGGCATGGCCGTGGAGATAGGGACCGCGAGAAGGGCGAAGAGCGGGACAGGGATAGGGATAGGGATAGGGACAGAGACCGTCACAGGCGCGACGACAAGGATCGTGACAGAGATCGTAAGGAACCGAGAGGTCAACCCAGTGGCACGAACACTCCTGTTATCAGCGATGATCGTAATCTCCCAGCACGCGCTGACCCAAGACATCGTAATGGCAATACTGGCTCCGAAGAATCGCTTGGGAAACGACGCCGCCCAACCGAGGATGACGTGCGTAACATTTTGTATTCTAGCGATTTTTTTGGTATCTAACATCGATATCCTAGCCTGAACGCGGGTCCAAGCGTAGTTCACGCAAAGACTCCCACCGGGATGAGCGAAGTAGACGCCCACCTGAGAAGGACGACCGTGACCGCGATTCGGAACGCAAACGGAAGGAGCGCGAAGTACATGAGGGGGACAACCGCGGACCCGTTCCAGATAAGGTTCGTTAGTTATTGAACTTGAGCGTTACATGTACTTATACATCTTTATCATAGCCTGCTGCTGAGAAGAAGATTCCTGATGCCCCGAAATCACGTCTTCCAGGTGCACCTTCTGCCCCAAGGGCGATGGCCGGAGGTGCTGGTGCTGGTGTTGGTGGTGCTGGTGGCAATAGTGAACGTAACACCAAAGGGGAGATTAGCTCTGGACGAGATCGGCACCGAGACGGCCGTGACCAACCCAAGGGACCGCCACCAAATGCTCCCACTGCGCCCGATCCTTCTCGTGCTGCAAACAGCCTACGATCAAGAATAAGTGAGAAGGATTCTGGGCTGTCACATCCTCCGCCACAGGGCCCCAGTAGCTATCGTGGTGGTGAAGGTTCTTCATCGACTAAACGGGATGATGACCGTGATAGCAGTGGCAGGAAGCGGACAGTTTCTGGTAAGTGTCTATTCAGATTTTGACAGCTGGGAAGAATCGAAGCTAATTCAAATTGGCAGATCGTGAAAAAGAAACACATGAACCACCCTCGGGACCGGCAGAGAGTAATCCTCAGAAGAGACCTCGTATCAATCGCAGCCGATGGCAAAATCAGTCTGCTCAGTCGTCGAACGTTCCGAACAACTCGCATGGGTTTGCGCGCAAAGTGTTGCCGATTGATCCTTCTGCTGGTGACAGAAACCGCGGAAGGCAGGATTGATTATGTAGCATAGATTCCAAGTATTGTATACCTATTTTGGATATCTAATGATATATTGAGTCGGGTATGACAATTATGACCTAACCGAAATTAGAGCGATAAATTAGTTGACAAATGGGTGAGTCGGTGATGCGAGTTGAATCGTGTCAGATTTTCAAGGGAATGTGGACACTGGGTTTATTTGCCCTTGATCAGAGTGAGGAACTCTTCTCGAGTCTTTTGCTGTGTCCGAAAACAGCCGAGCATACAGGAAGTTGTCGTAATGGTCCCTGGCTTTTGGACGCCGCGCATAGTCATGCACAGGTGGCTGGTATGAAAGTGAAAATGAGAACTGGGTGTGCAAAACATGGGCATGCTGTAACGTACGTGGCCTCCATCACAACAGCAACGCCGCGTGGCTTGATGGCCTCTTGCACAGCAATGGCAATTTGTTTCGTGAGACGTTCTTGTACTTGCAAGCGGCGACTGAAGGTTTCTGCTATCCGTGCAAGTTTTGAAAGACCAAGAACCAGCTGGTTGGGGATATATGCAATTGCAATCTGATGTGCCACACTGGGTGAGTCATCACAATGAGACGAGTTTGCAACGGACTTTGCCAGTGAAGGGTACTAGATGGTGTTCGCAGAGACTGGAGATATCGATGTCTCTAACCAATACCATCTCATCATGATCTTCCGCGAATATAGCATCATTTATGACATCTGCCAAATTGAGATAGTTGGGATATATGTTATTCGGTTCGAAAGGGGAAGGATGATACCGGCAAGACGTTCTTCGTAACCCCTGGTCATCCACATTATTGACTGGGCATATCGCTCTGGTGTCCTTAATAAGCCCTCACGATCCGGATCTTCGCCGATGCATTCGAGGATAGTGCGAACTGCAGAAGCCATCTTCCGTTCCCGGGCAAGACGCTCTGCGGGGGTCGCATTCAAGCGTGAGACGGTGGATTTTGCTGTGGTGGGGATGAGTGTACGTGAGCAATTGAATTGAACTGCAGATGAATTATGAATACTTGCCTGGCCAGCCAAGACCGTTGGGATCTGGCACAAGTTCACCCAGACGCCGTTGGGTGGAAGCCGAGTCGGGTTGCTGGTCTGGCTTGAGGGGTGTATTCACGCCAGACTTCCTAAAACCATATCCATCACGCGAATGCGGGGTACGTGGGTATGGAGCTTGTGGTTCGTCGTCCTTCTCTTGCTGGTTTTGGGTGTTGCTGGGGTTGGAGGGAGAGGTGGGTGAGGAGTCGGATTTGGCAGCCTCCTGCTGAATCTTGAGTTTGTGGAGGGTATCAGTGAGTCTAGCGGCATTGGGAAAATCTGATTCGGCCATGTTGGAGGAGCAGAGGGAGAGATTTGGTTTTCGATTTGTTTTCTGGAGGATCGACTAATTATTTAGGGCTGGAGTAAAGAGGTCGAGAGCACGTGCCGGGGGTGAGATCTGATTCGATGTGCGGTGCCGGGCGGAGTGGCTGTACCTTCCGGATGGGGAGAAGACCGGCGGGTCAGCGACTGAGTTCTGGGTCGGTTTGGCCATATGCGCATATTATCCTGTGCAGCGAGGTTCTCTGTCCCGACTCTCCAGCACCGCAATCATACGGATATGAAAGACCGCCGCATGTCATATATAATCCATGACCTGAACCTCTCATCCTCTTTCCCGGTCCTATTCCTTTCGAGGGCCGCCATTTAAGACCCCCCGCCCCAAATGCATCAACGCGATTCTCCTTCTTGTTGCTGTTCATCCATGTACCACACCCTGGCTGCTCAATGCCTTCACTTTCCTGCTCACATTCTCTCACAATCTCGCTCCATGCGCGACTCTAAACAGAAAACAGCCTTGGATAACCCACCAGGCTCGGTCTACGACGCTTGGCTCGCGTCACGAAAGGTTCCGGGCCAAGAGGAATCCTTGCTTGTGCCTGGTGCACAACGACGGCTCAACGCTGACAACGCCAGACTCGCACTCTATGTCACTCGTCGCTGTAGTTATGCCTTCGTGCGTTGACAACTCTTGACACACCCTGCTTTCCGTACCTCTGACTCGTTTTCGACATTTCAGCTCAAGTCCCTGTGGAGCCTTAACCCACTAAGAACCACTCTCATGGTCTCCCTCAACATAGCGAGAAGCCTTTTCCCAGCAATCCGAGGTTACTCCCAGGTATGTTTCTCGCGTCCCTTTACTCGTATCCCTTTCTTACATTACCTCTCAGGCTTTGATCGTTGACGAGGTTGGTATCCTGCTGATCGGCATATCCTTGAGCTAATACAATCCCCTCCCCCTATAGCTCTACGCCTTGATTGCATCAGAGTCCTTCACATGGTCACGTCTTCTCTGTCTGATATTCATGGAGGTCTTTCGCAGAGTGCTGGAGGGCTCTCTGGATGCAATTGCGTGAGTGTCTGAGTATAACTATACTTGGGAAACTGACAAATGTGGCCGCGCCATTAGGGCGTCAAATGAGAGAGTTGTACTTGAATCGGCGCGCTTCTATATTGAATACAAACAGATGGAACACCGTGTTCGGCTCGATGTCCCAACACTGGCGGATCCTATCGTCCGTGACCTTTTGCAAGAATCAGAACTTTTTTCACGGTCCTTCAGCGGAACGGGCTTCGGATTCCTTTCACCGTTGGATTTCCTACAGATCATCTCCCTCACTACGGAAATCCTGTCGCACCTATTTCTTATTGTCTCTCTCACCCACGCTGCTTCACATTGTGGCATTCTGGCTCTATCCATTCTCTCGGCGCTCCTTCCAGCTTTGATATCTTGGTATAATGTTCCCCCCAACCCCCCAGATACCCGGACAACCACCAAGGAGGCTCGTGCCGCAGATCGTTTGGAGAAAATGCGGAACCTAGCATACAGTGATTCCTACCGGCCCGAGATTGCCCTGTTCGGCCTGGGCGAGTGGATACTAAAATCGTGGTCAAGCGCCCGAAAAGTAATCCTGGAGGCCGAGGAATCACAGCCCTATCACACCTCCCCGTTTACGCAGTACAACTTGACAGAATTAATCTATGCTATACAGAACGTGTGTATTTTCCGTTTATTTGGCCACCTTTTAGCGTCTGGTGTGACTCACATCAGCAATCTACACTACACAGTTACCACTGTTATTCCTACTCAAGAATTCCTCCGCTTGCTTGGGCTCAATAACGGTTTATCGGAGTTCCATACAATCAATCATATATGCATCGCGGGGCCTGGTTACCACGGCACAGATGGCGTTTCAGGGCATCTTCCTGATGTCCGCATTTTGTGCAAGCTGGGAACTCAAACCACGGTTGCAACCGAAGGAACAAGATGTGGTTCAGTATGAACAGAAACCGGGTGGAGCCAGTATTGATATTAAGTGCGTATGGGACGGCGTCTCGGTTTTTGGCATCGTTGCTAATGAACGATCCTCCCAGGGGATTGTCCTACTCATACCCAGGATCGGCCGAACCTGCTCTCAGAGACATTAATCTCTCATTAAATGCGGGCGAGATGCTCGCGATCGTCGGACTCAACGGCTCAGGTACGGCTTACCCTATTCGACAAACAATAAGCTCAACATATCGACAACTGCCTTAGGCAAATCCACTCTTGCCAAAGTGCTCCTCCGAATTCTTGACTTTGATCAGGGTTCACTAAGCGTCAACGGGGTTGACATTAGGTCATATGATCCTTCGGATTACCATAAACACACGACCGCAGTCTTCCAAGGGTTTTCTAAATTCAACTCGACCGTCAAAGAAAATGTTGGCCTTGGAAATGTCGAGAAGGTTGGGTACAGACCCGCGATTACGCGAGCTATCCGCCTTGCTGAAGCTGACGGCCTCGTTGGATCCTTGCCAAAGGGCCTCAAGACCGTGTTGGAAACGCCTGGGTTTGACTCTATATCATACCCTGGAATGATGGGCTACAACCATCAACAACGACATGGTTTATCCGGTGGCGAGGTGAGTGCTCACGCCCTTGCTTCGTTCCTTTTTTCTTGTGCCTGTGATGGTCTAATACTGACACCTTGGGCCTCACAGTGGCAACGGATAGCAATCGCCCGAGCGTTTATGAGAGCAACAGAACCGAATGTGGATCTCTTGGTGTTTGATGAACCCGTACGTGTAATTCCGTACCTTTTGTGGCGTTATCCTTAGCGCGTATCTGAACCCTCATGCAATTTGACTGATTACTCCCCTTTCTTCCTTTTCCTCTCATGGATCCGAAAACAGACGTCATCCCTTGATGCCCATGCGCAAACACAGATTTTCGATACCATCACAAAGATATCCAAGACCCCGACTGGGGAAAGATTGAAGACTGTTATATATATCACCCATCGACTTTCTACTGCTCGACGCGCAGACAAGGTGGCCATGATGGAGAATGGGGTAAGTTTCGTGATCTTCCGGCGAGACCGTTCCTGCGCCGAAATTAAGTTGTGACTGACTAGTGGATTTTTGTTCTTTCCGTGGACGTGCAGACGATAACTGAGTTCGGATCTCATGAAGAACTCCTTGCCAAGAATGGCTCGTATGCCTCGCTATATCGCGCGTCGATTTAACCGATCGATACTTTGACAACTGCTTTCCGTGTTTTGCCTTGTCTTACCCCACGATATCCCTACCTTTATATTCACAGCGGAATGCCGCTTTCGGTTGATACCATCTAATAAATTAAATCATATAGTAGAAACTCACTACTAAGATTGTATCTCTAGCGTAATTTATAACCCCAGTGAACAAACATCCTCTTCTCCTGTACTATTTTTTTTTCTCTTCTTCGTTTATAGACGATCATCGATCGTCTATATCATTGTTTCATTTTGTAAACATAATTACTCGTTTCAGACTAAGACGCCCGCAACACCAAATCAAACCAATTCCCGCATAGCTGAATGGTCAAGGAAAGAAATTGCAGTGTCCGATATGAACGCGTCAATAGGGCTGTGATCCGCTTCAATTCCGTGCGTGAGGGATGCGAGTGTGGTTGGATCTCCGTGTACGCCGACTATGAGCCCGGAATTTCTCATCGCGTCGACAAGAGACGGAACTTGAACCTAAACGTAGTCGTGAACATTCAAGGTGGGTACTCCGAGGACAAGAAGCACTTACGAGAAGCTCTGCATCGACGAAGACACCGAGGAGGTTGTTATCCTTCGCAAACTCCACCGCGGCGCCCACGCTACCCAATCTGTCATCATTATCTTCATCTACCATTTGGTATCCACATGTCGGTAAATGTTGATTGTTCTTTCCACACCTTGATGAAAAGAACACGGGGTCTTGGTTACGAAAAAAATGAAACGTTAGACCTACTTACGGCTTGTGGCAACAGGGGTGTGGAGACTCACAGTTCGGTTGTTTCCAGTTCAATGCCGCGCATATATTCGGACAAAACGAGTTGAAGATGACTCGGCTCTTGTTGGGTATTGACGAACTGTCAAAAATGTCTCGGAGGACGGCATCCACCGCGGCGTTGAGATCTACCCGGCGGATGCTTGTATGTAATTTGCATGGTAAGCTCAAGTCAATGCAGATATTGATATCGTGTGGAAGAACCTATAGAATATTCATAAGTAAAGTCAGGGAGAATGGACAGAGCGGTGAACTTGCCTGTAGCAGGTTCGTCAGAGGGATCATCCACTTCCGATTCGCAGTTGACCACTCAAATGACGGGTTATTACCAATGGAGACCAAGTCCCTTCCCAGCTTTGCAGCAACCTCCTGAAACTGCGCGAGGGTTACATCGCCCACGCCCAATTCATACCCAGTCTCTGGCAATATCCACTCTGAACAGACGACGGGCCGCAAATCCCTCGTAACCTGGACCATGACATAAAGATATTCGCCTTGAAGTGAGGTAATTGGGAGTGCCTGGTGTCCAGCAAGTGCGATGCCGTGCGCGGGAGAAGTCTGTGCTGAGCCTATCCGGCTGGGTCTTGAGCCCGAAGGACGAAGGAGACCTGGCTGAGTACGAGGTGTCGCGTGCAAGGCAGTGGATTTCCAATACGTCTCCACACCTCCAGCAATCTCAAGTCGAACGCCTTGGAAAGAAGTAATGATGCTGATGGCAAAATCGACCTGTGGAAGGAATAAAGTCAGACAACGGGGCCGTCATCATTACAAGCACCCACCTCTCCAATGACGTGTAACCGTGTATCCAGTATCGGAAGTGTAAACTCATGCGTACCACTCGTGCAATCTTCAAACATCGACGGCAGCGCAATAGCCCTCCCGATCGTTTTCGTTCCAAAATTCGGATATATCGAAAACTCAAGCGACAGACAGTCCAGGGCAGGTATCTGGAATGTGAATACATCCTTTCTTCCGCTCTGCGGAAGGGATATGCTGTAGGGCGCAGAAGTCACTTGGGGACTCGTTGTCGTCATCACCAGCTTTAGAGGGGTCGAGGATACCAGGTATTCATCTTTGAATGCGGGACTGATGAGGCGATGATGTAGCCGGACTCCTTGCCGAGTCGGATTCTTAGAGGAAGGGCCAATGGTAATCTGAACGAGATGGTTACGATCAAGAAAATTGTGGCCATAGACACGATGTGGCATTGCAGGAGGCGGAAGAGAAAGAGTAGGTATGAGGTCGATCTCTGAGTCTCCAGACGATACGACTTCCAGGGCAGGAGAATCATGCTTCGGTATGGATCTTGACTGGGAAGGTGAATTCGTTTTTGTTGCAGCCAAGATTAGTGCCAAACAGTCGTGGTGGCCATACCAAGCCGCATAATGAGCAGCCGTCTGGCCTAGCTCGTCCTTCACATCTGGCACGCTACCCGCGTCAAGTAAGACCCGCACACAGTCCGCCCTTCCGTATCGGGCGGCATGGAAAAGCGGTGTCCATTCGTGATATTTGTCCGGTATGTCCCATCCGTCCATGTTCAGAAGGAGCCGACAGATCTGGGCGTGGCCTTCCCGTGCCGCTAGGTGTATAGGGTACTCGCCATTGGTGTTTGGGATGGACGTGGCACCGTGTTTGAGAAGCAGGATGACAACATCGACGTGCCCGCACTGACTTGCCAGTGACAAGGGTATGAGGTCACTAGGTGAGGAGGTCGATTGGACAGGAACCTTCCCTTGCTCTAGCAACACGCGTACACAGTCCACATTGCCCTTTAGCGTTGCATACACCAATGGCGAGTAGTTATCACGATCGAGCGCGTCAGGAGGTGAGCCCGCGAGCAAGAGTTGCTCACATATGCGGGGGAACCCGTTCATACAGGCATAGTGCAGTGGGATACGTCCGTAAACGTCACTCCTGTCAATCTGAACGCCATTTTGGATGCATAGATCGACCAAACGCGGGACACCAGTAATAGCAGCATCATGCAAACAACTACGACCGTTGATGTCGTCAATAAATTGAAAATCGAAAGGCGTCGAAAGGGTCGAGAAAATAAGGTCAGCGAGGTCTGGAGGCGCCTCGATTATGGCGTTCCATAATATTCGTGTGACATTCGCTTTACCGCCATTCTGCTGGCCAAGACTTTCAGAGAAGTGGACACAGTCTTTGATGGCGGCTGTGTCCGAGTTGATGATAGCATAACGGAAGTTCTTTTCTAAGTCTCGAAGCGGTCCCGAGGGTGGAGTGATGTCACGAATAATTTGTTGTGTGAGTATGTCGTTCGCAGCAGCGCCTTCAAATTTGAGTCCCGAGGACAGGTCCGTGAGATCCAGTAAACACGCAGCAACCGTATCGGAGAGTTCGGAAATCAACTGCGAAAAATGGAAATTGAGGGTCTCAGGTTTCCAGTTGAAGATGGCATACAAACCTGGCGGTTAAAAACTGGCTGGACATCGACTTGTCGTGCTAAGTATAACTCTTTCGTTGTCGAGGTGGATCGCTTATCATACTTTTTGAGGATTTTCCTGAAGCCAACGGCATTTATTTCCACAAACGACTGTAAGGGTAGAATAAATTGAGATATTCAGTTTGGGCAATACATGCGTACCTGCAGCTTTCCAAGGTCTCGTTCCAACAGGCGAAAACCTTCCTCCACTGCACTCCACTCGCTATGTACGGCCGTGTCGCTCACATCGGGAAAACCCCTGGCGGCAGCGGCTCTCCGCTTTGAAAGCAAGGTTTCCATCCTAAGCCTTAGTTCGGCCTCCTTGTGCAGATAAAACGCATTTATCTGATCCCATCTGATGAGATGTACGAGTTATCAGGCTTACCAGGCTGACCTACCTTCTCAAGTTCCCTTTCGAGCTTGAAAAAAAACGCAGCCTTGTGCGCCTGAAAGTCCGGGCCTCTGTCACTGTCATTACCGGGCAGGATGAATGCAGGGCTATGTTCTTCGACAGAGTGGCGAGGTCCAGAACCAATGTCACTCGGCACGGCTCCATGACTCGTTATGTCTCCGCGACTGCTTAGCCCAAGGGCAGCAGCTTCGGACGCAGGGCGGTTCGCAGCGAGGGAGGAAATTATTTTCTTGAGGTACTTGTAGTCGAGGTAGTAGACCGACCATCCCGGCACCTGCTGCGCCTGTATTTGCTTTCCGAACTGTTTCCACGGCAAAGTCAGCACGTAACTGGGTATGAGGTTGGGCGAGACACAAATACCTTCATGGTGGGCGAAGCCTGGCAAGCTGGTGGGAGTCCAAGGCCGAGGAGAGTAGAATCAGGAGAGGGTGGGGCAGGAGGAAAAGCCACGGCAAAGAATATTGGCCATAGGGAGAGTTAAGATCAATTCTTTTTATCCAGAACTTAGGCGTTTTGAGTGAGCCCGGAACCGTCTTCTTAACACACGTGCTTGCCCCCCATCCCTCTTCGCCCTCGGACCCAGCTAGTAGATCGATATTCATCGTTAGTAGAAACGTCTGGATATATTTCCTACTCGCAGCCTTTAATCTATGCATCAACAATAGCCTATGAGCCTCCCGCGGATTATCTTATCGGATCGACAAAATTATATAAATATTTACAACAGCCAATGGATCCACGAACGTGCGCGTCAGAGTGTATCACACGAGCACCTTTCTCAACTGCCAAGTTCGAGAGGGCAACAATGTGACAGGGCATTTTCCCTGTTTATCCACGTAGTCATACGCACAACGATAACAGAACACGTAGCCAGAAGGGAGTGCCGTTGCATTATTAATTGGCTTCCGACACAACGGACAGACGCCATATGCCGTCCTGTCAACCTGCAAACCTTGTGGATGAGGAGGAAGCATGCGCGGCGGAGGAATTGCTGGCCCAAGAGGAGACGCGTTCAAGGATCGTGCAGGAGAGTTGGGTGAGTACCACCACTCGAGGAATTTGATGAAGAAAATAGCGGTCGGGAGGAGGAGACGAAGAGAGTCGAGTAAGAGACGTGGGGAAGCGGATAGAACTTGGCGCAGTCGAGCGACCAGGCCTAGTTTTTGAGTCGGGGAAAGTTTCTTTTGGCCTGCAAGACTCGCAGCACGCTTTAGGGAGACATGTTAGAAGATGTGCACACAAAAAACAAAGCGTGGACGCACGAAATCCTCTACTCCTAGGCGGCGGAGATCCACTCGTATCCAGGATAGCCAAGGTCGATAGAAAGGCGTTTTGTCGAACAGGTACGCAATGTTCCACGCCAATAGCCATACTTCAAAGGACGTGTTCAACCAAGGATATACTGCCTTGAAAATTCGTCGCAATTTTCCCTTGAGATTCTGTGAAGACAAGTTATATACGGAGGGACTATAACATTGTGGTACTCACATCCTCCGTCAATGCTCTCAGTTGCCGGGCGTCTATTCCTTCGTCAAGGATGTCGGAGCTCACGCCACCCCCAAGCTCTTCATAGTAGTCGTGTGCCTTTGCACGCAGATATGGTATGCCAACCTGAACAACAACATCGACAACATAGCCTTATTATAGTGTGCGTATGGCGTACCAGGAAGACAAGCGAGCGCCAAATCTCGGGTCGTCTTAAGGTTTCACCCGGAGGAACTCCGCCCACGGCGGCCCTCATTCGTTCGGTCTCGATAAACGGCCTTCTTCTTCTCTTTAGTCCATAAAAGTTCTCAGCAAATGAGGCATCTGAAGGAATACAAGAAGAAGAGTCAGTTGTGGTAATAAATGGGGATGAGAGGTGCAGCGCACTGTGCTTCCTGAGGTAGTAGTTCTCTACCACAAGCATGATAGCTGCATAGAACTCTTCATGCCGGTTCACGATCTTCAGCAAGTATCGAGGGTATCTTTGCGCAAAGACCTATCAAGTAAAACTTGTTCAGATTCCCATCTTTGATGGTGTACAAGCCCACTTACCGCAAGTACATATTTCAATGCCGGCTGCAGGAGGTCTCTGAGCTGCTCTTGCGCAACCAATTCGAACAAAGAAGGTTTGAGGGGATCAGAGCCGACGTCATTGAAAAACTCCATAGCATGTAGCCAGCAAGAGGAGAAGAGGAGGTTTATATCGAGTGCATTACTGAAAGTCGGAGGTCACTCCCTCACACCAATGGCGCGGAGACAGGATAATAGCCGGACCGGAGCTAAGTCGGCGTTCACATGCTCTCCATAGACCTGGTAGGCTACCTTTTGCATGCTCTCCTCAGATCTCATCCTGGTAGGCTACCTTTTGCTGTATATCCTATCTCATGATGTACTAGACGAACAGACAAAATGCGTTGATGATCTGGCATTGGTTCCGGAACGGCACCGGGTTTGGACGTCCAGTTTGCCTCGTTGCACGTCTGGATGCCATCATCGGCGTGCCAGTTCGTTCTGCACGCGTCTTGGCTTCCCTTGCCATACCCAACTCAGCATCGTCTTCCCTCGTTACTCTCTTCTCCGGGCTTGCTCGTGCTCTATCAATTTTTATTCCCTTGGAAGTAATGTTCAGCGGAATACACATGATGACTGTTCCATCGGACGCCAATCTAGCCTCTCATGCTCTGGCAGAAGAGGGTTCATACCGCTTCCACGCCTTTTCTGCGGATGATGCTATCACACTCGTACGTCCTATCTAATCCTCTTCATATCTCTTCAAACAAGCCGACTATCTCGTGACTGCGTATACATCCAGGGCTTATCCATTCGTAAACGCTTTCGGGCTTCCTCTCGACACGGAAAGGGTAAAGGTCTAGTCATTGCGATACAAACAATTGCAGGGCACAATCTCTTTTCGTGCACAGTCGGAGATTTGGGCCATCCAAGTGGAGCTGGGGATGTTAGCCTCGATAGTTGGACGTGTCTGGAGGGAATGATCAATGTGGTCAAGCGCACGGGACATTCGAGTTATTATGTTGAGAAGGGTATGTCGGCAATGGGGAAGACTCCAAAGCAGTTGGGGTTGGAGGGTGATTATAAGGTGCATGGTGGGGGTAAGTTGTTGACATTCATTCCTTGTGATGCCTTTGAAATAATTGGATGTTGTCCTAGCATTTCCAATTTGGTTGGAGGTATGATCTCATTTTTTTGAAGACGTGGAGGTGTAAGCGAACGACAAGCAACGTTCATTAGAATGCGCCATGTTGTCCCATTGCAATCGTGGCATGTTATTCTGGTTCATCCCAGGATGATCATAACGTGAGAATCATCTGGTTTGTCATAGGCGCTCACAATTGACATTATTTTCAGCTTGTTGTTACAACGGTTCGAGATTATATCAAAAAGCTGAGGCGAAATAGCGAAGCTCCTGCACCAAGTATGCCGGAACCTAGCATCCCTCATCATCAGGTTTCGGTACGTCGCTTACGTCTTCCATCCAAGATACGCTCAATTCTGCTGTAGGAATGGGCATCTGAGGTCGGAGTCGGATACAACAATGGGGACCAACCACTGCAGCATCCCGAGGGCTCGGTTTATGAACATCGTGAACATCACGGGGACGACGGGCAGAGGGAGTAGGGAATATGGTCCATTATTGCATTACACCATAATATTATCATAATATGAGCAGAATATGTCGAGACAACTAAGATGATTCCGTTGGTTCACTTGAATCACTTGGTTCTGGTGATGGTCTAGGTTGACTGAGCACCTTGATAGATTCTGAATCCAGACTTGAATGAATGGTTGGTTATCCTGGGGAGGACGCAGGACGTACCGTGTGTAAGGAAGATGTGACGTTGTCCTTGGGGGGTGCTCGGGTCACTGCCTTGTTCAGGCTCTTTCATATTATAATCGGCCTGGACGTATACCCTCGAGCCTTTCTTCAAGCGACTGAGGGATTCAATGGTGGAAGGGTCGAAACATAAGACGCGGTGAAAAGTGGGCACTAGTTGCCGTTCTGAAATTAGGGTATGAGGACAGTGATCAATGTATATCTGTAATGCTTTCTTACCCCCCTGATTAGTGTTCACGCTGCTCGTCGTGACAACGGTGTATCTGGGTGCTGGAGGTAAGTGTGCGTGGGAGGTTTGAGTGAACGTAGCCACTCACGCAAGGAATTGCTTGTCATTCTTCGTAAAACGCAGCTCTGGCTCCCTCGCAAGCCTTCCAATAAGGGTCAACTTGGCTAGGTCAGCAGCAACTGGTCGCGAAGTGGAGAACGCCTAGTAAGTGAGCGTCAACTCAAGTCGCGTACAATACCAAGAAGCAAACGTACCCGGACGGCCGATGCAAGGCCGACGCTCCTCGACGCGCGAAGCATATTGAACATTGTTGAATAAAACGCGTTGAAGAAAGAAGGTAGGAGGAGTGGAGCAAAAAATGTTTAGACTGACTTGCAGGTAACTGACGGAATTCACCCTATTGTTATGACTTGTTTGGAGTGGGCGAATTCATACCGACAGCGGGCCGTTGATAAACAACTTTGGAACAACAGCTCCTCATCGTACTTCATCTTGACTGCACACAATGTCCAGACACAGAGATTTTCGCAACCTCAACATCGACGGTCAGCATACAGCTACTCTGGGAGACACCCATTCCCTGATTTTGGCTCCACAGAGGAACTTGATGATGACGCTTTATCTGATGGAGGCGAGGAGGCCATGACCCAAGAGGAAGAGAGTATGTTGCACGTCTGCCAATTTCGGCAGCCTAGTATTTAGCTTTTGCACCAGACGAGCTTCATGATGCCCTTGAACAAGTCCGCACAATCATTGGAAGCGCCAGACAGTCGGGTTTGTCAGATAAGGAACTCAAAGACTGCCTCTGGCACGAGTATTATGACGTGAACAAGACAGTAGAATGGGCTCTCGGTGCGGGACACACACGTTACGTGATCTTTGCAGGAATAACCTAGGTGTATACAGCGGAACAAGATCGTCGACGTGTTGCACAGGAGCGGAAAGGTGAGCTCTCGAGGCAGCTTGTTATTCTCCTCCTTTTTCGTTCTCTGGCATCTCCCCAATCCCTTCCATCCGTATCGCGTGGCGGTTCTTTGTGCCGCCGGTGTGACCAGAAGGTGCTTGTCTACACCTCTTCAATCGTCGCGACATATGTTCTGGAAATTGGTACTCATGAATGCAATACAGAGGCTTACGAGTATGATCAATCGGCACTTGAATACTTCAGAAGTCGAAATATGGACACGAACGAAGACCAATCGCGCGTACCCAAAATCATCCTTGCTCAACGGCAGGCTGAGCAAGAGGCGCACGAGCAAGGATATGTCATTCCAGAGGAGCAGGAAGACTTGGATTCCCTTTTACCTCGTCAATATCGACCGGAGTTGAGCACCATCACTGAACGGAGCGAGATCATCTCGGAGTTTTCTCTTGCCCGCGCATCCCGAAATTTGGAACTACCGCCAACCCTCAGGGGAGGAGCTGATTCCAGTCGGACGACATCATATGGAGAGCCACTCGGTAAATGACTACGATGTCTGTTGTGGTTTCTTGCTGACTATTGGCTCAGAGGATAATTCTCAAACACAAAGATTCTTCGCAAACATCATGGAACAAGAGACTCCTCGTCAAAGGCCAGTGTCGTTACAACCCTCCAGCACTCTCGATTCCAGCGGTGTTCCTACTATTAGGATGTCATCTGCCACCACTACACAAAGCTCAGATCCTCCCAAACAGCCTTTGGCATCAGAAAAACCCCTTCCTGATACGCCTCCTTTGTCAACTAGAAGGTCAAAACTCTCGACACTGGCAAGCTCTCGATTGAGTGCTGCTGCTAGCTCTCTTTCTGCGAGTTCCCGGGATGACGGTACAGCTCTAACAGGCTCGGTTAAAACCTTCCCTGCCCTTCGACCCTCCACACAATCACAATATACACCGAGCACTGTACCACCTTCTTTACCTTCCAAGGATTATGCTGCCAGTTCTGCATCTTCTGCCTCAAAAGGCGCACCATCTCAAGCGACGGGAGTTTCAGAAATGACTGCGCAAGTGCAGAAGGCGATCCGGGCGGCTTTGGAACTTGAGGCTATGGACAAGACGGATATTGTCACCGAACCGGACAAGGCCTCCAAACCGGACACGGCCTCCAAACCGGAGAAGTCCAATGAATTGGAGAGGCCCAAATTGACATTAGCACAACCACAGTCTCCGGCACCTGCCAAAGGTGTGACATTGCGATCTTTGCAGACTGCACGATCCTCTACACACCAACAGCCGGGGTTAATTCCTCAGACCCAGAAATCTCCTTCTGAGGCTCTCAAATCTCTGTCTATTCCTCAAGCGGCGCCCTCTCCCCAAACTTCTAAGCCTCAATCTCCTGTGACACCGTCCCAAGCGCCAGGGGAATCCAAGAGTGCCGGAGGACCTGCGAAACCAATGTCAAAACTCGCAATGTTGGCACAGCAAAAGGTTTCGGCGAGTAAAGCTCCCAAACTCCCCGCACCCAAAACGGAGTATCTCGTCCCGACTGCCAATGGCCCAACTGCCACTACTGCTATCACAACATCTTACCAGTCTCTCTTTACTCTTACGGATCCGAAACGCCCTCCCTTCATACCAAAGCTTGACGTCGTCCCCCTTCCCACTACCACATCAGTGCAGCAGACAAAGTCGTCCAAGTTGGCAATGAAGGTTAAAAAGGCTGGCGAGAAGCAAACAATCAAGGTACCTCCGGAAGAATTGGAAGAAACGACTACTGATCCTTTATCTCCGATATTTCAACCTCCCTCGCGTTCGCGTGCCTCGCCGTCTGCGTTTGCATCCGTCCTTGTGCATGAGGACTTGGTATTGTTCAAACCACAGCGGAAGAACAAGGAGAGCTCGACAGATCGGAAGAATGGAAATGGAGAGCCAAGGGCAAGAGAGTCGTCCCGTCCTAGGAAGAGTCAGAGGATCGTGGCGAGCCTGTCTCCACCGTCTGCGTTCGCGTTCGACAGTCCCAGTCCCGACGATATCGTTTTTAACGCTCGTCGTGGAACCTCTCTCGCACAATCTAAGCAGCAAAAATCAGCTACGACGTCGACTTTGAGCTCGAAGTGATGATGCCCCCTTCCCCTTCTTTTTTCACCTTTCTTACTCTCATACATTGGTTCCGGACTTTCACCGCCTCAGTATTCATAAGTCTGATATTGTTTTGGTTATATTGATATTTGCCTTTCACAGCTACCAAGGAACGAGAGAGGGCTCAAAAAACCGTGGCACAGAGGTCTGCTGCCGGTTCAGCAGTCAGTTCACGAGCGCCTACACCGCCTGTGCCTTCAAAAAAGAAGACGGGCGTTGGTATTAATACGAGTACGAACACAAAGTTATCTACACCTACGTCAGCAAAGAGCAAAGATACGGACCAGAGGCAAATGGATATCGCGGCAATGGGATTGGATGAGACAAAGGCGGCTGGATCGAATGGTACAGGTGGGTCGGGTACCCCGGAGGAGGTACCGAGGGTTAGCTTAGCGAGGGAAAAGTTGCTGGAGGAGGCGCAGAGAAGCATAGCGAATGGGTCGACTGAGGGGAAGAAGGCTGTTAGTATTGTTGTTATTGGTAAGTTTCTTCGGTCTCACTTGTTGATTGGTTGATGAGATCGCACCAGGGCATGTGGATGCGGGAAAGTCCACGCTGATGGGGAAACTGTTGTATGAACTCGGGAGACTTGATGAGAAGACGAGGAGGGCGAATGAGAGGGGTAGTTCGAAGGTTGGGAAAAGTAGTTTTAGTTGGGCGTGGGGATTGGACGAAACCACTGAAGAACGTGAACGGTGAGAACCACTTCACGGGGCGGAATCGATGTAAGGAAACTCATGAATGTTTTCTCAGCGGTATTACGATGGACATCGCACAACAGTTCTTCACGACACCCCAACGTCAAATTACGGTCCTCGATGCGCCAGGTCATAAAGACTTCGTGCCGAATATGATTTCGGGAGCTTCTCAAGCGGATTGTGCATTGTTAGTCGTCGATGCTTCAACCGGTGAATTCGAAGCCGGGTTTGAGAGGGGCGGACAGACGAGGGAACACGTCCTGCTCGTGAGGAGCTTGGGCGTCAGCCAAATTGTTGTTGCTGTTAATAAACTGGATCAGGTACTTTCACCACTTGATGAAACAGTAGCTCGAAATCGACTGATCCTACATAGGTCGAATGGAGTCGAGCACGATACGAAGAGATCGAGTCGAGTCTACGACCATTCCTCGTACAATCAGGGTTCGCGGCTTCCAAAACGAGTTTCGTGCCGGTTGGCGCTATACTTGGTGTGAACTTAGTAAATCGCGAGGGTGATGACGCAAAGGAATTAAACGAGTGGTATTCTGGACCTACACTTGTCGACTTGCTCGGTAAGCCCTTTTCAGCCTCTTATTACAACGAACTAACAGAGCATGTCCTACAAGACAAAATGGAACCACCAACACGAGACTACGCCAGCCTTTTCCGACTACCTATCTCCAACATCTTTAGGACCCAAAGTACCTCGGGTGTATATGTCACCGGCCGCATTGCCAGCGGCATCGTCCAAGTGGGCGAGAAACTGCGTGCCGTGCCGGGTGATGATTCTATTATTGGTGTCGTTAAATGCAAGTCTCTCTCTTTCCTTCCATGCTATCGTCTGTTTCTAAGAATACTCGCAACTGTCCTCTTCAGCCATCGAAGCAGAAGACGTTCCTGCGAAGTGGGCAATGGCGGGAACAAACGTCACAATCGCACTGACCAACATCGATCCGGTGAACTTGAATATTGGAAGCGTGTTGTGTTATCCTGGTGAAGCCGTCCCGTTGGTCACTGTGTTCACGGCGCGGATTATCGTATTCGATATCACATTGCCTATTACCGCTGGTGCCTCGGTACGTTCTCCCGTAGAACAAAAAGGCGTTTTCCAGTGTGCGGTGTTGATAGGCCGGACAGGTCGAGCTGTTTAACCAATCGCGGGATGTGCCAGCCACTACGAGTAAACTTCTTTCGTTAATCGATCGGACAACGGGGAAAGTCGCGAAGAAGAATCCTCGGTACGCTTTCTTCAGAGCTTGGAATACAGTAACAGACGTTGATTGTGTGTATCTAGTGTCCTGACAAAACATGTTTCAGCCGAGGTAGAGATCTCACTGCGCAGCACTAGAACAAGTGGAGGACCCCAGGGCACCCCCCTCGAACGATTCGCGTCGAACAAGGATATGGGGAGAATATTACTTCGTAGAGGTGGAGAGACTATCGCTGCTGGTATGTGAGCATTATTTTGGATCATCCTTGGTTTTCCTCATCGCGATACGCAGGCATCGTATTAGAGATCCTCGGATAATCGGGGCGTCACCATTGTCTATGTGAAAACCGCCGTAACATATATTGAAGAGCGTAAATGTAGAGACAAAAAGGGACAATATAGTTTGCACAAAAGTAACAAGTCTAGTTGTGAGAGGAATGTGAACTGAAGGTGGTTAACCTATAGCGATAAGTAACCATCATCATGACAGTGTCATGAAAGAAATGAAAGAAAAGAATAGGGGAATAGGTACCGCGAACGCTGAGATGATCTTGGTCATTCATCAACTCATTCATCCATCCATCCGAGCCGAAGTAGAGAGAAAGGGGGGAGAACAAGAAAACAGACGCAGGGAGAGGCATAACCGGAGAAGCTGAAACCATAAACCAAGCAAGGGGAGTGAAAATAGGTGAAGAATCCTGGAAGAGGGACACAAGACGAGAGACCACAAAGTGAACTCCCTAACGCGCCTCGCTCTTTTCCTTGTCCTTGTCATGATGCAACAAGCTCTTCAGGCTGAGCCTGCCGAAAAACGAAGTAGTACGCTTCTTCTTCCCACTCTTCGTCGTACCATTACCCTCTTTGACACCCAACTCATCAGCGCCCGCGTCATCCTTGCTCTTATTCTTTGGAGAGCCATGCCCGAGTGAAGGGAAGATCTTGGATTTGCGGATGGTGGAGTTGGGCGTGGGCGCGGGTGCAGATGAAGTGGAGACTCGTGTGGGTGTTGTTGGGCGAGAGGAAGACTTGAGAGTCGTGGAGGCACCAGAGTCGGATCTGGTGTGCGCATTTTGGATAGGTTGAGAAGGCGCAGGCGTCTCGAGCACGGCGGCCGGTTCCGAAGTGGGAGTGGGTTCCTCGGTCTTTTTCGTTTCTTCCGCAGGTATAACGTCGGCCGCCTTCTTCTCGTTTGCAGGAGCAACGGGTTCCTCCTTCGGAGCCTGGACGACGGCGGATTCCTTAGGGGGAGTAGGAGCAGAGGTAACAATGACAGGAACTTCGGGAGCGATAGCAGGCTCCTCGTCTGCCTGTGGCTTGGCCTCTTCCTTACTCTCCTCCTTGGCGCCCTCCGACGGCTTGCTGACACCAACAAATGCACCAACAGCCTCTTCTTCAGAGACGACTTTGCTCGGGTCAATGGTGCAGTTCTCCTTGGCATACACAGGGACAATGGGTATGGGTATGACAGGTGCAACCGTGGACTCGTTGGTCTGAGTATCTGTCGTGGTGGTGGTAACAGGAGCTGCCCCTGAAGACGAAAGAATGATAGGATTAGGATCGCTTATGTGAATCGCTAAGAATAAATTACCTTCTGACTCTGGGTTTGCAGCGGTGGCGTCACCATTCGCGGCAGCAGGTGCAGGAATAGAAGAAGTGACGGCAGCGGCGGCGTCAGGTGCGGAAGAGGTGAGATCGGTGGAGGTCTGAGGTGCGATTGGTGCAGGTGTCGCAATATAGTTATTGAGTTATGAGTTTACGATGATCGGCATATAAATGAGAGTGAACACACCTGGTCAGACTTGATAGGATCAGCGTTAAGTATCGTCTTGTCTGGCCCAGAGGTATCACCACGCGCAGCGATATTATCCGCAAGATCTGAATTGAACTGGCCAGCAGTCCCATTCTGTGCATTCTGCGGTGTGTTCTCCTTCTCGTTCGCCTCTGTATGAATAGCCTCCAGAGGCTCTTTCAACGGGACATAGTGAACATTATTCAAATGCCCTTCTGGCGAATACTCAGTCGGCGAGTCCTGGCTGACCAACCATTCGCCGTCGACGATAAATTTGTATCGTGTGGGACAGCCATAAGGGACTTTGATTGTCGCAGTAAATACGTTGCTGGAGGGCGAACGAGAGAGGGGGAGAGATTTGGACCATTGGTCAAAGTCGCCTGTTACGATGACAGACTGTGCCGATGTTGCGGGCCTGTGAACGCAGGAAGGGTGAGGATGGAGTACTCAAGAGAGGCGAAGGGAGGAAGAGGGATTAAAGCTACGTGGAAGAGAGAAGACATACCACTCAACAGTGAACTCGTATAGATCGTTCATCTCGAATACCAACGAAAAGTGGAGGAATCAAGAGCAAAAGGTTAAGCCAGTCAAGGATCAGGGTAAGAGAATCGTTCAGCAAGCGTCGTCAAAGAGTCGTAACAATCGGTTCAGAGGCGAAGGCCGGGGGGCGGCTCAGAGACCAAGGTGCTCTCAAAGAAAGGAGAGAGGGAAATGGGGTGGTAAAAACTGCTCCGTTTTGAATTCTGTTGACTTTGAACTTATTGGTATCGTGCAACCTGTCCCTCCCGTCATCATCCTCACCCTCACCCGTGGCCCGTGCCCGAAGTGGCTACTTACGTGACTCTCTCCTCAGGGTAGTCCAGGGACTGGGATTCCGGGTTTAGCCAGGTTTAGCCGGCTTATCAGCCCAGCTTCTTCGATTGGAGTGCCTTTGAGAGGTAAATCCGTTTTCACTCCTGGAAAATATGAAAACTCCACGGTACATAGAAGGAAACAAAATTATTGAGGTAAACAATATGTTAGACATGGCGCCTGGTCTCCAATGGGTCCTCCATTTGCCACTTGGTGCATCGTAAATTTTTGCTGAGGAACAATCAAGATTACGGGAAAACACGAGGCGGCCATGTTTCCTGTCGTTCACCGAAACGTTTCCCTCGGTGTGAATTATATCCTTCTCAATTGAGAACCCCTTGTAATGGATGTATGAGTATCCCTATCTCCTGCACTTTTTAGTCTGGGCGGACCACCAATCAGCGTCAGGCAGGTGCTCCACTACTTTCCATTAGACGCTTCCAGGTCCTGGGTCCCGAGCAGATCTTGCTAGAACATCGTTATGTAGACAAGAATAGATCGAACCAAATGGGATCCAATCTTATCTCTCCTCCCTTCTCTACTTTTTCTAAACGCCCAACCGCACAAGATGTCCGCTGAGGGCTCGATGTTATTCACCGCTACCTTTGTCAGGCAAGATAATGTACATACATACGCCAATCCAGACCTCGCGCGCGAAGAACTTCTCGATATGTTAGACCCACTTCGACATCTCATGGGCTCTCCATCCGCTCAAGATACCTCAGGGGTCGATCCTAGTATAGATATTCAAACGGAAGGAGATGAAGAAAATGAACAGATACTACGAGGCTCGAGAAAATCAAGATCAGAACTTTTGTCAGTACTCCCTCATCAACATTTCTCGGAATCAGATGGCATCCTCGAACTCGCGTTCTCGTTGCCGCCGAGAAAACCACTGAAAGAAGAGAAAGGGCTCCAGGTCTCCATTAAGTTGGTCGTGGATTCTGCACCGGGATGTGGGGGTATTGCATGGCCGGCTGGACAAGTTACGTCCCCCCTTCTAGCCTACCTCTTCACTCCTGCTATTGACATGGGCTTCAAGATCCTCTCGAGCTATCTAACGCAGACGTACCAAACTGTCATGCCACTCTCAAATAAATCAGTGATCGAGCTCGGAAGTGGGACGGGTCTGGTCGGCCTTGTAGCAGGTAAACTCGACCCATCCTGTAAGGTGTACATCACAGATCAAGCGTCCGTTCGTCCCTCTTTCTTATACCTTCCCGAACTCCGACGTGCTGACGAAACATACAAATAGTCCATTACTCGATATCATGAACAAGAACGTCGCGCTGAACGCACTGGAAAATAATGTCAAAGTTGCAGAGCTAGATTGGTGGGTACTCCCCTGGTTAGCTGCTACCAAACAGATTGTAACGCGGGCAGTGCACATTGCAAGGGGAGAAGCGATACCATCGAATGTCCCACCTAAACCAGACATCATCCTCGCAGCAGACTGCGTCTACTTTGAGCCAGCGTTTCCACTGCTCGTTCAGACGCTCGCGGATTTGTCGCATCCAACAACATACATACTCTTTTGTTATAAGAAACGAAGAAAGGTGAAGTCAATATCTATAGGGCGGCTGGTCCTGTTACTGACGAGACACTACGGCGGATACAGGCAGACAAAAGATTTTTCTCCCTTCTCAGGAAAAAGTTTACCTGGGCTGAAGTCGACGATCCAAATCGAGAAATATACAATCGAGAGGCAATCACGCTCTTAAGACTTCATAAAATTCCCGGGAGGAGGAGGGACTAGGGGAGGAAACAACGGGCTTAGAAAGTGATGTCGGGTGGTTAGGAGTGAAGTTGACGGATGCTATCGAAGATGAGGAAGTGTAGACGAAGGTAAATAGACAACTGATGAAATTCTCTTGGGTAATCAAAAGGGCACTTTGCAACAGGAGAAAAGTAAACTTACTATTTGATGCGCAGTATCTTTGTCCATTCGGGCCGTCGCTTCCCTCTGAATGTATCATCCCTTCATCCCCTCACTCTGAAGAAACGACCCCCGCGTTCACACTCTGGCTTATGTGTATATATCTCTCTTGACTGAAAAGGCGAACTGTGACAAAGCGTGCCGACAGGAGATGGCCCATTGATGGATCAGGGTAGAATATCGCAATGACGTTATGTATCGCTTCGGGAAAATGCATTCCCAAGAATAGAATGCTTGTCGATCCCTTCAATATTCGACTATGTATCCATTCAAATTTTTATAAAGAAAGCGAAATCACCTAGTCGGAGGATAGAGGGACTTCAATTGATAGTCGTACACCCACCATCTACATCTTGGCTCAATGTTGCGTCCAACACTCGCCCACCTCGAAACCGCAGAGCTTGTTACCAGCGAGCCAATACTGGACTAACGTATAGATTTAGCTCCGCGCAACGCCACCCATTTCCTTTTGGACATGATCTACACTAATACCGGTCCTTCCGGAGGCCGCCCTTCGACAGCTCAGATTGTGAGATAGTGACTCGCACTTGTCGTTGTTGCCCGACATCGAGGTGATGTCCATTGCTAGCGTTGTAAGACTCTTGGACTGTGCCCCTTCCTTCAAGGCGGTGATGGCGTTGGTATATACGTTCACTGGGGCCGTCGTCTATAGGCGTCTCAGGTTATTCTCCGCCACCAGGACGTTGTCAATAGAGCCATAGCGTATATTCCGATTATCCCTGTCCTGGCAATGATAGAAAGCCTGAAACCACCTCTTGCAGGAAAGGACGTTGTGGCTCTCTGAGAGGTGGCTCGCCGTTTAGTTCTCTGGATCGCTCCCTATTTTTCCTGTCTGGTGTTTCATTTTCATTTCTCAACAATTCTGCCCGTGTCCCTGTTCCGCCGTATTTCTTTCTATCCTGGGTCCTCTTTTCTCAGCTTCTCGGTCATCAGGTTTTCGTATCATACCTGTCTCTGTTTCTCCAAAATATGACAGGTGTGACAATTATCCCTATCATCTGTGGCTTTTCGCAGAAGAGCGTGCGAATAGTCGCCTTGGTAGTTTCTGGCTTTACCAGTCTCCATAATGCATGTATTCCACCAAGGGGGTTACCGTAATCATATGTATCACTCAGAACCTCACAAGTTTTTTCACTCACAGTGATATATTAATGAAAAATACTCTCATTTTTCCAGAGTGAATGATGCGTTGACGGGTGCGGTCGGCCTCCTTGGGCGGTGAGGCCTTGAAAGGAGCGGGGAAGGAAGAGAAGGTGGAGTTTAGGCGGAAGAGCAGGGTAGCTGGTTCCACGTCGCCGAAATGCGACAGCCAAGCAATCCGCCCTCATATATATGTAAAGGGTGAACGAGATTCGTCTACTCTGGGACAATGGTTTTGATCTATGAAATACGGATCGAGAGTTGGTTAAGTCGATGACCAAAATTGGTATCAGAATTAAATGACATACCTGTAGGCCATGTATGGACTCAATCTCGCTCTTCAAAGTCTGGTTCACCAGCTGATGCTGCTTCACCTTAGAAAGTCCCTTGAACTCGTTGCTCGCAATTATTATGGCATAGAATGTTCCGCAACCACCTGACGGACACAATGACGTTCGGTCTAGCCTTAGACTCGTGGCTCCGTGGAGGCGGACTGGCGGAATACGCACCGGATACATCTTGCACGCGTAAAGCAGTCGGTGAAAATCTTTCCGTCAGTTTCTGGAATATGTCTCGTTCGCCCTCGGAAAGGTCATCAGGAGGGGGCGGAGGGGTTGAATATGATCTTGAGACGAGGTTTGAGAGCGCTGGTGCACATGTGCGAAGGGCTGCAGTGGGTTGATTAAGGCCAACCCAGTGTCGGACGGCAAGTCTTAGCTGGAGCATTTGGACGTCGTGCGTTGGTAGAGATTTTGAGTAGGAAGAGATGGGATTGGTCAGCTGAGGCGAGGCGAACCCTCCGAGAGACCTGCCTAACGGGGATAAGGATGTCGATCGCCGGGATCTGGACAGAGTCCAGTCTGTTCACAAAAATTCAGCAGCTCTCTGTTGCCTCTGTCACCATGCTGGCTGCATTGTGCAGGAGATCTGCACTCCAGTCTTTCCGCTCCGCCGTGCAGGTCCATGCCAGAACTCTACTCACTCCTTCAAACGTTCCTGCTTTGACCCGGCAACGCTTTCTGCGATGTACTTCAACCAGCCAGGCGCACTCACCATTGTCCATCCTTTCCCGCGTTTCTGCTCTTCGTCACCGGTTCTCCTCCACCACTTCGACGGCCAGTGCCTCGATAGACCTCTCCCCTAAATCCTCTCAAACTTCTACTAACGTCGATGCTGCACCCATTCTCCCTCCATTAGCCGTAGGACGCTGGCTCCTCCTTTCCTCTACCCTCGTTTTCGCCGTCATCGTCGTTGGCGGTGTAACTCGTCTCACGGAATCCGGACTTAGTATAACGGAATGGCGTCCTATCACTGGTGTTCTTCCTCCCCTTACCCATGGTGAGTGGATGGAAGAGTTTGAAAAGTACAAGGCCACACCCGAATTCAAGCTGTACGCCCAACCTGTTCCTCTCCCATACCGTCCTTCAACCTAACCATAACTCAGGCTCAATCATTCCATCTCTCTCTCCGACTTCAAATCCATCTTCTTCTGGGAATGGGGTCACCGTGTCCTCGGACGCATCATCGGCCTTACATTCGTCTTCCCTCTCGCCTACTTTGCATACAAACGCACCATTCCCAAACGCCTCACCTGGTCCCTTACTGGCCTCGCACTCCTCATTGGGGCTCAAGGAGCTCTAGGCTGGTACATGGTCAAATCTGGCCTTGAGGACGAAATTATGAACACACCCGGAGCTGTCCCTCGTGTGTCACAGTACCGTCTCGCTGCGCATCTGGGGACCGCATTTTTGCTATATGTGGGCATGTTTTGGAATGGGATGGCCATTGTAAAGGATTGGAAGTACTCACAGGGCAAGGCATGGAGTGGGCTGCTTGCAAATGGGAAGGAGATGTGCGAGAGTGTATCCAAGGTTTTGGCAGATCCGAAGGTTAGAGGGTTCAAGCGTCTTTCGTGGGGTTTGACGGGCCTGGTGTTCTTGACCGCTCTTTCTGGTGCGTACACGTTCCCCCCTTTCTCCTTTAGAGGTCATCTGAACCACTACAGGTGCTTTCGTTGCTGGCCTTGACGCGGGCTTGCTCTATAACGAATTCCCACTTATGGGTGGCCGTCTTGCTCCCCCTTCCGATGAATTATTCTCGACGTCCTACGCTAAGAACCCAGACAAGTCGGACACATGGTGGCGCAACATCTTTGAAAACCCAACTACCGTCCAATTCGACCACCGTGTTCTTGTAAGTCATTTACCCAGCGTTGTCCTGACGCAAAGCTTACATCCGACGCTCTTATTCCCATGTAGGCAATCACGACTTATACATCAACTCTCCTTCTCTGGCTCCGCTCACGCTCCCCGCAAATGCGTGCAGCACTTCCTCCTCTTACACACCTAGCAACGACGGCTGCATTTGCCATGGCTAATGTCCAGGTTCTTTTGGGAATTTCTACTTTGTTGTACCTAGTCCCTGTGCCACTTGCTGCATCACATCAAGCGGGTAGTGTTGCACTCCTGACAGCCATGGTCCATCTCCTCATTACACTGCGACGACCGGGCGCTGCAGCCAGGTATTGGCGACAGTTAAAATTGCGCTCTGCACAGGGTGCTAAAGCTGGTGGGTCTGCTGGGCAATATTGATAGAGATTAGGGGAGTGGCCACCTCTCATGATGATAACACTTATTTAATTGCTATATATTTGCTGGAATATAATCAACCACTTTTCTCATCATATTTGCTGGAATATAATCAACCACTTTTCCCGTCATATTTGAGGGTGACAATGATCATTATGGAGGGGGAAAGAAACACCACCAACAACAACTATTATACAGAGTTTCTTTATACCTCAAAAGTCCATTCCTCACTCCGCCATCTGTACATCCCCCGTTCCGCTTGCACCAGCAGCACCGGCGGATGCAGAAGCTGCAGCAGGGGCAGCACCTTCAGAACCCTTGGGAATCATGGTCTTCAAAAACGGTTCAACAGCGTCGTTTTCCAGAATCCTAAAGGCACCCTGTGGCTGCACGACTTTTTTCTCGTGTTCGCTCGCCGGTCCAATTAACCCAATAGAGGTATTGTTCACATTGAGTTCTTTGTCTTGTTGTAGCGTCTCGCGCAGGGCATGGAGACCATGTCGGATCAAGTCTTCCAGCGATGCTAACAAAATATATAACTCCAGTCAGTGGATGATCAATGATAGTTGAGAAGAAAAATTTATCTGCTTCACCATCAGAAAATTCTTCGTAATGTTTCTCCAGGTACGTCTTGGCACTCTGACTCCTTGCGCCGATCGACATGGCGAAATATTCGTACGAGTTGCCGGAGGGTGAGAATTCGTATAGGTGGGGGCCGGATTCATCCTGTCCAATAACAAGGAAGCCGACACCATATGGTCTACGACCATATTCTTGAGTGTTGACTTGCGCCTCTGCAAAGAGAGAAAGAAAAAAACAGTTACTTTGTCAGTTGATGTGTCAAGTGGAATCGAGTACGGGGGTGACATTACTGTCTGCAATAGCGCTAACTAGCCGATTCACCGGTATCTGTCGATTGAAGAGCATTTTGGAAGACATAGCCTGTTGTCGCATAAAGTTACTATATCACAGCTGAGTAAGTTTCGACTTCTTGTCGCAAAGAAGAGACCGGCTACATACCTCAACACTCGAGCATCGGACGTCAATCCAGCAATCGCAATTCCGACGTGGTCGTCGATCCGAAACATCTTTTGTTGGTACGATGCAAGCTCTCCTGTTGATCTCTACACAAATATAACCAGGATGTCGTTAGCACGTCTTGACAACCCCTTAAAAGGAGAAGATAGACCTTGAGGGCCAGCAGGATCGCATGTGTCTTCGACCTCAGACCCACAGCCGCAGAACCTTGTTTCACGGCTTCCAATGCATACTCGACTTGATGCAACCGCCCTTGCGGCGAGAAGACTGTATTGTCGGAGTCGTATGTATTCCTGAACTAATTGACGCCCAGTCGTATTATAAGCTTTTCGCTCAATGACCGAGGAGGAGATACGCACCATGGTATATAACGCGAGTTATGAGTGAAAGTGGATACGCAATCCTCTCCTTTGATTTGATCTGGGATTGCCCAAGCTGACGCGTCGTGCCTGCAATTGATCCCCGTCCACGTGACGTGATATCTCCCTACGCGACGCGTTCCAGTAATACATAACTATCCTTTGAAAATCTCGTGTAGATATGATAGTATATAATGCCCAGCGAACGTGCCTCTGTGCAGATTATGTTGCAATAAGGGAGTGCGGAGCCTATTAACATTAAGATCAGAGGATTGAAATGAGTAGACTTGTAAGACGATAGTATCCTACGGGGAGTGTAGCCAGGAATAGAGTGTGCGACAAGTGGATGCAGTGTACATATCTGAGGTGTGAGAGCCTGAGCCGAGATGGCCGAGATATGTTGGAAGAAATGTGCGATCGTGGTTCGGAGTGTCAAAGGGTCTAAATAGAGTGACGGGCCAGCCATGCATGCTCATTGTTCATCGTTCCTTATGACTGTAAACTCTTTAGAAAGAAAGCGGTTTCGATTATGTGGTTCAGATCCATCAAAAGTGCGAGAACAGAACAGGGGCAGGTATGAACACACACAGCAGCCTTCTTGGTAATGCCGCTGCGACTAACAGCTGCGCGGGCACTTCATTGGTTGCTCAAGTCAGCACGATGGCGGGTGTATGCAGTCCAGATAATGAATAGTGGGCAATTCACCAGCAGTCCAAAAGGATGAAAACCTTGGTATATTTACAAGACTAGTACTGAACTAGCTTGGTGTCGGGCAGCAACGACTTAAGGACGCACCATTAAAATCAAGGCCAACATTGTCGTATCTTACACCAAAATGGCAGCATACAACGGACGGGATGGTAGTTGACCTTATCAATGTACGCGGGGGGATTCGTTGTCCGCAGAAAGAGTGGGTGATGCATCGAGTACTGAGTTTTTATTCCGATGCAAGCGTGTTATGCCGTGGTTTTGGGGAAGGAAGCACATGCAAAGAGGAAGGTTTGTATACCTGCTGGAGGGATTTAAAATAGATCAGAATTGTCCGAGGTTAGCTTCGGTCTTTCCTAGAGTATTTCAAGAAAACCACTAAGGAATATCATATGAAGTAAGATTTAAGCACCACATCTCGGATGCCATTGCAGGAAAATCAGTGTGCCCACAGATCTAGGTGGCTGGCCTGCGAATATTTGGGCGAAGAGAGGACGAGAAAGAACTCACCCTCAAACATTATAAAGAAAAGTGGGGGGAAGCGCTATTCTTTGCTAATACGCTTGACCTACGATGCCAATCATTCGCTGGTTAAGACCCTTTCCGCCGTCGAGGTGCCACAGCAGAGCTTGCCGCGTACAGGGTCCTGAAGAACACAGCCGTCATCGGTACTGTCAAGAACATAGCGTTCGGAGATCAGGAAGAATTTTACATTCGAATCTCAGGTCTACTTCCGGTTTTACACCCCAAGCCACGACATTCAAAAAAGAGCCAAGAAATAGCAAAGAGAGAAATGCATGAACGAACAGAAAGTGGCATGACAAACAAACCTACTTCACTGCTTCAAACCATCACATACCTCCTACCGTTTCTTCTCAACCCTCCATTCCTTGAAAATCCCATCCAAACTCTTATAAATCAAATGCGAAGGCAAGCACCTGATAATCTCGCCGACCCTTTCCTCTGCCTCTGCCTTGCCCTTCTCATCACCAACAGCTTTCTGTGCATACTCGACCGTCATCCTGAACAGCGCCAAAACAGCCAAAGACACGTGCGTCTGCTGGCTGGCATGTGCTGAGCCAGGTGTCAATGCGGAGAGTAGGGGTCCAACGATGGAAGGGCCGGAAAGTGTTGGTGTGGATTGTGAGAACGGTGTTGCACGCTCACCCCGAACGAGCCGAAGGAGAATCTCGAGTATGTTGTCGATTTCTGTCATATGTGTTTTGAGGAATTTTTGACGCTCAGCGATAACGCCTGCAGTCGAATTGGTTGCCCAGCCTTCAAGGACTGTCCAGATCGTTGGGGGCTGAGAGTGCAATACTTAGCTATGCTCAAACATTTTGAATGAGCTGGACATACTGGGTCTGGGTCGACAACCTGGATCTTTTTCTCCCACCCTTCGGCTGCATCTCCAGCAACCCAAAACATGCGTCCAAACATACTCCTCAGCCACTCTTGTACATCTCCCGTCTTTGCCCACTTTGGCTCCGAAAGTGGCCTTTCAGTATCCAGATACAAAAGCAATGTCACTGTTGCAGGCATGGTGAGTTTCCAAAACGGCGGGAGCGTCACATCTGTGTTTGACGAGTCAAGCAAAGCGGGTAAAGGCGTATACGACTTTGTCACGTCCGAAAGAACCTCAAACTATCCGCACCATCCTGTCAGCTTCTAGGGAATAGGCACAAACAAACGATATACTCACAAGGATACCCTTCAGCTCGTTTTCATTGAACCTGATCACGTCCATCACCACCTCAATCAATCCCGCCTGCCTCAACACCTTCATTTTCTGCACGACTTCCGCATCTATAACCAGCCTCCTGTTTCCGCCGGCATATGATATTGAAATTCTGTTCGCACTTGGCACTCTCGTCTTCGACTCCGCCTTCATCCCACCGGCGTCCTCATAGGTCGAATTTGACGGCGTCGATAGCAACGTATTCGAAACCGGTGATGCAGGTGGTTCAGGCAAATGTTCGGGCTGCGCTGTCTCGGCGTTAATTTCCTCATGATCCTCGTAGTCGCGTGTATTATGATCGTCTTCCTGGTCATGATCAATCTGTGTCTCCTCTCCGATTTCGTTCCGATTTCCATCCACAGGCTGTGTTGACATATCCAACAAGGTATCTCGTTGCGGGGCAGCAGTCGTGGCCAAAAGCGTCGACTCTGCAGAAATAGCCTCAAGTGACTTTGGCGTCTTCTGCTCGTCGTCTGCCTTGTCTCGTGTTTCCAGAACCTGCCGGGCATCGGTTTTATGTTCAGCATGGTTAGTATTAACAGCGCTCGGCCCCACGCTGTCAGAACAAACTCCCGCGTGAGCTGAAGGTTCAGAGGATGATACAATATCAAACACGGACGCAGGTTCAGTAGCAGTCCCGTTCGACGACGAAGTGCCGCCATTTAAAGGCAGAGAAACAGAAACAGGTGCCGGTGCTGATGATGAGGACTCCTGTTGAGTAACCTCAGAAATAACACCCGAGGATGCAGGGGCGGAAGTGGAAGTCGTTCCATCTGACTTCGTGATATTGCCAGCAACCGCTTTGCCAACCTCAATTCGAGAGGAAGAAGCTTCCCCTGACTGGGGGTGTGACTGCGCAACCAAACCTGGTAATGGAGGAGCAGGAACAGACGGAGGACGTGCCATAGACTCGTGGGCAGCAATCCCATCAGCTGCACCCTGTGTCCCTGAGACGGAATCACCATCATGACCGTGGTGAGCATTTCCTTTAAAAAAACAAAACAAAGAGAAACGTGTCAGTCTCGTGCGCAGGAGACAACCCTATCGGCCAGAGCAAAACCCAGGCGCATAGCAAGGGAAGAAGCACGATCCATCAACTCAACGGAGAACAAAGTAAAAGCTCACCATCAGTCTTTCCATCCGTGTTTCCATCTTCGTCATCGTCATGATGTTTCACAGAAAGGAGCTCATCATGTACATCCATCTGCTCCTCATCCTCATTCTCCTCATCGTGAGGTCGAAGCTCACCCTCCGCTTCAGCTTCTTCCTCACCTTCCGTGATGGCGGCCATCAACCAATCTTCGCCCAAAGTCTCTGGCACACTAGGCGCAATGCTAGCTGCTGCACTCGATCGATCATCGTTGGCGCTTATACCGCCATTACCAAACCCGTTTCCCATCTGAGGTGGTGGTGGGGGCGCCGCCCGACCCTCCTCAATATCTCCATCATCGTCCTCAAGCTTCTTGCGTTTCCCTTTCCTGACATCTGAGGAAGAGGCTGACACATCCCCGTAATAGTTAGAGGAATGGGGAATAGGACGCGAGTCGTCCGGGGTGACCGGCGTATGAAAATATATTCGCATCCTCGACGGAGGAGGCGAATTCTGATTCGTGTCCGAAGGTGCAGGTATCCCCGATACCAGTGCGGGTGCTTGGGATTCAGCTTTGTCATCAGTTGTAGTTTCAGCATCTACAACATTAGTAGAGATTGAAGCCTCCGTACTGGGCTTGATATCGTCCCCCCTAGTTTCCATTTCCGTAGACGTAACAGGTGCACCAAGAGATTTTTGGTCTTCAATAGTCTCTTCTTTGATCGTAGTGACTGATATACTGTCTGCAAGCTCTTCCTTGACCACTACTTTTGTCTCGGGTTGGACACCCCATGTCCAAGCAATTTCAGGAATCTTCAGCCCGACAATCTTGAAATCTGTTAGTGTCCGTCGGTTTTCCTTACCGATGCTGCCGAAGTTAGTAGACGCCGCGCCATCCTTGGTGTTGAGAGCAGCACCATCCTGCCGCGCAGATCGATTCGCGTGTTGATTGCGATTGCGGAAGTTGTTTTGATAGTTTCCACCACCAGAGGAGAAAGAGCCGCCTCGTCGACCATGGAAATCCTTGCCACCAAAATTGCGCTGGGACCCGTGGCCCCTAAGCGAACCAGACTGGCCTCCTGACCGACCTCCTCCGCTTCCTGCGAACCCGCCGCCGCGGCCTCGTTGCGTAGAGCCTCCCCTGTTGCCGCCAGTAGACCCTCCTCGACTCAACCGCGTTCCCCCACCGGTTCCCCCACCTCTACCACCGCCTGCACCACCCCGCCCGCCTCCGCCTCCGCCACCACCACCACCGGATCCATGAGCATTTCCAGGTGCTCCGCCGCGATTGCCGCCGCCATGACCTGAGCCAGTAAATGAACCCGAGTTTTGCTGAGCCGAAGTCGAAGACTGTGAGGATTGTTGATTGTGACCGTGCCGATTTGAGCTAGGACCTTCGAACCGCTGTCGTTTAGCAGGTGGTAAGTGCTGCGGCGAGGCGTGTTGTATGTGACGTTGCTGTTGTGTAGGCTGAGGCTGGTGCGGAATATGTGGCGCGAAAAAAGTCTGCTGAGGTTGGGGAGGCGGAGGGTGCATATAAGGAGGTTGGGCCATTGCTTGGGGAGGTGCTACGGCCTGCGGAACATATTGTTGAGGGTGTTGAGGGTATCCAGCAGCAGGCTGATATGGGTTATAGCCAGGCTGAGCCGGCGGCGGGATGGGAGGCTGAACAGGGGGTGGGTGATATTGTTGCTGCTGGTGTTGCTGGTGTTGTTGCTGCTGGCGTTGCCATTGTGAGCCGTAGCCGTAGTTTGCGTAGAGAGCACTATGCTCTGGCGGGGGGCGAGGAGGAGGCTGAGGTGCAGACCATTGCGGGTTGTAGCCAACACCAGGTGCTTGAACGTGTGGTTGTGTGCCAGGAGCGGCCCAGTAATTATAGTCTGGCTGAGCTGGCTGGGGTGGTGGCGGGCCTGGTGGCAATGGGGGCTGCTGGGGAGTGAAAGAGGGAGTTGGGACGAAAGGATTTTTATTCATGTAGAGAGAGGTAGAAGAAGATTAGAGACACGTAGAGTAGAAGTGACCCGCTCAAAGAGCGTGTACAGGCTGACTCAATTTTCGTTCTCTGCTAGGTGTCCACCCTTCTGTTGGAACTCCGACTCCAATTATATTTCATTGTCTACCCTACACTCCCAGTGGGTGCTCCAGGCAGTCGAGGTGCTAGCTCCTTCGCCTGAGCTGCCTGTCTACGCCTTCGGTGCTCAGCCTGTCGCACTGCGTAATTTATCAGCCTGACAGCACCTGGAGGGAAAACAGTCAACCCACTGGCAAAAAAGTCTCTGTGAAGAATATATCGCTCATGAGTCGGTGCAGGCGTTGCTGGAGCTGAAGGCGTCTTGACTGGTGAGCTTGGCCCTTCGTTCTTCTTCTCCTTTGCCTCATCACCCTTGTCCTTACTCTCCTTGTTTCCGTCTTTCTTTTCTTCGTCCTTCTTCTCATTCTCAGCCTTAGCCGCTTCTTTCTCCTTCTCCTTCTTTCGCCTTTGTTTTTCTTCCCACTCTTCTTTCACTTTGGCTATCTCCTCGGCTGTCACCTGCTTCTTGCCAGGGCTCTCATCTTTGACTTGAGTGGCAAAGTTGGGGTCCGTTAGGTGTCCAAGGCAAGTATAGATAAAGTCAGTTGTGTTGATGGTTGCAAGTACTGTCGTCGTTGGGCGATAGCATACATAGCACGCTTTTGCGGTGCCTGCTGTCTATATCTACCTTAGTAGTAAAGTCTTTCGAGAACAAGGGCACCTTACTCGCTTGTAGTACAGATTCTGAAAGGACATGTACTGAGTAGATCAAAAACACGGGTCTACATGCCTCACAACGTAACAGTTGTAAATCAAGAGATAATCAATTAGGCGCCCATCTTGACATCTTATCTCTCGCCCAAGAACTTTCCTTGAGCTTGGTAATGAATAGCACCCTCTGTGCGAACCCGCTAAAAAGCCCACCAATAAGAAATCTACTATTCCCGTTCCATAGCTTCTCACTCCTGTTCATATTCCCCATCTCGCCAGGGTGACTATTGAGAGAACCCATTCTCACGGCAAATCAGTTCAACAGTGTCATGCGCATCGCTGGAGAGCCATGAATCCACCATCATAAGCGACATCATGCGCCTGCTGATTCGTTTTTGGCATAACTTAAAAGCGAAAGGAAACCTCCTATCCCATGACAATCTTTTCCTCCCTTTTCTTCCAACAAGACTACCATCATGTCAAACACTACCGGCAAGACCATCAAATGTAAGGCAGCCGTGTGCTGGGGAGCAGGCCAGCCCCTCAAAATCGAGGAGGTCGAAGTTGCCCCGCCTCGAGCTCATGAAGTTCGCATTCACATCTTTTGGACTGGTAGGTCACTGGCAACGATCTCTATCAATCCCCCAATCTCTATCCTCACTGTTACTAATTTTGCTCATCTGACAAGGCATATGCCACACCGATGAATACACTCGCAGTGGAAAGGATCCTGAGGCAAGTCATAAACATATCCACCAGGGATATGACGAGCGCTAATAGATCAAAATAGGGGCTCTTCCCCGTCATCCTTGGACATGAAGGAGGTGGTATTGTAAGCCAGTCACTCCTTGCAATACGAAACTCCTCTCCAGCAATGTGCATAGGTCGAATCCGTCGGTGAAGGCGTAACCAGCGTCGCTGTCGGCGACCATGTCATTCCTCTTTATACCGCTGGTCAGTTACATTGCTCCGTCTTTAGAGCCAAACTAGATTGATATCCTCTGTTGTAGAATGTCGCGAGTGCAAGTTCTGCAAGAGTGGCAAAACCAACCTTTGCGGAAAAGGTACACCACAGCCCTTCTAACGCATCAATCACAAACTCAGTCCGTCCCCAGTCCGTGCAACCCAAGGTCGTGGTCTCATGCCCGATGAAACAAGCCGTTTCTCAATCAACGGCCAACCTATCCACCACTTCGTACGTTTGAAGCGCTCTACTGATTCCATGGACGATGCTGATCTCAACGAGCCAGATGGGTACTTCTACCTTCTCCCAATACACAGTTGTAGCAGACGTCTCTGTCGTTGCAGTTGACAAGAAAGCACCCCTAGAGAAAGTCTGTCTCCTCGGCTGTGGCATCACAACCGCCTGGGGTGCAGTCACCAAACAACCCGGCATCAGTGCGTCCTCCCTCACGAACCTGGTCACCCCCACCTTATTCTAATCCTGAACTTCCCTTTCCTCAGAGGGTTCATCTGTAGCTGTTTTCGGTTGTGGCGCAATCGGCCTTGGTGTCATCGCAACATCCTCTCTCGTCGGCGCGTCCCGCATAATTGCAGTCGACACCAACCCAGGCAAAGAATCCTGGGCTAGGAAGTTTGGCGCGCACGAGTTTGTTAACCCGACGACTCTGCCCCAGGGCAAGAAGATCCAGGATTATTTGGTTGAGATTACAGATGGCGGATTGGATTACACCTTTGATTGTACTGGAAATGTGCGTCTACGTTCGCTGAACGTTTGATCTTAGCTTGCGCTAACGAACAGTGGGTGTAGGTTCAAGTCATGAGAGCAGCACTCGAGGCCTGCCATAAAGGATGGGGCGTCTCAACTATTATTGGTGTTGCTGCTGCTGGCCAGGAGATTTCCACCAGACCGTGAGTGATGGCCTTAATAGGACGTCTGCGAAACCAAAGCACTCACCACAGGCTATAGATTCCAGCTGGTTACGGGCCGTGTCTGGCGAGGCACCGCATTCGGTGGTGTCAAGGGCAGGACCGAAATTCCAGGGCTCGTCCAAGGTCAATCTGAGCTGAACCAACCATGCATTCTGACTTAGACGAATTCTATAGACTATCTCAATGGCAAGGTGAAGATCGATGAATATGTCACTCACCATAGGACACTTGCCGACATCAATGAAGGTTTCCATGATATGCATGTAAGTTGTATTTCTTACCAGTCTCAGGAGAAGGCTAAGAAATTTCCAAACCCCAGGGTGGCGATTGCATTCGCTGTGTCGTTGACATGTCGTGAATTGCTGGCATTCCATAGTATATGATTATACGAAGTAGCAGAATGAACCCAATAAAAACGGATATGCACTACTATGAAGTGAAATGCCGTATACCGCAAAGCAGACTTTCCAGACCAAACTAAGCTGGATCTCCATCTACACACCGCGGTCACTCAAACTCCTCGGAACCCCCACAATCGCACGCCAAAGCACAACGAGTGCAGCCTTAACCTCTCGTCTCCTCACACCACTCCTTTTCCACACAGCCTTAATGATCGCAACTACGCATATAAGGAATGATAAGTCCAAACACAACCTCCGGATAATCACTTTTGTCGGTGAACGGTTTTCGTCTGACGCAAAGAATCGGGCGAGTTCATACAAGATGGAGATGGCACGGGATATAGGGTTGAGGACGTACGACCACATGCCGAGGTCGTCTAGATCCCACCTAGAATGGGGTGAGGGACGGCTAGGGAGACGACCGCTACCCGAGGGGCCACCTTCGTAGCCGTATGGAGCGCGCCGCGGTGAACCTCGGAAGCTGCTCGATGCGGAGTTATGCAGGGATCGAGATTCGAGCGTTTCCAAGCGCTCGGTGAGCGCGGCCAAATGTGCTTGAACATTCTCAATTGCACGTTCAAGTGTTATTCTAGATGCTGGTCGGACAGGACCACTGTGGTATGTTGTTTGAGGTGGTGGTGGGGCGGATTGCGAATGTGTGCGGTGGGCTTGATCATAATTCGATGATGTATATGGTGTTGCTTCCGCGGGGACATTATATACTGAGCCAGGAGTAGATCTCGAGGCGGGTGCAGGGAATGCAGAGGGCGTTTCGAATGTTGGGAGTGGCTGTACTGCTGGTATGGTCCCGCGTATGGAGCCCCCTGTTGGCGTCTGGGATAAAAGGGAGCCTGAAATGGGAGTTTGGTACCGGTGCGCGGAAAGGGAAGAGTGTGATCGGCGTGGGGGCATATGGCCGTGAACGGTGCGGAGTTCACCTGCCCCGTCTTCAGTCTCTTCTTCTGTCGAGCCTTCTTCATCTGAAGTCTCCGGGTTGCCGGCGTAGCGGAGGGTTTGAGGGAGGGGTTCAGGAACTTGGAAGGGTGCTTCGTGGGAGGCGGTGGATCCGGATGAGTCAGAGCCTGGTGGTTGTATTGAAGTTTCTGGGGTTAAGATTGAATCAAAATGCGTGGTGTTACTGGACAAAGGTAAGAGCGTACGACTGAGGACGAGGTTGGAGGGGTCACCGCCATAAGACTCGAGTTCTTGGACCAGGTTTTGTGCAATCGTTTTGTCTGAATATCGCCTTAAGACCTAAGCGACTAAGTGAGCCGCATATAGCCACATGTGTGAACGGGCTTACCTTCAGGAGTGCCTCGACATACATCCACTTTGCTTGATAGGGGTCTAAATCTTTGTGTTTGGCCCAAGCATCCCTAAATAAAACTTAGGACTGCGTCTCATGTGTTGGACCAAGAGCTGTATGAGTACCATTTTGCTCTCCCGAGCATATCCCACATCCCAGGGCGGGGCGACTTTACGTTTCCGACCGTGGCTGATGCCATGAGAAGTCTGAGCGGCGATTTCGCGTGCAGCAGTGGAGATAAGCAATACCTTGCTTGTACAAGCTGGAGAAGAGCGTTAGCGCTGGCTGAAAGGCAAAGGGAAACGAGGACCATACCTATACATCTGCAGCTTTTCCTCATAGTCCGTCTGAATAGGTCCTGTCTTGGGTAAACCCTGAACAATTTCGACTGCGCGATCGAACTGCGCGTTAATGAGTTCGTGCGTTGCCATTGAAGTCAGGCCACTGAGATATTAGCCCTAACAAAAGGTGGCTGATGTTGGAGGGGTGGGTAGAGAAGGAAGTAAAGAAGAAAGGCGTGTCACTTGCAAAGCACACGAGGGGTGTCTAGAGAACAGGGGACCTGGGGATGATGTATTGCTGGACGTGTTGCCGCATCTGGACCGGGGGACTGATGCCACGTGAATTTCCCGTTTTTTCCAGGCCTGTTGTCGGCCGGGAAATTGGGATCAAAGTTCGTACTTAATAACCGGTCTCAGCCGGTCTCCTCCGTTCTCGCTGCCGGAGGTTTCGGCTGGCTTCCGTGGTGATTCTGATGTACCCTGACCTATTTGGGGAATGACATTATGGTGCACCCACTGCACATGGTGATGCACCTCAAATAATCAAATAATGTACCTATACATAGAGCATCAAACACCTCTATCACCTCTATCTTAGCCGCCACCATGGTTGCGCAGCACGAGAAGACTCTTCCGCAGTTTGTGGATAGTGTGGATAGTAAGTACCCTCTGAATGGGCTAGATGCACCTCCAGTCGGTATCGGGGCTACTCGACGCGAGAGGAGGCGAAGACATCTCCAGTGGATCGTTGTGGGAGCCGTTCTAGCTTATTGTGCCTTTAAGGCTGTCGCGTTTGGCACTGTCCATGAATGGCAGAACTGGAGGCTCACTCGTCCTCATCGCATCCCACCCAAGGCAGCCGAACAGATCTTCCTGTGAGTGTTCAACCATCGTCCGGGATCCAATGAACTAATCGCACGACCTGTCATGGCAGCTCAGTGCCTAACTTCCAGAGCGCGCTTGATGCTTCAAGGGCTTATGCCACACACCCTCATCTTGCCGGTTCCGAGGCCGACTTTGAAGATGCCAAGGCTATCCTCTCGTTATTCCTGGAAGAATTTCACATCCGTACACCTCGCGATGAACTTGTATTTCCAGCTGGATCCAAGAAATCTCGTGACGCAACGCTGGGACTGACCACAAAGCATGCGCCAAAGAAACCCACGGCTTGGATTGACATTTACTATCCTGTTCTCAACACTCCTTTGAATCTCAGCTTGTCTATTATTAATGAACAGGGAGTCCCTGAATGGGAGGCTGACCTTGAGGAAGACGGAGACCCAAGAGACGTTGACGCGCACAAATACAGGACCGCTGTACCCGCCTTTCATGGACTCAGCCGGGCGGGTGACGTTACAGGAGAGCTTGTTTACGCCAATTACGGAACACAGGAGGTTTGCCTACGATGTCATGAGCTCTAACTCCTGCATTCTGATAATCTACGAAAGGATTATGCCCAGCTCGTCGAGGCGGGAACCAATTTCACGGGCAAGATCGTTATTACTCGCTATGGCAACATCTTCCGCGGCTTGAAGGTGGTCTCTTCAGTTCTCAACGGCTACTTCTTGGCTTGTCTTACCATAGCATAGATCAAGGGAGCTCAAGAACTTGGAGCTGCTGGCGTCATCATCTATTCCGATCCTCGCGACGATGGTTATGTCACAGTGGCCAATGGATATGCACCATACCCTGCTGGCCCCGCACGCAACCCAACATCTGTCCAAAGAGGTTCTGTCCAGTACTTGTCCACATATCCTGGCGACCCCACCACTCCCGGTTATCCAGCCTACGAGGACGCCGAACGTACCAACGCAACCAATATCCCTTCTATCCCTAGTCTCCCAG
Source organism: Podaxis carcinomalis (assembly GCA_018524395.1). Taxonomy (NCBI): domain Eukaryota; kingdom Fungi; phylum Basidiomycota; class Agaricomycetes; order Agaricales; family Agaricaceae; genus Podaxis; species Podaxis carcinomalis. The sequence continues at coordinate 62,260 of JAEUWJ010000720.1, forward strand.
TTTCTTGGAGTAATGCCCAACGCCTTTTGGAAGAGATTGGTGATGTCTACGTCGAAGACGAGAATGGGAACAAGAAGTTGAGTGGAAAGATTAGTCGGAGTAAAGTTCGATTGGTGAACAACGGTGAGACGACATGTGCCATCTGGAAAAGCCTAGCTGATAATCTGTCATTGTTGCACAGTCGAGGATAAGGTCATTCCTATTTGGAACACGATGGCTGCTATTCCAGGTCATATCAAGAACGAAGTCGTACTGATCGGCTGCCACCGGGATGGTATGAGCAATTCAATGCAGTGGAGCTCATTCTGAACTACTTTCAGCATGGGTTATGGGAGCAGCTGACCCTACTAGTGGTACTGTATCCTTACATGAAATCATCAAAGGCCTGGGGTTCTTGCTTCAAGGTGGATGGACCCCACTTCGAACAAGTAAGCCGGTAACAATGTTCACGTAAAGGAAAATCATTATAACGCCTTTATATCAGTCGTCATCGCCAGCTGGGATGCCGAAGAGGTTTGTTGAGCACTTAGTGGCTGGACCATTGACTTAATGTTTTCTATGCAGTATGGACTTGTCGGTAGCACCGAATGGGCTGAAGACTTTGCTGATTGGATCTCGGAAAACGTGGCAGCGTATCTTAATGTCGATGTCTCCGTGGCGGGGTCTCGCTGGGACGTTTCTGGATCGCCCTCGCTTTCCCATCTGATTAGGGATATTGCTCTTGCCGTCGATCATCCAACGTTCCCTGGCAAGAAGCTCTGGGATGCCCGTGATGACGAAGGACCATACAAAGGCCTGAATTTGACCATTGATGAAGAGTTCTTGAATATGTATGAACAAGCCGAGAAAGAACGCAAAGCTTTCAAAACGGGTGTCAACCCGTTAGGAAGTGGCAGTGATTTTACCGCGTTCCTCCAGCGCCTTGGTGTAAGTTTCCCTTGGTAATATGTTTTGGTGCTTTAACTAATGCATCTCTCAGGTCGCAAGTACAGACCAAGGATTCGGTTTTACACCTTCGGATGCAGCATACCATTATCACTCAATCTATGACAGTCAGCACTGGCAAGAGGTTTACGCCGATCCTGGCTTCTACCGTCACGTATGTACCTCTCCGATCTCAGTTATCCCGATTTTTGTATACATCACAGGTTGCCGTTGCCAAACACCTCGGGGTGATGGGTTTGAGGATGGCTGACTCGCTTCTCGTTCCTCTGAATACAACTCAATATGCCTTGGAATTGAGCGACTACCTTGATCGGTAAGCCTGTCCACCCTCTCGTGGTCTTTACACCTCAACTGTGGTCCCTAGTGTCGAAGCCCTCGCCTCTAGCAATCTGAATGTTAAACCCGACTTCTCAACTCTCCGCACTGCAATCGCAAATGTCCAAATTGCAAGCCTTAAGCTTGACACCGAAAAGCAGGCCGCGCTCGAAGCCTTCGAAAAACTCCTCAAACATCTCCCGCCATACCCATCCTCTCTTCTTATCTCAGAACGACGACCACGCCGGAGCTGTTGGAATTCACGAGTATGGAACGCACCACATCAATCCTTCACAACCCGAGTCAGAGACTGGGTCAAGGGCATATTTGGCGTCCCACCCACTGTGGTCACGGCTGCTTCATGGGATATTGCCAAATTCTTTGGTGAAGATTCTTGGGAGGGTATTTTGGGATATGCGTTTTCCACAGGAGGAGCTGGTGAGGAGGTTCTTCCACCGTGGCTGCCGCCACCTGTGAAGAAGTTTATTGAGGCTGCAAGGAGACTTGGGAGGGCTAACAAGAAGTTGATCGCGTTCGAGCGTGGTTTCATCTCTGAGGATGGAATCAAAGATCGGGAGTGGTATAAGCATTTAGGTGTTGCACCCGGGAAATGGCTTGGTAAGTTGCAACCTGGCTCCTGAGATTTCATGGTGATTGAATAATAACGCGGATACCAGGATACGGCGCGACAACATTCCCTGCTCTTACGGAAGCGATTGTGATCGAGAAGGACGCCAAGCTGATTGATTGTGAGGTTGGTAGGCTAACCGACTTGATTAACAAGCTCGCCGAGAGGATCACTCCCGCTTGAAATAGCCTCAGGTAATTACGTCGACCCCATGTAAAGGTATTTACGCAACAATGTGACCGTTGAACGGCCGAAACAAAAAACGATAAAGGAGCAGAAGATCATATTGCTCAGCAAGTGCCTCAACGAAATGAAAAGGGTATAATTGGGAATTATGCTATTCATATGCACAAATATCATAAAGACCATAGTGTATCGTTGGCAACAAGAAAAATCAATGAAACCTTGCACCACAGTAAGTGAGCAAATAGAGCACAAGAACCGCCGATAATAATGATAGCTGCTCCCATCATCTTGGCTAACCAAACCTTCTCTGATGTCTGAAATCCTCCCAAACCTTCAAGTGTTCACTCAAGAAATGCTGCAACCGCTCATCCTGTGTCATATCCGGTGAGAATGTGGTAGGCTTTGCGATCAGCCCTTCTTCGTGCCGTTTTCTGAAGAGATACAGTCAGTGTGTCAGCCAGTCCACTGTGGTGGATAGAGCTAAAAGGTGGGCACTTACAGACAGAGCACGCAAGTCAGCACGTCGTTATCGTCCTCATCCGTGAACGCATCTAAGCAACATTTGATAGTGCGTAAACCATCTGGCCCAATCTCATCCTCCTCTTCCTCATCCTCATCCTCTTCACCTTCACCATCCATGGTTTTTGTGGGCTCGGCTGGTATATCCCCATTTGCTGTTCCAGCGCCTGCTCCGTCAGCCACAGCGGTAGCAGTGCTGACATCACTAGGGATGTCCTTTGAGGACACATCCGTATCCCCCTCAAGCCTAGGCTTCTTCCGCACTCCTTCTGGGTATGGTATCTCCCCTTCCTCCTCGTCTCCATCGGAAATATGTATAGATCCACGTTTCAGTGATATCGCTTCATTGTCGACCACTTCCTTCGACACCTCATCATTGTCCGTTATCTCCCCTTCTTCTTCTTCACTACTAACACAAGTACCCCCATGTTTCGTCGCCTCTTTACCCATATTAACTGGGCCTTGTACTCGGGCCGTTCCAGTTCCAGCTCCAGACCCAGTTCCGGGTGATCCCACCACATCAAAGGCATGGCCAACAGGTACGTCAAGAGGTGTATCCACTTCAGGCATTCCTTCGGATGGTACAGCTGAATTCCTCGAGCTCGATGGCGTAAGATTTGGCGTTTGCAGATGATCGGCGTTTGCTTCAGTCTGAATAACGGGCGCTGGTGAGGGTGGTTGATCTTGCAAAGGTAAGGATGGTGCTTGAGGTTGGGTGGGTGGTGTGTTGGTGAGATCGATAGCGAACGGAGAGGCCTGAGGTTGGATAGTGGACGGAGAGGCCTGAGCCGTCCTTTTTGATATTGAAGGTGCATGTGCAAAGGAAGGAAGGTTCGTAGAGGTAGACGGTGAAGATGGCCCTACAACCGAAGCTGTAAGCGGGGGCAGCAACTTTCCGGGCGGGCCAATGGGCACGACGTTCACCCCAAACCCAGGGGGTGGTTGTGGATGCACAACAGGTATATTCGGAGAGTTGATCATGATAGAGGGGTATCGTGGGCCAGGAAGGGTGTTGCTGTTAACGGGGCTGACATATGGTGTGGATGGTGATGTAGGCAAAGTGGCAGGCATTGGGTTTTGTCCAGATAGCGCGGATGGTGTGGATGCTTGTGGTCTCGGTGGCATAGAGTGTAACTGGGTATGCATTGTGGTATTTGCGGTCGTCGGTATTGACGATAGCGGTGTATCTGGGTTAGGGCTGCCATTCGTCCATCCGTGGACGACTGGTTTCGAGCCAGGCAACCTGAATCCTTGGGGGTCGATCTACATGGAATGTCATTCAGTGATCATATATATAGTCGCACCTCATATGCGCACCTCCATTATATCGTTTGAATGTTTCGATGTACTCGATGATGGTCTCTGCATCGATATGAAAAATCTTCAGGTAAACTGGTTACTGAGAGGTTATCAGAAACTGTACCGATATTGTGGGAACTGATATCGCAGAGAATGAGTCTTTGACAAGGACTTCGTCTAAGCTAGACTTACCAGATGTTTTGTGGTTTAACAGGACCTGATTTGCTTGCATAAGTGATTGAATCCCCGAGCTTGCATTTGGAGTGCTCGGCTGGCTTCTTGAGCTGTTTAGCATGGGTACTCCGGACGAATAGGGTATAGAAATATGAGGACGAGTTTGGCGAGAAGTGGCAGTCTGCGCTTGAGCTTGCTGCCCGGTAACGATTTGTCTTCCAGGAAGTGCATCCTTCTGTCCGCGAGCTAGAAGTTGCTGTTGTTGCTGCTTCTCTAAAGCTTCTTGAACGGATTGTGGTATAGATGGTTTAGCCCCATTCGATTGCCCGCCGGCCATCATCCCATTCTGCTGACCCGAAACTACAACCTGCTGTGGTGGTTGAGCGGGCAATGGCGGTTTTTCCAGTAAGAAAATCTTCTGCAGTGCCACGATCTGCTGCCTCAGTTGGGTGCAACAGCCCTGCAATCGCGCGTATTCCGATTGCAGACGTGCATATTCTGGATGTCCGGCCGCGAGACTCGCCTCTCTGTTTAAAGTCTCTTGATTCTCCCTCTGCATCGCCAAAACCTGCTGCTCCAACGAGTGGATCGTGCCTGTGTAGAATCGCTCCGCGGCAATCTGCTTCTCTTGAATGGTTTTGGCCATACGCGAGAGCCGCTTATTATCTTCGTACAACTTCTTGTTCTCTTCCTGGAAGTGGTTAACGCGATTCTGGAGCTCGGCAAGTTTATGTGACATCCCAGGGTGATAATTGAGTTCTTGCAGACAGCCGTTGGTGGTCCGTGAAAGTATCTCAATGACCTTTGTTCGGAACTCGGGTGTTGTGAAATGTGTCTGAATAGAAGTGGGACTTGACAATCAAAGAACACACCCAGCGCGACCGAAAAAAAAGAAAGGCCAAGATTCAGTCTGAGTAAAAAAGAAAAAACAGCGAGAAAGATCAGAGCACAGAGATACGACTTACCTCCTATTGAGACCCCCACCTGTATTCTGATGGAAAGTCTCTGCGTGAGGTTGGGTGGTCATTTTGGGAGTGTGCACAATGCGGATGAAACGAGTATCCGGGGGACGCGTCCCAACGATGGATTTGCACAATCAAGTCCCTCAGCTAATGCCCGAAAGCCCAATTTTATTTCGGTCCTCGCGGTCCGCTGCTGGACGGTATTAGACATGAACGTTCATGAACGCGTGGAGTTCTGTCTACCCCACTGAATGCGCTTCGCCCTCCCTTCGCGTGAAACACAAATTGAGAGGCGTGTGTCGTGAATGGTTGGAGTGTGAGTTGTGATGTGACTCCTGATCTCAGAACAAATGAGCTTTCGGCGGTGGCTTGCATTGCCCAGAATTCCGGCCGGCATACTTACTATACCAGGTTTAGCCTACCTCCCTTCCAAGGCACTACAAATAAATAGACTTTTTGGGGCAATGTACACTTAAGTCGTGTGCACACACAACTTTGTTGGAAAACCGAACTACAAGAATAGCGCGCGGAAGCATGGAACTGCCCGTGGTCGTTGGAGAAACCTTTGATGTGCTCCAATGTAGACTATGCTCCCAACGTGGAAACTGCAAACAGTCCGCCATTATGTAAATGTGTAAAAGTACATTGATAGGTACAGATGCTGCTAAACTTTTGTATGCAGGGTTGTAGCACTTCAGGAAAGCATAATATAGTCCCAAAAGAGAGATGAAGGTATGGATAGTCCAGGGATAAGAACACCTCAATTCAGACAGACACATAATTCAAAGGCAGAAGGTATATGCGAAAGAAAGAGCAAGATGGAAGACAAGGAATTCCACCCATGTCAACGAAAGCCGAGCTATGAACAATCAAATATTTTATATCTATCCGTTAGCAGCAGGAGGTATAGGTGGCCGCGGTATTGTAGATGCCGGTGGCGCGCCTTCAAGTTGTCGCGTGGGAAGAGGGGGCGTTGAGGGGGGGCTGGCGGTTGAAACTTCAATATAACCAGAGCGTTGGGGTGGTGTTGCAGTTGAATTGGTGGACGTGACGGTTTCGTAAGTTGGGGGCGGGGGAAAGTAAGGAGGGACGGGGTCACCCGTAGGCGAACGTCTAAGCGCGAGGGGGTTACGTTCCAATTCTTCCAATTCTCGCTCCAACTGGTGTCGGTGCAGCACGGCGGCAATGCGGTCGCGCCCAGGTGTCTTATTGTAGACATAGCAGCAGCGTAGGCAACTGATTATGACAGCCAGTCCTATAAGCCCTCCGAGGACCTCGAAGACGATGACGATAGGTTTTTGAGAAGAGCGATGTTCATCACGTGGGCGTTCGTCGACGGCCGTAGGCGCAATTGTGATGGTGCGAGTCCTATGGTATGTAAAGTGACCGGGTGGCGGAGTGAGAATTGCAAGCGAGGCCTTGCGAGATGATGTTGGACGATGGAAGGTTGAGCGGCCGCTGGTAGTGGTGGAATTCGAAATGGTAGTTGCGTGAAAAGAGATAGAAGGTGAAGAGGGATCAACGACTGTGGATGTCAGCACGGCAAGTGAGCTAGTCAGAGGTAAGCACACAGGAAGGATGATGGAGCAGGACAGGGGACGAACCAGATGCAAGGATAGAGTAAAAGGAAGAGGATGAATGAATATTGCATGACGTCTGGGTGAACGGGCTTTGTGGCATGAGTTTTTCGCGTCACAGTCCATCCATTGCACAGGAAGTGGACGTTAGGCCCGTTTCAGGGACAATCTAGGTTGCGACAAGAAGCAGGAACAGTGTTGGTTAGTAGGCGCCGGAGACGCGCTAGAGCTGCGGAGACGAGGTGTGAAAATCTTGCTGCTTCCAGATAAGATTAGATAAACCGTCGCCAGGAACAAGGTTGATTATGTGATCAATGCGGTATTTCTGGTTTTCGGCCGGTGCACGTGAATAAGATTTGGAGAAATGGTACCCAGGTCCTGCTCGGAGATGACAACTCGAGACTCCTAACATAACTTATAACCTTTCTGCTCACTCATCCTTCGTTCTTCCTCCTTCCCTGCTCCTGCGATGCTGGCTCTCCACCAATCCTCTAATCCCGCCGAGACCTCTGATCTTGCCCTCCTCGACCTCCTCACAGGTCCCGCTCGTCCAACTGCCAAATCTATCCTACCACGAAGGGACTCGGCCCTAGATCCTCTCCTCCTCGCAGCTGCAGCCGCATCAGGTCCCCACGTCACCCGCAATCACTATCATCATGACTTCTTCCCGGGTGTCATGGTCCCCCAGGCGGAAGGCACTTGGGACTGGGCAAAATGGACAGGCGAGGATGCTGCGAACAAAACGGAAAGGAAGCGCCTTGCCTACGTGAGCAGGCAGGCGCCCCGCCGTCAGCGGTTAGGAATGTCTGCGAATGACGGAGAAACGAAGGAGAACAATATTTCCCGTGGGACGGATCCACTAAAGGCAATCGACAATCTCCCACCCACTCCCAAAAAACGTCGTTCATCGCTCGTTCCCACACAGAATAACGCCGTCCCCGAGGAAATTACTCATAAGCCAACACCAACCGTCGACGTGCTCTCGTCATCAGCCAAGCCGCTTACAGATGCAAAGTCCCACGTCGAGGTCAAGTGTATGGCTCGAACTCGCATACCAACGCCACATGGACCGGCTTTCCTCCATCTCTACCACAATAATCGTGATAGCAAGGAACATCTCGCGATTGTCATCGATCCTGCCCAATTTAGCGATGATCCCACACCAGCTCCCCCCATTCGTTCACGGTCGCTTGATGCTATCTGGAGTGAAAACGAGACAGAAATGGACCGTATTACGCGAGGTGCCTATGTTGGGCGATTGTCTCCGAAATCGCAGCGAGCATCTGATCCGTCATCTGTCACCCCTGCATCCTATCAAATCAACAACGCCTCTATCCCCGCCCCGTTAATCCGCATCCATTCTGAATGCTTCACAGGCGAAACTGTTGGGAGCATGCGATGTGATTGCGGTGAGCAGTTAGATGAGGCCATCAGGCAGATATCCCAACCTATCCCCGTTTCGTCTTCCGATCCGACTTCCAGCGCCGCCACCATTCCTGGCCGCGGCGCCGTCATTTATCTCCGTCAGGAGGGCCGGGGTATTGGATTGTTGTCCAAGATCCGCGCCTACAACCTCCAGGACTTGGGCCACGACACCGTTACTGCCAATCTCATGCTCGGGCATAAGGCGGACGAACGCGGTTATGAGATCGCTGGTGCCATTCTCCGTGACCTTGGCCTGGGGTCGCAGGATGCGACGTCGGAAGGGGTCCGATTATTGACGAACAACCCTGACAAAGTTGAGGCTTTGCAGAAGGAAGGGATCAAGATAACAGAGCGCGTGCCTATGATACCACGGAGTTGGCAACAGCGCAAGCAGAAAACCGAGCTGAAGAAGTCGGTGGAAGAGGAACAGGACGAAATCACACGACAGCAGAAGGAAGCGAAGGAAAGGATATCAGGCGCCACGCTCATTGGTGGCAACGCTGTACATGGGGAGGATCTCGACAAATACCTGCGGACGAAAGTCTTGCGAATGGGGCATATGTTGCCCTTGTGGCTTGAAGATACCGCTTCGGAATCACCTGTTTATTGATTACTTTATTTCTCGCCCGATTTTCGGGCTACCACATCGTTAGTTTATTTCTTTCTACTGCTTGATTTTTTTTAACTTTAGTGTTATGATGTTGTTAGGATTAGGAACATTGTTGCATCATCGAATCTCTAGAGGGTCTGTAACTAAAGTATACATCATGGGATATTTATAGCATGGTACCAAGCACGCATACAATCTATATCCTTCTATATCACCATAACGCCCTCTAGCCACGTTGCCTATGCAGGCTCTGTTATACTCCATGTTCACCGATTTCAGTATATGAACATGGAGCACCGCGCTCAATAATTCCGACAGATCCCGCCCTTCGATGTTCGGCCAGCAGCACAAAATCCAACAGAAAAACATCTCCAGTAAATCTGCGGCAGCACCACTATCTGCATCCACAGCTCACCAGCCTGAGCAGTTGCGTAATTTGGCGCCAAGGGTCAAGGCAAGAAGATCCTACGGTTGTCAGGGTCATATTAGACCGTTCCTTTCCCTCCTTCATTCGTCTCACCTGCCTCTCAAGCTATCTCAGTTTCATATTTCACGCCACTCCCGCTGCTGACCGTATTTATTATAGTCCAAGCAGTTCCTACCTGCTCCCAGACACACAGTCGTTCCCTACCCGTTTCCCCTCTACCTACCCTCCCCTTCTCTTCTTTATTTTTGGGCTATCTGAAGCGTAGTGATCATCATGCAGGAAAAATACCAGAATCTTGATGGAATGGCAATTGCGCTGGAGCAGGAGAAAGCGCGACGGAGGAAGTCGAGGTGGATTGTGGGTTCAACGCGCTATTCACTCGCCTACTAATAACCCGCCCACCATTTCGTCTCTCCTTCCCCGTTTGCAAATTTTAGGTCGTTTGTTCACTCTTCACCCTCCTTATCCTCGCCGGCGGAGGCGTGGCTGCGTGGTATTTCATCAACCACCGGAATGGCAATAGCTCAACTGGCAGTGGTAATACGAATGTCGATATCAGCGATGATCCTAGCAAGTTTGAGAAGGACCCACGGTTGCGCAAGTCGTTCTATGGTATTGCATATACCCCCGAAGGTTCTCTCATGCCCAACTGCGGGAACAAACTTGGTACGTTGTTGCCATGTCGTGTGTGTTCTTCGAGGACTCTCAGTGCTGACCTCATGAACAGAAAATGTTATCAAGGATATTCAAGTGCGTCCTGCTTGTCCTCATCCATACATGTTTAATCTAACTCCATAATCCCCTTTAGCTTCTCTCTCAACTGACAAGCCGCATCCGCCTCTACGGCTCCGACTGCAACCAAACCGCCCTTGTTGTATGTCATATTCACCCTCCTAAGTTTCGCATGTTCTAAACTTACCTCTTTCGTCTTCATTGGCGGATCTTCAACCCCATATGTACAGCTTGAAGCGATCAAACAAACCAAAGTCGAGATGGAAGTTTACCTTGGTAACTATGTCGTGCCCGACGACAATACGCCGTACCAGACGCAACGCGCAGCTATCAAGGAAGCCATTGAGACATACGGTCCTGACCATGTTGCGGGAATCACTGTCGGTAATGAGTTTATGCTCAAGTATGCTTTCGTGGTTTCGAATGCGGTTGTTCGATGGCTTATATTTCGTCAGCTACCTTACCGCCCACCAATCCAAGGACCCCAATAGTCCCATTGGTCAACAAGGTATGTAACAACGCAGTTCGAGGGCCATTTCCCTGTTACTAACTTTTTTTTTAATTGTCAGGCGCTGCCATCCTCAAGGCTGACATCGATGATACACGTCAAATGATTGCAGACATGAAGCTTTCTAAACCCATTGCCATTGGCACCTCGGACGCTGGAAGTTTCTTTAACAAAGATGTTCTAGCTTCCGTTGATTATGGCGTTCGTATCCAGTGTCTTCCCGGAAAATGAGCTGGAGAACAAACTGACGGTTGGAAACAGATGTCGAACGTGCACGCCTGGTTCGCAAACACGACGGCCAATGATGCTGCCGCCTGGGTCTTCAAATTCTTTGATGAGACTAATGTCCAACCTGCTTCTCAGCTTGCCAACAAACCCAAGATGTACATTGCTGAGACCGGTTGGCCCACGGTATGTCATCGCTTTACCATACTTGGGAGAAGAAGTTCAATTCTTCCCGTCCTTAGAAATCTTCGGATGCGGGCAATGCAAGCAATGGAGGCTCTCCTGCATCCGTCCCAAGTCTTCAGGTGAGCATACCTCAGCCAAGAAAATGATTATTTGCCGAGCATCATCGCATCAGACTTTCATCGACAACTTTGTATGCCAAGCCAATTCTCAGAACGTCGGATATTTCTTCTTTGAGTTCTGTGATGAGAAGTGGAAGGATGATATTTATGGTGGCGTTGAGGGTTGGTGGGGTCTCTTCAACGGAGAGTAAGTTCGCCAAACTTTGCTTTGCCCGACCCGCCTTCCAACTTGACTGCTTTTTCAGCCGAACCCTTAAGGATATCACGATTCCAGACTGCCCGCCGCCTTGAGGCGCTTGAGACCTCGTCTTTCCTGCCTCCATAATGACCCCCTATGGTGTCAAGGACCTTCGATGAACCTTTCCTTTCTTTTGACCATTTCCTGCTTCTCTTGATCGAGTATTACTACGCTTTTCCATGGACTGCATTGGGGAACCTGCCGCTCATTTGAAATCTGTTCATACTAGCCTGTTGGTGAAATGATATTTGGACATTTGAGCTAGCTCCCTAAATTTTTGGAGTGGTTGTATGCTAGAAGATGTTACCTAGGTACGAGTGACACTAAAGACGCGGTGCTCTTCTTGTCTAAAAGTCGATCACGACCCAAATCCCCAACGCATCGCAAACTCGTCTACATGAGAGATTTTAGTGGGAGCGAAAGCAAACGCGCTTGGTAAGGCAAGTGGCGAAGATGCCCTCGCACAAGTTGAAGGCTGTTGCATGGCAAAATATGAGTTGCAAACTCGGGAGGAAATGATGTTGGCAAAAATTGAAATTGGTGACTGGTGTGGCGCACTGGTGGCGCCACCAGAGCCGGTTGGAGATGAAATGAACAAGGACCCAAGGAGCTGGTGACCAAGAACGACCGCCTTGACCAGCCGGATGTTATCCGCAGGTCTCCGATCTCGAGTTGCCGTTGGATATTATCGCCAGATTTTGTCGAAAAGAATTCGTCGTGACCAGCTGAGAAAAAAAGAAGTACAACAGCATCCACTGGGCTATTTTCTTGGCGAGTGTTCACAGGGCGAGCGCAACCCTCCAGCATGTGGTACATTCTTCAACTATGGCTCCTGTTCTTCGTACCCTGGATCCTCGGCTCATGCAACATGGAACACCCGAAGGAACCTGCACAGTATCAGGAGCTACCCGGTCTAAGGGAGCAGGCCAAAATCGAACAGGCATGGAGGACAGAACGAATAGCGCGTATCCCGACGCTGTTGCGAAAACATAAAGCAGACGCATGGCTGGTGAGTCATTCAGCTTGATGGCATCAGTATGGTGTTAACAGGAATGCACTCCCGGAATCGCAGATGGTCCAAAGAGAACATGCTGAAGACACGATATGGTGGTCGATCAAGAATGCAACGGCTTTTGATTCACACCGACAGACTGTTGCCCTCTTTCACACTAACTCCTCCACTACTGCTGGACTACCGAATCCAATCGTTTGGGTTGATAATACTGGCCAAGTATGGCCCGAACTGCGGGCAACTCTTGAAGAGCATGACTTTCGGCGGATTGTTGTGAATACCGACCGGAATATCGCTTTTGCGGGTGGTCTTCACGTAGGGGAGTACGAAGTCCTGGCGGAAGAGTTGGGCGAAAAATGGACCGAGAGGATGGTGAATGAACCCATGCTCGCGATTGAGTATGTCGCGACCCGGGTTGATGGTCATTTGCCATACTATCGGAAGCTACAAGAAATTGTCTGGGCGATGCTGGAGGAGGGATTTTCTCATAAGATTATTCAACCTGGGACCACTTCAACGGAGGTCTGCTCTCTTCTCGGTCGGTGCTCATTCCTTTGAACTCAAGGAAGTAATAGGACCTTTCGTGGTGGTTCAGGGAGAAAATCCAAGAACGAAATTTAACTACTTGGAATCAACCTCGAATCTCCGTTCTTGTCGAAGCCTCCTATCCAGGCTGGGAAGGCACAGACGACATAATTCAAGAGGGAGATATCCTCCACATCGATTTTGGTATCACAGCGATGGNCCAATGTCCGTGATGCGGCAATTACAGCAAGGGCTTTCTGTCGAGTTGTCTGATGATACAATTCTACAAGGACCGCCACGAAGGAAAGGACGCAAGCTTGTCGTTCTTGGTGATACATACGACCCCTCGTCAATTGCACTGCTTGCATATGATGCATATCCGCTGATACATGAAGCCACAAATGCTTATCTTCCCCGAATAGATCCCGATACAAAGGAAACCGATACATATGGAACAGTCGAGGAGCGGGCTAAATCAGGGGGCCATTTCGCGCTTCAAATCGCCGGTGTAGCGCTTCCTTTTGCCTCGGATTGCGCAATCTTACATGGCGAGGCACCCCGCTAGGAGTCATCCTCACATTGATGCGACAGCTTACAACGTCTGCTTCCTTCACGGATAGCCAAGTGGGTGCTTGGTCCATTTTGCCAAAGGCCGACCGTTGGAGAGAGCCAACAAGTTGTTCCAAATATTCCTCCGTTGGCGGCGTCACAAGTTCTTTCACCGACGAGGAAGCTCAGTACGGCGGGGTACCCCCGAGACAATATCGCGCTGCGTAGACCTTACCAAAGGACAAGACGGTGAACAGCAGCCAACAACAGAGGAATTGTTTCGTTACCTAGAAGAGATCCTTGGCTTTTGTCAGATGACGGCTTGAAGTATGAGGTGAGGCTTTCGACGAAATTTGACACCTGATTTTCCTGACTGTTTCATTAGCAACGTCTTTGGGAAGTCCTTTCTTCATGCCCCGTTTTTACAACTAACCCTCCATTATCCCTGCCATCAACAAGCCAAGCACCCCAGCCTCCTACATGCTGGAGTTACTCAACCCCGATCCCTCCCGTGGTCAAGCCTTTGTTATCGCTTGAGATATCCCTTCCCAACGGCCAGGCATCTAAACCCAGTATCCTTCAGAATACGCTACAGACTTTATCTGAATCCACTGGGTACACCAGCACCCCGATAAACATGCCCTACCGCTGTCCGATAGCATTGATAGCAAAATGAGCCCTGTTGGAAAGCGGTTGCGCAAGGAGATCCGTGAGTTTAAGGGGCTAATTTTAAATAGGTGAGTGCAAGACGTGAGCTCCCACACGGATATACTAACGCCGCGGCACAGTGCTCATTCATGCCATCAATACCGTGTGCACCGACTTCACTAACTTCAATACCATAGGCATGTCATTAGCACCACATTTTGACATTGACATAGTTGTCCCACTGCAGACGCAACCACATTTGCTTTGCGCCGGGACTCACCAGTGCGCTTTTCCGAAAGTGCTGTTAATATTTGAAGCTCCAGGTCAGCAGCGTCCATTCCAACCAAACGAAGTCATCCAAGGCACTGGTTCTTGCACCTTTGGAGCATACCTCCGAGTCACGACGTTACTAGGCGACAAATGCTATTGCGCATAACCCGTTTAATCGCTCTTCCTGTTTGTTTTTCTTTCGCATTGCACAGGCTTTTTCCTGCTCCTGGGTTCGACTTGGCTCGTGCTGTGGTCCCGGCTATTCGTGTCCTATCCGTCGCTCTCTACGATGCTATTGACCTTACACTATAAAGGGGAGGGGGGATCATCTGAGGGGCTTCCTTCATCATCAGCTTCACCGTCAACTGTACTCAGTATTACTCAATTCTCTTCCTACTCCGAAATATGTTCATGGCTCGCAAATTCTTCAAGCACCCTTGCATGTATTCCTCACCTTCCTTTAGCCAGCAAAGGAGGTTCTGCCCACGCTGCAACAAAGACGAAACCAGGTAAAGTCCTTTCCCATCCTTCTTTCTCCTCACGTTCACTCACCATGTTTTGCAGATGCAAGTGTGGGAAAAAGACATCGTTCCCGCCCGAACTAAGGGTTTGAGAGTGGTGAGCGTTCGACAAAATCATAGTCTTGTTTGTGAGTCCGAATATACAGCAAACTCCATACCAGGATCTCTCAGTTTTGAATCTCCTAGCCATTTTGCTTCGTAGGCCTTTGGGGCCGTGCTTGCGCCGTATTTTTCTCTTCAATTTTCTCCGTCCCCGTCCAAGATTGTGTGATCTCCTCATTTTTGTAGCCTTAGCTCCCTTGCTCTCTCGTCACGATGCTTTCGATGACTGCCTTCCTGCTTTCTATGATCTTTGGTCTCCTTGAATTACTTGTTAATCTGGTTATTTCCTTCTGCGTATACCCCAAGAGCCCTAGACAGAGACTTTTTTCGTTAGTTATCTGTAGCTTTGAATCCGATTAATCTTTGCAATGACTTGGCAGTTGTCGATAAGCTGTGAGGCTATGCGTTGGTATCCAAGTGTCAGGAGCATTGGGTACCTAGGGTGCCGACCCTGGCTGCTCTATGTTTGACTCAACAGCCAAATACGACCTGGCATGCATGTCATACCTCTCACCGAGCTTGCTCATATTTCCTTTCAACGTGTTTTCCCACTCACAGACCTAGCACAGACCTACACGTCAAGTGCTCATTTGACCGGCAATTCACGCGGACGGAACACCGTCGGCAAAACGCAAAAAGTCTTTTACACTCGCAATTCCGTCATCGATAAACAGCCAAACCACGAGAGTCCCAGTATGACACCAAAGGTACCCTATACTGTGGCTGATGTTGGGAGCAAAGTTGGGAACCAAAACATGGCTGATATCATTGGAACTCTGAACATTACATTCCTCGGGACGGCGTCCGCGCAGCCTTCCACAACAAGAAACCACTCCTCATTGGCATTACGACTCGGAGGAGATGTGTGGCTATTCGATTGCGGTGAAGCCACTCAGCACCAGATTCAAAGGTCAAAGACTGTCAAGATGGGGAAAATCAGGAAGATATTCATCACACATACGCATGGTATGTTGCAGTTCACAAAACTCCTCTCCGATTTACGTGGGGCGGAGTTCTTGCGCCGATACTCCATGTCGTTCGGGTTACTAACGGAAACGTGTTTTCTAGGTGACCATATCTTTGGGGTTAAGCCTCTTCTCGCAAGTTGCATGAATGGGGCTGGGGGTACAGCAGAAGGAGTTGAAGACCCACGAACTCACACAAATACTTCCGGACCTGTAAGTCTAATTCAGTCACAATGAACTTCTCGTTTTCATCGTTGACCCCTGTGGGCGCAGCCGCTGGAAATTTACGGGCCTCTTGGCACGCGGGCATTCATTCGGACGGCATTATTCTACACGCATACCAACCTTGATGGGACGTACGTTGTTCATGAACTACGGTTCCCATCCGACCCTCAGATGGGCGACTTTACTGCTGTTTCGCGACTACTCCTTAAACTGGAAGGTCGTAATATTAGGCAAGTTGACGGAGTATGGAGAGACATCTATAAAGATGCTGTAACCTCAGTGTCGGCGGCACCGATTCAGCATTCCGCACCCTGTGTCGGGTATGTGGTGAACGAGGCACCAGTTCCTGGAAAAACCAATCCCCAAAAGTGCATCCTCGACATCAAAAGGACTAATATACCAATGTCCGTGATGCGGCAATTACAGCAAGGGCTTTCTGTCGAGTTGTCTGATGGTACAATTCTACAAGGACCGCCACGAAGGAAAGGACGCAAGCTTGTTATTCTTGGTGATACGTACGACCCCTCGCCAATTGCACCACTTGCATATGATGCAGATCTGCTGATACATGAAGCCACGAATGCTTATCTTCCCGGAATAGATCTCAATACAAAGGAAACCGACACATATGAAACAGTCGAGGAGCAGGCTAAATCAAGGGGCCATTCCACACCTCAAATGGCCGGTGCATTTGCAAAGCAGATACACGCCAAGAAGCTCATTCTTAACCATTTTTCTTCTCGGTATCCGGGTGATGACTCGGAGGATAGCAGAAAAATCATGGAGGCTATTGGCAATCTAGCTGCAGGAGAGTATGGACGAAATGTAACCTGCGCCAGGGATTTCATGAGTTTTGATGTACCGCGTACTTAGGAATGACTCACATAATAGGATACAGCATTATAGCTCATCGTCACTGTCGTCTGGGGGCTCGGAAAGTTCACTACTGCCGTCGAATGTTTCCCCTTCTTCCAACTCCTCTGCTATTGGCTTCTTCACTGCCGCCTCTTTTTCCTTCGGATCTTCTTCTAGTTCGCCCATCTCGATATCATTGTCGGGATTTTCTTCCGCCACTTTCGGAGGCTCAGATCCTCCCGAGGTTTTCTCTTCGTCAATATCTTCCCTGGACGCTGAAGGAGTCGGCATAGCTGAGTTAGCTCCAGTAGATCCGTCCGTATGAGCCTCAACGACAGATCCGCCTGCGTCCGGAACGGGTGTAGCCCGTATGGAGGGCGTCTCAGATACAGTATCCTTGTCCCTCCCGAAGAAGCGTAACGACGATAGTTCGGCAACGATCCCGTCGAGGGCGCTTTTGTGCCCTTGTATTGTCTTTTCCTGAGTCTCGTTCTCGGACCGGATGGCGGCCATGTCATTCTCGAGAGCAGCTATCTCTCTAAATCAGGTGAATTGGAGACTTCGTACTCCAGCGACGTGGAACATATTGACGCACTGCTCGAGCTCCTCCCTTGATGGTAAGGTGTGAATTTTCTCCGCCACAACATCATACTCCATTTTCCGCCGTCGTAGGATCTGTGCTTGTTCCAACGCGACTTTCAACTCCTTGATTTGGCTCTTCAGTGACTCATGGTCCTGTTCTATATGACATCTGTCAACTAGCTCAAGCACCGCACCAGAAACGAGTCATACCAATCTTCAGCCTCTCCTTCTGATATTCCTCTACCTGCCTACTCTCCGCTTCACATGTCATCACACTCTTCTTCAACAGCAATTGGAATGAAGCAAGCTCCACAAGAAAAGCTTCCCTGGCATCGTCGACAGGCGTCATTGATTGGGCTGTGTTGTCAGACGACCCAGGGGTTGTACTTGGAGTTGTGCTGGCGTTGATGTAGTTGTGAAACTTCTTGATGACGCGTTTGAGAGGCCGCTCGTCGTTGGTAATGCGTGCAAGGACGATGTGATCTACAATAGTAATCCATAGTCTATTAGCGCGAATTCAGTTGTAGGGTTCAACTGCATCAGGGCGAGCACTACCTTCTTCCTCCATTGTGAGCGACGGGATTGCTGTCATTGGCGATGCCATTTTTTGCGGAGCGAGAGGGGATATTAGAAACGAACTACCGGTGGGCCGTTTCCAAGCGGGGGAGTGGCTGGGAGGTGTTTGAGAATAAAATGTGCTTGTGTTCCAAGGAGCAAGTCCAAAATGGACCTTGATGCTGCCATTTTAGTCACACCATCAAATGACATAACTCAAGAGCAGAACTAGAGACTGCCACCAGACACTGTATACCGTGGAATTTATAACGACAAGATGGACTGTCTATGTGTGTGTATGATATACCCATGATTGCTATCGTTTTCTAGCTTGCCCCGCTGAGACAATTTTTCGTCGGGCTTCCTCCTCCAGGTTGGCCCAGAACGCGGTCTCCTGCTGAGATTTGGGGTGTGCCATATGATGGGTGTTCTTCTGCATGTCGATAGAAACGTAAGTTGGGAATTCGAAACCGAAACAACTCTGAACACCAACACTCAAGCCCTGAAGTACGCTCTCATAAATAGATGACTGTGCCGTCGCTCTCGTCAGGGGATCGGAAACTCGAGCCGTATGTTGTAAAATAAGTTTCGTCAATTCTTGCCGTATTTTCAGAAGACTAGAAGGAACATCTCGTCAGGAGTCGCATAAACAGGATTACGATTACTGACGTACTTGGCGAAAATCATGGTTTCCTCCTCGTTGGCAGTTAGGTAAACAAACGCGTTGAACAATACGACATATTTCTTGCACATCTGTCAGATTCACGAGCAGATGAATATCTTGACAACGGTGCATATGAAGAGCACTCACCGCAGCCACCATTGCATCAGTAGTAACTGTCGCCCGACTAAAATAGCCCGTTGACGTTCCCTCTGCTAATTTCTTCAGTGCATCGACGTTCTCTGACATAGCTTTCTGGAATACGGGCCACATTTGTATCCGGATGCTGAAAATGAAATGTTCCGCGGGTGGACATCGTCTCTTCTGAATCTCAGTTACAACATCTTCCGATAGCCGAATCATCGTCAATAATGGTATTACTGGGGGCATGGGTTCCAATACAGATCGCACAAATGTCTATCGGAACCTTTAGTATGGGTCGGTGAAACTACCGCAGTAACTCGACTCGCCTTGCAGTATTCCAAGACTGGATCAAAGATTTGCTTCCACAACGAGTCATAATTCGCCTGTTCTTCCTTGGAGCCCCGCGCCGCAGCAAGGTCACTAAACGTTGCCGAAGCGCTGGATGCAATTCGCTGTACACCGTACTCCGAGGCACCGGATGACCGTACGTCTGAGAAAGCACCTCTATCTGGCGATAGGAGTGAACCTGGCGAGAGCTGCGGCTGTCTTGTATCAACGTTGATTATGGACGGTGCGACGTTGAAGAAGGTGGATAGGAAGGTGTATTCAGCGGTCGAATTATCCATGAAAGTAAGGAGCAGTGACCTAAACATCGCCTCGGCGGGCTCTTTCTATGAAGAATTAGTATATATACGGTCAGCTGTTCGAATAGTTCATCACCCACATATGTCTTGTCGTCGGCCATATATGCCAATGTTACAGGTGGACCATTGATACTCGAATGTGCTAGCCGCTCAGAATCAAGCTTAAGATCCCTCTCATTGTTGCTAACGACCATGTTCTCGAATTTCTCTATCGTACGGGCCTAAGACTACGTCAACACAATGCTCGGAGATCCATTGAGAAGAGCATACCAACCTTGACATATCCAAGACTTCGCGAGTACCGCCGAAACCCAGTCTCGTAGTACAACCGCGCAGCACCCACATACGATCGCTGCACTTCCAATGCTACGTCATGTGCCTGACGATGTAAAAACGCATACAACGGACTATACTTGAGCAATATTGACGTCTGAAGGACTTGCATGTTGGTCGTCACACTCGCACGGATGGGCTGAAACAGGGCCAGAAAGTATCCTCTCAGCTTGGTTGCAGCCTCCATATACTGCTTTTAGTCTGGCTCGAAATCATGTCAAAGTATGACCTACCACAATCCTTAACCCCTCGGCCACCTCACCCAAGTCTCTCGCTGCTTTCACTCGCGAACGGGACTTGGACATAACCAGCCGGCGTTCGAAATCTTCTATAGCATCAATCCATGGCTCGCCGACGTTGCTATCCAAGATGAGTGTAGTGAGTGTGGGAGGAATCGTAATCTCGGATATTAGACTTGAAAGAGGCCGTTCAATTTTCTACTCAAGACGTGAAGCTATGAGCACGGTGGATGTAACTGACGACCTGCAGTCAAGGAACTACTCACTCGCCGACTCTTCAGCTTATTATCAATATCCTGACTCCGGTCTTGTAGTTCTGAGATTTGGCCAGCCACAGCTGTAAGGTCCTTCTGAAACGTGGAGAGAAAAGACTCTAGTGAATCTAGAAGGCTGATGCTCGTCTGGGAAGCAATTAGCAACCGAGCGTTTGAGTGGAGCAAGGTTTACACACCTGGACCTGGTCGTGCAGTTCAACATACTCCTTCTCCCGCGTCGTATCTTTTGAGAAACTCTCGGTAGGTAAACTTTAGGAGAATATTGCGCCATTTTGGTAACCTACGGGAGTTAGATGATTGACTGTGTCCTATTGAATGCGTTCGTCACTGAGTCGTAGAGTAACCACAAATCACTCACTTGAGGGTTCTGAGGACATGACGACTGGGAGTTGCAAAGAAATTTCGAGAAATGGTTAGTGTATTTGGACGCGGGTCACTAACACCAACTTGAACGCGACGCAACGTAACTGCCTTTTCGGGTCTATGTGATATGTAATGGAACTCATCTATTAATGTCTTCATTCAGTCGCAAAAAAGCTTCGCAGTTCATTAGGTTCATAAGTATCTAGCTACAGTATACATCAGGACGACAATGCGTAATCCAGTGAAGAAACGCCATTGCTAAAACTCTGCTGGGGTATTGATAAATTAGATTGAGTATTATAATTTAAGTTCGTATTTGGCGACATATGAAATGCAGTCGGTTGGTGCTGCTGAGGCTGGTGATGAGGATGGGAATGCTGCATAACAGTCCGTTGTGGATTCTGAGGTGGGGGTGGAGGACCTGGGTCAGACTCATCCTCGCTGTCCTCTCCGAGGATATCGAGTCGACTCCACTCGAATCCTGGAGGCTCTTCTATCAACTTCCTCAAAACGTTCGAGAGATCTGAGTGTTCTCGTTGAGCTACTTTGATCCAGCGTTTGCTGATCATCCAACTCGCGACTCCGCTAGGTGGCAGGTGAAATCCCTCCTTCAGAGGGCCACTACACCGTTCCTTCTTCCCCACTCCTCGCTTCAGCTTGTTCGGTGCTTCATCATCCAAGATACCATAGAACCGGACGAGCCTTTGACTCCGCCACGCGTAGCCCCGTGTGCGAAGGACGCATACTCGATTACCGGACGCATTCGTCTCATAGTCGGATTCCTCTGAAGACATGCACTCGAGCTGCAAGGCACCGTCAAAGGTCACATGTTCCAAAGCCTCGATCCTTTCCCTTGACTCTGCTCGATTGCTTAGCTTCTGCAAAGGGCAATTCCATCAGCACCCCAAATTCCATCATGACAGATATGTACATATGCCGAAAGGAACTCACAATTTTTCTTCTAGAAACACGTCGAGCCCTTCTTGCCTTGGCGTCTTCCCGCTTCTTCAGGTTCTGGGCAGTCAACGCATCCCTCTGTGCCCGGTATTTCTGCCTGAACGTGACGAAACATTGTTCGAAGACCCCTTCCAAAACCTTCTTCGTAAAATCTTTGCGAGGAACGTGCTTGTATAATTGGCTGTTCTCCTTGATATCGTTCATGATACGCGTCTTCATACGACTATTATGGACCGATTGCTTTGTCGTTTTATCCCAAACGAATCGAACAGGGTCGTCAGGACCAAGTGGCACGCCCTCTGCGTGGCTATCGGGTAGTTCTTTATCCGTCTCCACTCGCATCATCCGGAGAAAATGCGCACGCATGGCGTGCTATTAACCAGAATTCAGCTAGGTCGAACAAAATATAGGGGAAGACTCACGTGAATAGTTAAGCAACGCCTGTCGTGATGACTGACCCGGCGTATCCGATGTCTGGGATTGGACTCTGAGCTGTCAGAACCACTGCCAGAATCGCTGCTAGAGATATCAGCGTTAGACCGTTTTCTGCTGCCCAAGGAGCCCACATGTGGCGAGCGGGGGGACCGAGGAGGCCGGGGAGAACGAGAAACATCCGTGGAACCGGCTAAGGGCGAAGGTGAAGGGGTGGCAGATTGGGGTGGAGGTAGAGAGTCAGTAGACACTGGACGACTCGCAGCAGCTGTCCGTTGTTGGAAATTGTTGCGTACTGGCGCCGCATGGTTCTGGGTGGCATGGTACTGTTGACTTTGGAGCTGCTGTAAATGGGGGGAATGATGTTGCACTTGAAGCGCCGCCTGGTAGTCACCGGCATCACCGCCGTAACAGGGTTGTGTCAAAACCGATGAGTGAGGAGTTGCAGTGGAGGAACCCTGGACAAAATGAGAAGTGCTATAGGAGGGTGGATTCTGTAGGATTGGAGATACAGGGGACACGGGTTGAATGGATTGGTGGGGCCGGGACGGGAGAACCGCAGGCGACATACTGTACTGTGGAGTGAACAAGCCAGTTACAGGATGAGAATCGCTCATGTTTGGAGAACAATTCGGGGATATTCCAGTGGTATCAAGGGGAATAGCGGGACTCCCAGAGGAATTAGCAGTAGAAGCATTCTGCGCGAGAGCAGATTGTAACACGGAGATTTGGCGTCGCATTTCGCTGATCTGTAGCTCCATTTCGGCCTGCCGTTGTCGATACTTCATCTCCTGTTCTTGCTCCCAAGCGATCCGTCTTTGCGTTTCCCGCTCCTGTGCTTCTCTCGTCGCTTGGAGGGCCCGGAGAAGCTCATGTACAGGATGAGCCGCCGGTGTGAGTGGTCCTCTTGCGGGCCTAGGCACCATCTGCGTCTGCCTGGTCAACTATGAGCATTGGAATCGACTAGAAATATGAAATTGCCTACGGTAGGCCAATAGATGGCGACTGAGCCTCTGGAATCGCGAGCTCGAGTTCACTCCGATGGGGTACATAGTTCTGAGTGTCGATGACATGCTGTTGGAGAGGATCTGGGTAGCTCTGAACGGGTTGTCGTAATCTTGGATGGCCAGCATACGGATTGAGTGCGTCTGAGAGTTCGCTAGATGTCATAACAGGTTGGAACAAAGGCTGGCGAGGCCCTTAGGCACAGGGCAATGTCACTCATATGAATGGTTGTGTGTGGCCATCACTCGAAACCGTCTGAATAGAGTCTGTTTATCCGACCCGCTGTTGCCAAATAGGCACAAATGATACGCCAAAAATGACCCTGACGTGATCATCTTGTACGCGTCACCTCTGGTAATTAGCATCTTGCTTGGTTGCTCTTCCACCTTATCTTTCCACTTTCTCCATAAACAACATAATCCATGGACGCAGATTTCGATCGTATGATGCTTGGAGGAGGTCGCGGTGCCGCGGCCCGTGGAGATCAAAACGTACCAGATAAGTATGTTATTTGTTCGCTTAATTTCAAGATCCTGCATTTACACAATGTTAGTGGCGAAGTCATTCACATTTCTTCGTTGGCTCTCCTCAAGGTATGAAGCAGGCACATGCAACTAAACTCTCATCCATTTCCTTTCTTACAGATGTTGAAACACGGTCGCGCGGGCGTACCAATGGAAGTCATGGGTCTCATGCTGGGCGAATTTGTCGATGAATATACTGTCCAAGTGATAGACGTCTTTGCGATGCCACAGTCAGGAACAACTGTAACTGTTGAATCAGTGGATCACGTTTTTCAGACCAAGATGGTCGATATGCTCAAGCAGACTGGAAGGTAGGCACCCCAGTTTTCAAGTCCGACATAGACTTTGTTCGTGAACCCAATGCGTAGTCCTTTTTCACACTTCAATTTAGCGCATGTGCCCCAGGACTTATACGGATGCTGACTTCTTCCATTACCCTTATAGACCGGAAATGGTGGTAGGGTGGTACCACTCACACCCTGGATTTGGATGCTGGCTTTCGAGCGTGGATATTAACACCCAGCAGGTGCGGTTCTTTCCTATCGGGATATGTCTACACTATCATGTGGACATTTTGTGAAAGCATTTTTGTTCATCATATTTTTATAGTCATTTGAGTCGCTCAACCCGCGGTCGGTAGCAGTAGTCATTGACCCTATCCAATCAGTCAAAGGAAAGGTCGTTATCGACGCATTCCGCCTCATCAACCCTCACACTGTCATCTCTGGTCGTGAACCTCGACAAACAACTTCTAACATCGGTCACATTAACAAACCTTCGATCCAAGCGCTCATCCACGGACTTAATCGGCATTATTATTCCATTGCCGTAAACTATCGCAAGACCGACCTTGAGCAATCAATGTTGATGAATCTGCACAAGCGAAACTGGACGGAAGGTCTCAAGCTGCGAGATTTCCGCTTTCATAAAGAAGCGAATGAGAAAGCAATCAAGGTATGGGATTGTCTTTAGCCCCTGACCACGCGGATCTAAGAACATCTCTCTCTCTCTACCTAGTCTATGCTGACACTATCAGAAGCATACAACAAATCTGTCCAAGAAGAATCAACTCTGACCCCAGAACAACTGAAGACACGGCATGTGGGAAAACAGGATCCGAAACGTCATCTGGAAGAAGCGGTAGAAAAGGCGATGGGTGACCAAGTCGTGCAGAATCTGGGGACGATGCTCCTTGCTGAGCTATAGATGTCATGGTAGATAGGGTCTCGGGCATGAGGGAGTGTATTGGCTTCCGTAGTAATATAAACCATCATATGAGAACACACTTTCTCACCATCAACGTCTTTCGAAGTGCTTGTAGAATGGGGAAGGTTACGAGAGCTCTGGAAGCGACTAAATTTTCCCGAGTTGTTGGGTTGATTGTGGCTTATTTCCATCCGTACGAAGTGGGGGGCATACCACATCACGGGACACGGTAACGTGCTCCGTTGTGGTACTAGTTTTAGACGATTCCATTACAAGAAGGGCTAACTTCAGAAAGGGGTTGCTAGATACTCGTAATGGCAGTTGGGGCGTATTCAGTGGGCACCCCGTAACTGCACCCCGAATGTCAAATTGAACGACATTCAGTTGATCTCCCTGCAAACACTTTGGATTCTGCTGCTCCCGTGATTGACCAGGAGACACTCTTCAAACTGGCCTTAGTAAGAAAGCGGTGAATTGTTAAGACTCCGCAAATAACTCAACTCCAGGAGACCTGGACACCAGTCACCTATTGGACTTTTGGGTTTTCAGCGCAACGTGCATCCCTGTCTATCCTTCTTGGTAAGTCTTAATTCATGTTCTTCGCATCCATTGTGGTGTCACCACCGTCGAGAATTGGCGAAAACCGAAGGAATGATGGAGTATGAGGTCGACCATCTTCGAGAACCCTCGGCTTTGCGAAGCACGAACAGTAGCATACCATTGGGTTCCAAATTGTTGTCACACTTCTGGAGCCTAAGCATCACTATATAGTGCCCAAACGAGTTTAAGCTGAGTTATCTTTGGCATGCCTTTCTGAGAAGTTCAAGTCCGCTCGGACCTTGTACAGTATCACAGACACTGCCCTGACGTCGTTCATTGGTGGTAGGTGGTAGTGAGCAAATAAGTTGTATCTGACCCTGCTTGTGGTACAACGGCATACGGTCGCGTACTGCATTGTGAAAACTACCAAATCACAAAGGAAGTCAGAACAACCGGCAGTCTGAACTCTTGGCACATGCAAGTTCGTAGAGGAAACGGGTCCGCGAATATACTCTTGGGAAGCCGATGTCGCCACTGGTCTTGTGAGGGCATAGGTCGATGATAGGGGGTCAACATAGTAGAATCCATTGAGGGTTTTGTGAGAGCTGAGCTTGGTGAATGATTGAGCCACTGCTGGACTTGTGGCGAAGGCTAGGCATCGGTGGCTTGAGTTTTGCACTGGGGGGATATGAGATCACTAGGTGCAGAATGACACTTCACTTCAGTAAGGGGTAATCTCATTCAATGTGACCAAATGAGTATAGTCGTCCATCATTGATGAAATGGCGACATGAAGTTTCTGATGTGGATCAAGCACTGTTGTTGGTAGGTTGGCTTTCGGGCACACATACACGTTTCTGGATGAAGGGTGCGAGAACAGGTGTGCAGGTGTCAAGGCATTGGCTGGGTTTGTATCTTGGTTAGCTACACTGGTTCTAGGAAGCTAGAGACGAAAGTTAGAAAGGTGACCCTGCCGAGTAGTAAGTCGTCATGGAGACAAATAGTACTGAACAGAATTGTCGCGTATATTATAGGGATGATATTAGGTTTCAGCAGCGAAGGTCTACTTGCGGAGTCTATAAAAAGTAGGAACCCAGGACTTAGGGGGTCGACTGAGCTGAGGAAGGATACCAATCATTCTGGCGCGCCGGATAGCCTTGCCCAGCCGCCGTTGGCTACGAGACGTCAAACCTGTAATGTTGCGGCCGTAGATTTTACCCATCTCTGAAACATAGGCGGATAGTACAGATGGGTTGAGGGCAAAATCCACGGGGTCGAGATTGAGTTGCCGGAATATATCGTTGTAACGCGCTTCTGGTGTTGGCGGAGCTGCGGCTGCTCGGCGGGGACCTCTGCGTTCGCTGAGGCATTTCGCCGGAGTGAGGTCACTTGGCTTGATAATCTTCAGAAGCGGACGTATTACGATGAGCAGGCAAGAGGCGGAAGATGGTAAAGACGTACATCGCCGTTGCTGAATATTCTCCATCTCTTCGTATTCTCTGCTCCGGGTTGTAAGTGCGGAGAGGGGATTGTGCGTGTTGGTTGACATACCGGGGGGTTTGTCTTTATCTATGTCCGGCAATCCGCTGATCAGGTCTGTGAGATGGGCAATGTCTCCCAGAGGCCGGGATGAGTTAGTCTGGGAGGGGGGAGCTGGAGTAGATATGTGCCGTGCAGTGGCCGGGTGCACCGCGACCTTGGCCTGACGAAAAAGAGAATTGCGGATAGAGGCCAACATGTTTCTAAATTAGTGTCAGCCGGACTAAGATGAAGAGCATACGGAGGAACGAACTTGCAATCTATAGAAGCATGTGCAGGACAGCAACTCTTTTGTGTTGGACGATGGACCTAGCCCCAGTGGCAAGGTCGTTGAGCGAATTTCCGGATGTCACGGTGCGGGTTGTCACACCAGGCGGGCGGAGATACCCGAAGAGAGATTGGGTGAGATTGGGTGAGATTGGGTCCGTGACGGGCACGGGAGACCCCGTGTACCGTGTGATAACGGTCACAATGAGTTCCCTGCATGTCTCAGTGGCATATGTTGGATGGCGCCAGGGAGCCAGCAGAGGCGGCAGGCGTGCGAGATGAGACGGAGGCGCGAGTGCTAGTAGAGCAAGAATAGGGTTGGAATGAGAGTGAGTGTGGTGGTTGTGGCAATGATGGAAATGAATGGATGGAAATGAATGGAAAATTAGTGTGGAAAATAATGATTTGGAAAGCGCGTGTCTGAAATACCTGACTGGAGCAGGGCTTGGCTTGACTGGAGCCGTCTCTCTCTACCACAACACGCCGTCGTCTTCCGTTGCCTCTTCTCACCTGTTCTCCTCCTTCGCCCATGTTGTGTTGATCACTCTATCCTTTCCACTTCTTCCTCGCTTCTCGTCTCAGTCGTCCATCTCCCATCCCTACCTCCCCCATCCCAACCATGTCCGAATCCCCCATTTTCCGCAGACAGCCCCCAAGTCCTCTCATCTTCTCTCCAGAGACCGTCCTTACATCCAACTCACTGGCCTCTGGATCCGGCTCAGGCACCGTATCCATGCCCTTTGTCAGGCGTCATGTCACTCGCCGACTCAAGGCTGCAAAGGCAGAGTGCGATAAGGAACTTCAGCGGGTCACAAACAATATCACCGCCTTCTTCGAGGAACGCCTTCACGAGGGTGATCAGGACGCAGACCGTGAGCGAGGCAGAGACCGAGGACAAGACCATGACAACGACTCTCAGTCTGGCGATCCAGAGCCTCTCGCCGGTCCCTCTTCCTACTTTGCGGCGGACCTCAACAACGCTCCCCAGTCGGACAATGAATACAGTTCCGACGGAGGCTACGATGGAGAGGTCGAATATACCCGCCATAGTCGTTACCGTGCGTATCCAGATGGCGACGCTCATAAGACTGCCCCCCCTCTGACTCTTTCGTATTCATCTCCTGGCATTCAAACAGCTTCCGTAGCATCTCAGATGAGTCCCGCTTCTCTTCGAAGACAAAACACGACGCCCTGGGACAAACCTCTCAGTTCGTCTCTTTCCTCCAGTGCCGTTGGATCTAGCCCTGCGTCTTCTACCGTAAACTTACCCGAAGCACCGATCACGCGCAAGCTCACCAATGCCTCGAGTGTGGCACCCACTTCCTGGGGCTCCGGAGCCGCCCCTTCACGTCGCCTTTCCCGTAGCATTCATATGGCTGCAAAGCCTAGCCCCTCCAGTCAGAGCTCTCGTTCAACTTCCCGTTCGCGATCACCTCTACCCCCCGTGTCTAGTCACGCCAGCTTCGCCGATTACAGCTCTGCCACTGTCAACAGGCGTTCTTCCCGCATCCTTATTGACGATCCGGTCGACCCCATCATGATTGCCCTTTACGACCTCATAGGGGTTGCCACGGATATAATTGACATGACGGTTGCTCAGCTCACTGCTCAGCCAAAAATATGTGAATCCCTGGTCCAGCGGGTTCAGAATATCGGCAAAGCCTGGGAAGACCATCCTGATTGGCACGGCAGGAACTGGTACGTCCAAATCCTTCTTGCAGTCGCCAGCCTCAGCCGTGTTGTCGAATGGTGGGAAGCCGAAAAGCAGTTCTGGAATTTCGACGAGAATGACGCCGAGGATGAACCACTTCTATTTGTCACCAAGGCGGTGGACGATGATCTTCAGACGGACAAACACGATGCGGAGCTCGAGAACTTCCGTCTCAATGACGATGATCTGGCCAAGCACCGTCTCGTCCGTCCTACCAGCCAGATTAAACGTTCCCGGGAAGATCAACCTAAAGCTTCTGCGACGTCATCTACGCCTGCGTCGCGTGAGCATGTACAAGTCCGATCCGACAAACCAGCACAGGATCCTTCTGAGTCTGCTCGGGTCCTCGCAACGGAACGATTACGGCTGCAGGCCGAAACGGCGCAAAACCAAAACATTGTCATGGAGCTGAGTCTGGACGGGGAGCATTTCTTGTGGGTCAATCACGCCTGGCGAGTTGTCGTTGGGTGAGTCTTATAATGCATCATTCACCGGCATTTGCTCATCGCGAACGCGCAGGACGGAGCCTGATGAGCTATCCGGAACCCGCATTTCGAGTCTGTTGTCCCCTAGCGATTACGGGGTCTTCAAGGCAGCCACCCAGCGCCTTCAGGAAGATGATTCTCACACAGTCGAGGTTCGATTTCAGCTTCAAGTCATGCCAACCCCGGAGCGCGATCCATCCCTCGGGACGCTTTATCAAACTATGGAAGGCAAAGGCATGCTGATGGTTGATCGTATTGATGGCCAACCATCTCACACAATGTGGGTTGTTAAACCAATCACACCTCCCCGGTATGGGAACGAACGACTAGCTCTTGCTATCGAGCCCGATGACCTTGCCCCGGAACCGGCATCATCTCTTCAGGTCGCTTTCGACCGGAGCTCGGTGGAGCCTCCTCCAACACCTTTTCCGTTCAGTCAACCCATCTGCACTGATCCCATTTTGTGCCGCATATGCGAGTGCAAAGTTCCGCAGTGGTACTTCGAAAAGCACAGCGAGACTTGTGCCGAGACCCATCGCCTAGAAGCTGAGATCATGGAGTGTAACGAGTCAATTGCAGAGCTTCGTAACACCATTCGCGATATATCGACTGCTCTGGACCGTGCTTCGCCCAACAATGTCGCGGAATATCGTGGCATGCCTATCTATCGGCCTCCATCCACCCCTCTTGTTTCTTCGCCGCTGCAGCTCTTCCGTGCGAGTAGGATGCAGAAGTTCGGAGTAAAAAAAATGCAGAAGAGGTTGTTAGAGCAGCTGGATGACATCTTGCAAGTTGCTACAGAAGTGTCGATGCCCGCGCTCAAGGAAGATGAGGCGACTGAACCGGTCGAGCGCCAGCGGCTCCTATCGCCAAGCTCAGAACGTAAGATTACACAAATACGCACATGGTCAAAGCCTACGGTGGAGGACGCTGCATTGACACAGTTGGTTCAGGATGCTGAGAGGATTATGAGGCAGAAGATTGACAATGTCGTGCGCATGCAAAATACTATCCGTTACGCTGAAAAGATTTGGCTGGAGTGGCAAGATAAGGTGGAGGGATATCTGGCAACTTTGGAGGAGGAAGACAATCATAGTGAACGTGAACGTGAAGGCGAGGGCGAAGTTCTTGATGGCGAGGAGCATGTGGAGCGGGCCGGGATTGATGTTCGTGTTGAGGCTGAGAAGGAGGGTAGCGAGCCCGTTCGCGCTGAAGAAACCGTTGACGACCATTCCAGTACGACATCTGAATACGCATATGCTGGTGAATCATCATCTGACCCCACGCCTATGGCATCTTCTTCAGCTATTCGCACAGTTTCGCCAGTTCCTACTGTTCCTAGCTTATCCAGTGTTTCGTCATTACCAACGGTTTCACCCTCCATATCGTCGATACCATTCGTCTCATCAAGCGTTACGCCTCCTGAGACCCGCCCTATGAACATACCTATACCCACAAACCCAATCGCCGCATATGTCCCTCGTCAGGTCCAGCACACAAGATCATCTACTCCTTCCTCAGTTTCTTCCCCTTTGGCGCTAGCAGCGCCCATTGTGGCTTCTACGTCACAGGACGGCACCATGCCTCCCATTTCGCTGGATGAGTCTTCTGCAATGTCGTCGGCTGTCACACCTTCTACACCCGCTAACACCGGTCAAGTTACTTCCTGTCCTTTGACTGTCAAGACGCACAGGTCCACATCGAATCTCTTGGAACCCAAAGTCGTGGTCACGCCACCTACTTCCCCTCGAGTCTCTGCGCGTGAAGGACCAGGTTTGACTCGAGAGCCGTCGGTTAAACGCACACACCGGCGGCACTCAACAGCCAATCCTCTCATGAGTCCCATTGCAGGGCCTCTTTCTCCTCGACAACCAACCGCTCCCATCACACGGACAAATCCCACCTCCATCAAGGACTTTGATATCATCAAACCTATCAGCAAGGGTGCTTTCGGCTCTGTATTCTTGGCTAAGAAGAAAGCAACGGGTGACTATTTCGCTATCAAGGTGTTGAAGAAGGCAGATATGATTGCAAAGAACCAGATCACCAACGTCAAGGCCGAGAGGATGATTTTGATGAAACAGGCGGAGTCTCCGTTCGTCGCCAAGCTATATTTCACTTTCCAAAGCAAGGACAACTTGTACCTGGTAATGGAGTACTTGAATGGCGGTGATTGCGCTGCGTTGATCAAGTCACTCGGGTGTTTACCGGAAGAGTGGACAAAAAATTATATCGCAGAGGTGGTTCTTGGATTGGAATACTTGCACCAGAGAGGAGTCATTCATCGGTATGGAAACTTGTCACATCCGCTACGGCTTGAATGGCGTTAGCTAACATAAAACTGGTCTGGAACAGTGATCTCAAGCCGGATAACCTTCTCATCGATCAGCATGGTCACCTCAAGCTTACAGATTTCGGTCTCAGTAGGATCGGTCTTCTTGGCCGTCACCACAATCAAACCGATCTTGGAAGGTCGTATACGAGGTACAGCTCGCGCTCGAGACCCCCGTCGATGGATTCTTCATATCTCTCCTCTCCCTTGATCTATGCACATGACCCTTCCGGTGCCCCATCAGGAGGTTCTTACTTCAACCAGCGGACGAATTCAACCTCGCGTCCCGGGCAGTCACCTTATATACCGATCACGGATGATGTTAGCGAATCAAGCGGCTCAGAGTCTATGCCTGGACTACATACTCGTCGTACCCGAGTCAACGATAGCCCGCTGCAGTCCTTTGCTACGGAACTCACTACCGACTTGCGGTCACATTCAAATTCGGGAGGAGGCGTTACTCCGCCGGGAGAGCAGAAGTTTGTGGGGACCCCAGATTATTTGGCTCCCGAGACGATCCTTGGTCTTCGGGGCGATGATGCAGGGGTTGACTGGGTATGCTTGTTTGCCTCGGGTGATGTGTTTAACTAACAGATTTCCTAACTTTTAGTGGGCACTCGGAGTCATCACCTACGAATTTCTTTATGGGATTCCACCTTTCCATGCTGAAACGCCAGAGAAGGTCTTCGAGAACATCTTGTCGGGGCACATCGAGTGGCACGAGGATTGGATCGAGTTTTCCGAGGAAGCACGTGACTTCATCAAGGGCTTGTTGACACTGGATCCTAATGAGCGGCTGGGGTCTAACGGCGCCGAAGAAGTCAAGGCTCATCCTTTCTTTGCGGGTATTGATTGGGACAAAGTCACTACCACAGAAGCCGCGTTCATTCCCCAAGTCACAGATCCCGAATCAACGGATTATTTCGACCCTAGAGGTGCCATCCCTCAGTTATTCCAGGATGATGACCCCATTGCTCTTGCCACTCAATCGTCGCAAGGAAGCCCTGTCATCAGTTCCTCGATACCCCCGCCGTCTCTGCCTGTACCGATTGCGCATAAGGAGCCAACCTCGTCTGGTAGCGACGATTTCGGGTCTTTCAGTTTCAAGAATTTACCTATTCTCAAGCAGGCAAATGATGATGTTATCAGGAAATTGAAGACGGATCAGATGGCACCACTTACCCATGCCCTATCGGAGCCGACGCACAACAGGAGGAAGAGCCTTTCCGCAAGAATAAAGAAACCTCCCAGTGTGGTTACCACTGTGGACTCCAAGAACCAGATTGCGAATCCTCCATCACCTGCTACCTCGACCTCCTCTGTCGCATCTTCACCCTCTCGAACGAGCTTACCTCCTCCGACTCCTGGAAGCGGTTCTCATATACGCAAGACATCCGAGTTCGGGGCGCTTGAGCGCTTTAAACAGAACCATATGGAAGAACGACGCAATTCCATGCCGAGCCGTCTGCGTACCGCTTCTGTGTCCAGCACTGGAGATGGATCTGGCTCGGAGACGTGGAACTCTTCGGCCGGCAACGGTAGCCAGCAAGAGTGTAATACCCCGCCTTCTTCTGTACATTCCATTGATCTTAGGAAAGGACCCGACCTGACTGATCGCGCGGTTACTTGTTTGCTCGCGGAGGATAACCCGATTACAGCCAAGATTATCGAGACGCTGCTTATACGGTTGGGGTGTCGATGTGTTGTTGTTCATGACGGGTCCGAAGCCATTAGTGTTGCTATGGGCGACATTAGTAAGTTGAAGTCTCAAGCGCTTTGGCCTGTGCTGAACTTATTTTCCTAGAATTTGATTGTATTCTCATGGATTTACACATGCCAGTCCGTAAGTGTATTATATCATTCATGTTATGGGTATAGTTTGATCAATCATATCGCAGTTGACGGCGAAGGTGCTGCCCGGTACATCAAGAGCACTAACAGCAAGAATACAAACACGCCCATCATCGCTGTTAGTGCCTACAGCAGTACAGACCCGAACGAACTGAGCAATGTCTTTTCCGCTTCCCTATCAAAGCCTGTTCAGAAGGCAGATCTCCTAGGTAGAATCACTTCATTCAACAACTTTGGCTGAAGGCTGACTTTCTCTTAGCTGCTATGCGTCAGTTGGGTTTTAAAACCTCGACAATGTCAAGTTCCAACGCCAAAGTCCTTACAACTCTCCGCCATCATTCGTCTTCGTCTTCCTATGCCCAGCAACCTGCTTACGTTCCTTCATCATGATAACATCTTAATGCCCTCGCTTTGTTCTTTCCCTTTTCCACATTTTCTCGATTGATTGTGTTTCTTTCTTGCCTTTTGTTTCGTCAACCATATGGCCCTACTATCAATTTCGTCGCTTTGATATACACTTCCTCCACACTTGGTCATTTCGTTTCTGCCAGGCATATTCAGCATAACAGCATACTACCACCCCCATCATTATCATGTCACCCCCGCATTTGTAACGTACTAGATTCCATGTTCTATACTCAGTCCATTGCCGTCCTTTGACTTGACGGGCGCTTGAAAACATATGTGATACGTCACTTGGGGAGGAACAGGAATATCCAGCCTGAGTTGCCTAGGTTACACTTGTTGGCGCCCAGAGGACCGTGGGTGAGTTGGGCGATGTGAGCACCTGATGGATGCCCCGCACGAGGTACCTGTTTCATACACCTCTTACCTATATTAGTTTCTTTCCCTCGCTTGAAAGATTCATGCAGCCGTAGCCATGACCGACAGAATACAACCATATGGTCAGCCTTCGGGTGAGTCATCGGTATCACCGCTGATAGATACAAAAGACCAATCGACTGATTAACCAACTGCAATTCAAATCTGTATTCTACTCCACTATATTCCTGTGCATGCAATGCAGTGCCATGGATGGGTTCTCGTTCTAATAGCACAGCGGACGGTCGTCCGCTAGATATGGAGCACAGGCAACCGCACCGAGCAGCAACCTCGCCTACGACTTCAGCCAGTTCTCCCATGAATCAGTATCGGGATCAAGCTGCCTATCCAGCTTCCCTTTTCCCTGGCCAACGACCCCCGCAGACGGTCCACAGGCCCGACATATTCTTCTCCCCTGGCATGAATTACACCCGTTACGATCCGTTATACCCCACATATCCGACAAACAACACTGTCTCCAATACTGCCGCTCAGTTGTATCCCCCGCACCAGCGACAATTCTATGGCGGCCGACAATTAGCAACCTCAAGTTCCCCACCACCAGCCGTTCCCGTGCCACCAAAACCGCCGGCACTTCAGCAAGAGGCAAGGCAGGAACACCAACATGCACCACTGCACCCAACTTCGTATCGGTCGTTCACCTCGCCCCCTCCAGTTCCTCCAAAGCCATCTTTGCTTTTCGAGCCTGAACATGCGGCGATACCCACCAGCGCCTACCTTGGCTCGCACCCTACCCATGTTACGACCACCACTACACCTATTTCCTCGCCCCCTCCTTCAACTCCGCTCGCGCCTTCTGCCGCCGAGACACCGCGGACCGAAGCTCAAGAGGAAGACGATGGGGATGACCTTGCCGTTGCGTTGGCATTGTCCAAGGACGAGTCGGCAAGGGAGGAAGAAAGGCTGAAAGAGTTGGCTAGACAAGAAGAGGAGGAGCTAGCACGCGCTTTAGCCGCATCGATGACGACAGCAAGGGGGGAGTATGATTATCATGACACTCAGCCTGATGCCGGGTCTTCTAATCAGGCTTCTTCAATCACTCATTCATCCCCCTTCGCTGGTTCAGCCACTGACTTACTCGCGGAAGCAGAGTCCCTAACTCCATCTTCGCCTCCTTCGACTTCTGAAGACATATCGAAAGACGCCTCAGATAGCTCCCCTCAGCAACAGAAGTCACCGAACGAAGAGCTCAAGCCCGACAAGGAACTTTCCCAGGCACAAGAAACAAACTCTATCACAGAAACAGCCAATACAGCCTCGCCGGCAACGATAGGGAATCTTTCCGTCGACGTCAACGTGCCTACTGAAGTGGATCAATCTAATAGCGGTGATCAGCTTCCTGCGTATTCTCCGGAAACAACAGATCTGACACCCACTACGACAACTTTTTCACCCCTGGATCACCCATCCGAATTTCACACTCCAAATACAACACCAGGCGACAACAACGACGATTATGACGACGAAGGGCTGCCGTATCTCAGAGAAGACAATGACACTCCTACTAGCGCAATTCCTCACCCGACACCCCCTCTGGCCGGCCCACCCAAGGAATCAAGTAAACCAGAATTAAGCCCAATATCTGCGTCACTTGCCACCCTCAATTACGACGACTCCTACATTGACGAGGACGAGGCACTAGCTCGGAAGCTTGCAGAGGAAGAAGAAGCTGCATATCGACAAAGCCAAAGGAATAGTCGGGATTCCAACGAGGAGGACCATCCCCGCAGCACGAGTGTGACGAGTACCACTGTCGCAAATGTAGACCGTGACCTTCCTACGTATAGTGACGCCGTTTCTATCGCAAGCGCAAATGAAACATCTCTCGCTTCGGCGACCATTCCCGAACTCAGAGTCGATGTAGTTTCCCCTGCATCATTGTTCAGCGAGGAGGGTGGCGAGCTATCCCGCAACTCCTCGAAAAAATCTGGTGTTTCCGTCGCGAGTGAACCCATGCCGAGTGCCTCGTCGTTTTCTCCTGTTCCTTTCTCACTCGATGCCCCCAAAGCTGTTACATTGCAGCCAAACGAACCACAAAGAGTCATTGGAAGAGCGTCTTCCATGAGTGCTTTGCCGACCACAAGTCACGTACATGATGATGATGACCTGCCTCCGCCCCTGGACGATGACATCTCTGACGACCTTCCAGCGGCCACGTCCTCAAACTCGAGAGCCGTTCTTTTGTCAGCCTCAACAGCCGCTGCCACGAACAGTTCGGTTGAGCCACCTTCTGGTCCGAGCTCTTTGGGAGTGTTGAACGCCAACCACTTTGTCGACGCAGAGCTGCTATATGGAGTCTGTAAGTATCGAAGCTTCTTCCCGGATCTTCACACATGCTGATCGGCCGGTATATAGCTATTCAGTTCACTCCCCCAGTCATATCTGCAAAGCTCACGCCCATGCAAGGCCCGATGCCCACTCTCATCTCATTGCCTTATGGCCGCTGTCCACCTCTTCATTTCCAAGCTCCAAGCTGGCGCCATATGTTGAAACTCATGGCACGGCTTAGCGGCACGAAGATAGAGCCTTCCATCGAGGCGCTAGCCGTGAACAAAAACGAAGTGCTGAAACTTCGGACTGTGATTCAGTTCATCAAGGTTTGTGGTTAATTTAGGAAACATTGCCACTATTGCTAACAATCTCCTATACAGCCCCACCACATGGCACAGGAGTGGCGAACCGTACTTTGGTTCACGATCGACCATCCGGTCCCACCCAATGTACCAAATGCACACAAATACCACCCTACCAATGTCAACGTTTTGCCGTGGTCCTATACTCTCTCAAGCATCCCTGCGATGCTCAAAGACGCCACAGATACTGTCCTCTCAAAGACCTACACGGTCCCGGCGACGGCCGCCGTCCCATATCCCTCTCTACCTATCACTTTCCCCAACCTTGCCCTTTACCTTCAAGCAGCGCTAGACGACTCAAGACAACAAAGTGAATCCAGTCCCTTGCATAAACTGGCGAAGATGGTGCAGACATGCTACCCTAATGATCTCAATAGCAATGGGACAGACGAGCCGGAAAAATCCGGCGTTGTTAGCGGATTGTTCAAGAAGGTAATTGGAAGGGCAGGAAAGAAGGGCAAGAAGGCAGGCGGTGGTGGAAATGAAGATACTTATGACTTGGTGACGCCTTTCGTACCCGATGAATGGGGTTAATATCTTTGCGATCTCCGTTCACTTACTTCATTTACTATTCGGGTTCACTTTATTTCCTTCGTTCCCATTCTCCTTATATTCCCACACATTCGCACGTTCTCAGTGCTTGGGTTCTGAAGACATTCTAGTCCTTCCTTTCAGCATGGATTCTGCTATTGTTGTTAAGACAAGTACCTCGTGTGGCATACCTTTCACTCCCACATTTACTATTCTATAGTGTAGCTGGTTTTAAAATGTATCCAATCCCCCTGTTGTACTTATAATAGAACCTATAGCAAAGTATAAAATGCGAGTGACCAAAGGGGGTGAGTTACTCATTTATATCTACCCGATGGCAAAAATGAGTAACCCCACCCAAGTATGGAGAGTTGGATAGACAAGGATACACATGTGTGTAGGCATCGAAATGACACATTGCACGAGGACGAGAGGAAAGACTAAGACGTCGGTAAGAGAGTAATGACTGAGTCGCTTACTTGTTTCGCATGGGTTCGTAACCGTGCGTAAATTGTGGGATAAAGTATTGCCTACGTTCACCGTTCCGCGGATCCACACTCCGCTTCTTGAGCACCACTTTGTGCTTCTTTAGCACACGGCTGGATAGCGGCTATGGGTCCCATGACGTTCCGAGTTTTAAAAAACCTTCAAGTTCACCAACTCCTGCATGTATATATAGGTCAGATTTTGGACGATTCGCCTAGAAACTGTCTTTTTGTCGTCTTCCTGACCCCTTCTTCGAAGATGCCAGGGAACCCTAACCTCAATGGCGCACCTACACAGGATGACTCTGAAAAGTCCACAACGCAGCTACGTTACTCCCCGGATCTCGAGTCGGAAGAGTTCAAGCAAGAAGTCGAATCACAAAGGCTGTCACTGCGTGGGCGCAAGTTGACTTGGGCTATTGGATTTGTGACTGGGACTGGGTTCACGCTTTTCGGGTATATTGCAAGCTTGTGAGAAAACAATGATTAGGACATTGACCGCGATCCTTCCAGATATGATCAAGGCGTCATGTCTGCATTGCTGTCAGCCAGCCAGGTAAGAGTACACTGCATCACGGATGGGCGCAAGTCAAGAGTGTTCACCTTGGTTAAGTTTGAGAAGACATTTCCCCAAGTCGTAACAAGCGATCAACATCCTAATCATGCAACATTGCAAAGTCTCCTGGTAGCCATATATGTTAGTTAACCTGAATGCTTTACGAGAGCACTACTCACAGCATAATAATTGTTTTGACAGGAGATAGGTTGCCTCGTGGGTGCACTGTCAAACCTCTGGATTGGTGATAGGCTAGGTCGCAAGCGAACAATCATCCTTGGAGGCATCGTGATGATCATTGGAGCTATAATCCAGTCAGCTTCGTACAGCTACGCACAAATGCTCGTAGCTCGAGTGATTACGGGACTGGGCAACGGATTAAACGTGAGTGATTTGGTTCCTACTGATTCTTAACGAAATTAAAGAGCGTTCGCCAAATAGACCTCGACGGTCCCGTCATACCACGCAGAATGTTCGCCGGCGGCCAAGAGGGGAGCTCTCATAATGATTGAGGGAACTCTGATTACATTCGGTATCATGCTTTCGTGGGTCGTTTTACGACGATATATTTTGTCCCGACACGAACTGAC
Source organism: Podaxis carcinomalis (assembly GCA_018524395.1). NCBI lineage: Eukaryota > Fungi > Basidiomycota > Agaricomycetes > Agaricales > Agaricaceae > Podaxis > Podaxis carcinomalis. Next base: position 101,290 of record JAEUWJ010000720.1, read on the forward strand.
GCATTGGTCTCTGATAGATATGTGAGTAAAAAAGAATAAGCCATAGGATGTCCACCATTGCTCACTTGGACGATCTCAGTGGATCGATTTCGCGCTGTGAGCCTGAATACCTTTATCACAGGAGGCTGTGCTTACATATGAGTGGGCAGGTTCTGGGCGAAGTCAAGCTCAGCGCAATGGCGAGTTCCTATAGCACTCCAGATCGTCTTAGCTTTGATTACGATCATTTTCATTAATTTCGTAAGTAGGACACTTGCCACTCACCTTCCGGTTCTGATGCATATACCCTTCAAAGCTCCCAGAATCCCCAAGATGGTATGATTCCCCCCACGATACTTGCATACTATGTATTAAGGTGACTTGCAGGCTACTGAAGTCTGGTCAATCCGCACGTGCAATGGCGGTAATCTCCGCCCTCGACGATAAGCCCATGACGGACCCAGGTGTTCAACAGACATTCCACGCAATCAAAGAAGCCGTAGAACTGGAAGAGGGGACAACCCCCGTGATAGGAGGTAAACAGCAACCCGCTGGCAAAGCGTCCTTGAGAGAGTTATTCTCTGGCGGTCGGAGCCAAAATTTCAGGCGGGTTGCGCTTGGAGTTGTTATCCAGTGTTTCCAGCAGGTGAGACAAAGAAAAAATTTGCGAAAGAACGAATAGCACTCAAAAGGCGCAGATTACAGGAATCAATATCATCACTTACTATGCTGTCAGTCTTCAACTACGTACCCTCCAGCTCTTCCCGTTTCCAGCTGAAGTGAACAATCATAGACACTCCTGTTCGAGCGTCTTGGCATTTCGGACGTCAAGTCTCGCATTCTTGCAGCATGCAACGGAACAGAATACTTCCTCGCGTCCTTCATCGCCATTGCTTTGATCGACCGCGTCGGAAGACGGAAACTGATGCTCTTTGGGTCGTTCGGTCAAACATTGACCATGGTTCTACTCGCCATTCTAGGAAGCATAAATAATTCTCCTGCTCAAATCGTCAGCGCCGTTCTTTTGTTTGTGTTCAACTCGTTCTTTGCGGTAGGGTGGCTTGGTATGACTTGGTTATATGTGGGCCACTTCCATCCACAAATTAGATGCGACGATGACTGACCAGGGTGACCGATAGCCTGCCGAGATCGTAGGTCTCCGCATGAGAGGCCCTGCCAATGCTCTCTCAACGGTAAATCGGGGCTGTTTTTCGCTTTGATTCACTAATATTGTCGGCTAGGCAAGCAATTGGACCTTCAACTTCCTTGTAGTTATGGTTACTGGACCGTCATTTGAAAATATCTCATGGGGGACTTACATTGGTAAACCATATTCATCCCTACCGTTTCAGTCCTGCTTACACGTCTTCCAGTTTTTGCCTCACTGAACGCCCTCATTATCCCTTGTGTCTATTTCTTCTTCCCTGGTACGTTCACTGACTGCTAAATAACATATGAGTGCCTAATTTGCGGACCAAATAGAAACGGCTGGAAGATCGCTTGAAGGTAAGTATCAATAGCAGTCTCGGGACCAGGTGATAACAGCTTCGGTAGACATGGACGTCGTATTCGCCCTTGCGCATCTAGAAGGCGTCTCGCCAGTCACGGTTTCTCTCCGTAAGGACGTGCCTCCCGCAGGATCTCCCGAAGCGGACAGGATTCTAGGCTTCAACGTTACCGACAAAAGCAAAGAGTAATAGCGAAGCATGGAGGGAATAAAGAATAAAGACCACCATCCGTGTTTAGATGATCCCAAATATACGAGTAACACACGGAAAAGATGTGTTAATATGTGTTAGCGTCAACACCGTAAGGTCGTCCAACCTTCACCCGTGCACGACGTGCCTTCTTGCGCTCGATCTCGTCCATTGCGTGTCGATACGCAGGAGCGCTAGGATCTGATGGTATTCTAGTTTCGGAAAGTGGTCCAAAACGGTCTGGCGGCCACAGGAATCTAATGAGTTTAGACTGGATAAGTGCTGCTGGCACGGGTCCGAACAAATTGCTATCGTCTGTTCTGAAGGGTTCATCTCCTACACACGGTGCATTATTACAGTTCGGGTCCGAGGAAAAGAGAGAAGAGCAACGAACCTTCGATCCAGACGTGACCTTGTGGTACTCTAACTTCCGGGGCGGGACATGGCCAACGTGTCTTCACCGTGTCACCCTCTAGCGCAACTATACGTTTGATGATAATACGTCTTGGGTCATCTGGACACCTTCCGAATCATTAGACCACGCTTTTTCATCCAGTGCTACTGTGTGAGTGCCATACCGGAGTGTTACAATGTCTTCCCTGTTGTAATCATGAAGGGTGTGTATAGAGTAACGATCGAATAAGCAGATATCTCTCCATTTAGACGAGTCGGGGTTGAGCGTCGGCTAGCTGACGATAGATAGACATGAGGAAAGGGAGACCGAGACCATCTGCGCGATGACAGACCTTCATACTCTGCCCACTGATTTGTTTGACCTCATAGAAGTGCAACAGAAGGAAGAGGGGAGTTGGTGACCAGTATAGCCATTTACGAAAGGGTATCGGGCGACCTGAGCGTAGACCGACTTTTGTGAAGAGGTCCCCAAGCATTTGAAGCAGAGGCGCGTCCAATTCAAGGAGGGCCATCCATGCCAGTTCCCGCGAGCGGACAAATATAGCCAAATGCAGTGAGATCATGGTTTTTAACCAGATATATACTAGACCAAGACAGTTTCCTAGAGCCTACTCTGGTGGGAACATCACTCCTCAGTTCTTGAACATGTTGATAACACCAACACTCCTGTTTTGTAAGTACTCTTTTGCACCTCTTCTCGATCGCCTACCCATGTCCTCCATCAACAAATTGTTGTTTTGGAAGGGATTGTGCTATTCATGCATGTTAGGGGAAAGTCAGAGAGCTAATGATTCCCTGTAACAACTGATACCAATCCAGAGGTTGACTCTAGCTAACTTCAAAGGCTGACATGCCTATCTTCCTTGTTGAAGGGCTGATACTTGTACTGACAATGAGATACTGGGAAACACAGAGAAGAAAGAAGTCTTGCAGGCATTTATATTATCCACTATGAACAGTGAAGCAAAAGCATCAAAGCAGTATATATTTGTTAGAACTCATTATTCAGCATACCAGTGTATACTGATCAATGCTAAATGAATTGAGACTCTTATACTGATTTATACATACATTGATAATAGTAGTGTGATTTGTATTGCCTTGAATCAATGCTTGTGTCAAGTCTCCTTGACATAGTAGGAATTAGGGTTTGTTTGTACATTTTATATCAGTCCAAGCAGTAGGCATGAAACTTGATGTCCACTAATATACTTTGCACTTAAACAAGTGCATTTTGTCATTTCCTTCAACACAGCCCCCTGACAAAATATTTCTTTTGAGTTAGGTGTGGTGGATCATCTAAACAGCCCCCTGATCCAGCACTTTTGTTTCATCCTTCTAACCTCTACACTTGCCTCAACCCACTTCTCTTTAACCTCTACACTTGCCTCAACTCTTCTTCTTTAGTCCCATGATAGAATGGAATCTCTCAACCTTGATCCTTTCAAGTGGCTTGGTAAGAAGATCAGCTGGCATCTCATCTGTTGATAAATGCACAAGCTGAATCTTTTTCATTACTACTTTCTCACATAGCCAGTAGAATAATAGATCAAGGTGTCTTATCCAACTATGATGATCAGGGTTTTTGGCAACTGATATTGCAGACTGATTGTCAATGTATAGCACAGATGGCACACATAGCATATAACTCAACTCCTATAATAGATTCTGAACCCATAGAATTTCTTTTCCAGCTTCATTAGCAGCAATATACTCAGCTTCTGTAGTTGATTTGGTTACTACTGGCTGGCATTTACTCCTCCAACACACAGCCCCCAAACCCAGCTGAACTAGGTAGCCTGTTGTAAATTCTGAGTATCTTTATCACTGCCATGATCTGCATCAACATAGGTCATAACAACTCATTTCCAATATTAGGGTCAGGCCTATATGTGAGTTGATAATCCAATGTGGCTCTCAGATATCTGAATAAGTGCCTGACAGCTTTCTAGTGCTATATTCCAGGGTTTGAGTTAAAATGTGCAAGAACCCCTACAGCATAAGCAGTATCAGATTGAATCATTGTAGCCAAATACATTAAGGAACCAACAGCATTTATGTAAGGGATATTTTTCATCACAGCACTCTCTTCCAAGGTTTTTGGACATTGATCCAATGTCAGAACTGAATTCAGTTGCATTGGGGTCTTTTGTAGTTTACACTCAGACATTCCAAACCCCTCTAATTTGTTGAGTATATACTGACATTGGTGCAAGTACAACAATCACTTTGACTAATTTCATATAATCTCAACTCCTAACAAGTAGGATGTTGGACCTAGATCTTGAAGCTTAAAGTGTGATGATAGAGTTACTATGAATTCACTAATTTTGTTCTGATTCTTAAGACTATAGTGATATCATCCACAAACACATGAACAATGACCCACACATCATTCTGGACATAGAGATAAACTGATGGATCACTTAGTAGTTTCTTAAAGCCCATGCTCTCAAGAGTTATTGCAAGTTTCTCTCCCCATAATCAAGGTGATGGCTTTAGACCATGCAATGACTTGTTCAGCTTACAGACATATTCAGGACCACTTTGTTCAAAACCCTCTGGCTATTTCATATAAACCTCTGTATCAATACTGTAGCATGCATCTTCCCTGCTAGACATGGCTCACAAATAGGATCAGGCTGATCAGATGAATGTCAGTCCATCAACCATCTTTGACTTAATCATATACTTGATGTCATTATAGTTGTGGTGTCCAAGCCATTTGTGCCATAGAGACAAACTCAGAGGGAGAGTTGATGTGAAATAAACATTTTCAGCAT
>JAEUWJ010000721.1:0-64419 GCA_018524395.1 Podaxis carcinomalis
GCTGTCCCTAGTTTCTATGCGGAAGCCTAGAATTTCTCTGAAACGGCCCGTAGAGCCTACGGCTCAGCCTCGAGGCATTATAAGCAATGCTCTCAAATGATCCCAACTTCGCCTACTCATCGTTCTCACAGCAACGTAGATTCTACAAAACTTTTTATCCTTGAAAAGCGCATCATCAACTCACCTTGCCATCAATACCGTAACCGTTCCTCATCCCTTCTCGGATCGTCCCTGGTGCCCAATATCATGGTAACACCTCAAGGCAAAAGTCCTCACTTCTCAGGGTAGGTCACACTTACACCAGGGGAAGCAAGGTTCGAATTCTGGAAATCGCCGCTGAGTCCTAACAGACATTTTAAGCTCTCAAGGTTGATGGAACCAACCTGCGCGGATGATTATCGCTGTATAGTTTAAGCTCTCAAGGTTGATGGAACCAACCTGCGCGGATGATTATCGCTGTATAGGTACAGATACAAATGGTGCAGAGTTTAAGGGACAGGGAGCGCTTCACAGGACACCCCCTCGAGTCTTCCTCCAGCCTTGAGCTATTGCGTCCGTGCTGTGGGAGGAGCGTAGCCTAGATAACGGTCCACGATACAAATCGTCGGCCACATCATTGCAAATGGCATGACCCAGAATCCTTCACCACGTTGTAGCCGCGAGGATATCGCGAATCCACTGTCGGGAAGATGATAATTATCGCGGCTGAACATATTACGAGGTGCATTGGACGTCGAGTAGAGATATTTGAGGTAAATGCTATCATGCATCAGTCGAGCTTTGGTGGATGGGGAACGGTTTACTCGTGCCACGCAACAAACAGCCTCGTCATTCAGTACGTTGCCTGCTCGAGCACATGTGAATCTGTGTAACCAACTTCCCAATACCACCGTACCCCTCCCGGCCCCACGAAACTACGCCGGAGACCGAAAAATAACCAAACATCATTGCAACCCGGCAGCACCTCATCCTCGAGGCCAAAGGCTCCGCTTAACCACATGGATGGTCCCAGAGCCGAGGTTCTTAGCCGTCCCTGAGGGAAGCTTATCTTACGTTGGGAAAACTGAGAAACATACAAGAGACGAAAGCATGGCGGGTCCCGGTTACAGTTGATTGTGATCGATCCTTTGCAGCCTCGAGGATCTGGGCTAAGGGGAACCCTGTGCATTCTTTCGCATACGCTGGGTTGTGTCCATGTACATATATCATACATTGGTTCGGTAATATTCAGTACTATGTTTCAAACCGAGTGCAGGCCGACTTTACTAAAGATCACCCTGTGAGCTCGGAGTTATGAATAAGGTCCACGGCAGCCTTCGAACGTGGTATGATCCTACACGGGAATGGCACGGGTTGTCTACAGGTATAAATAATCAGCAACAAAACCCTCGCTGGGATGCAAGAATGCTTACGTAATTAAACCTCCCGTGATGTCGGCCTCAAACGTTATTTGATTCCCAGTCTCGTCCAACGCGGGCTTAATGTCGAACACTGTCAAGATGTGCGCGATCATTATAAAGAGTGAGTTATCACTGAGGAATCGTCCAGGGCATATCCTTCTTCCAAAGCCGAATGCCGCAACGGATGGGTCGCGTACTGTGTGGTCGAGCTTACCGTCCTTGAGGAAGCGATCAGGGATGTACTCATGAGGGTCCTTATAGACTTCTGGGTCGTGCAGAATTGTCCTAGCAAGCGCGTGAGCATGCTCTCCAAGAGACTGAGCGAACATGGGCCAACCATGCGCCTCCCATCACGATCGTCCCCTTCGGTATATAATATCCATTGTATTCGTCCGCTTCTGTTGTCATGTGCATGACACCTGAGGAGTGTTAGTTTGGAGGATGAAAATGGTACAAAGCACGCACCGAGTGGGGCTACGATTTGCCATCGCATGGTTTCCTTAACCATCGCTCTGATATATGGCAAGGACGTGTGATCATTGAATTCGGGTAGTCGTCCTCCTAGGACTGCATCAAGCTCGGCCTGACCTTTCCTTTGCGCTTCGGGGTACAAGCACATGGCCATGAGAAATGACCGTAGTGATGAGATGGTCTGGATACGCTATCTCGTGAGGGTCCAGAACCAGGAGGTCATCGAAGCCTTACAGTATCAGCGCCCCCTATCATGCTGGTGTATTTGTTCTGGCATAGTATCAATGGAGAAATGATACTCACCGACATAGGCCACAGCACATACGTTCCTTGCAACTGTTTCTTCCTCGGCCCGGGTGGGCGAATCCCGGCCAGATAGTTTTTCTATTAGTGTCGCAGCTATAGAAGGGGCTGCAGTCCCCGCAGTCTAGCGTATAGGGAGAGTAAAAAAAGTCAAAGATTTTCCCTGAGTGAAGCTCACCATTTGCTCTTTGACCATGTCGAATGGGCCACGGCAAACCTTCTGGTTGATATGTCTCCAGTGATTCGCCTTCCGCTTCCATCCCGCACCAGGAAACCAGCTAGGAATGTATTTCATGATGGGGAATGTATCCACAAGATACCTCCCGGGGACTGCGGCATCAGCGAAGCCTTCAAGAGCTTCTTCGGCATTTCGAACGTATTCGTTATCGAGTCCTTGTATTTTAACGCCGTACACAATCTCCATAATTATTGATGCAAAAGCACTAACGAGTGATTAGCAGAAGGTTTCGACGTATAGTTGTGCGCACGCACAAGGAAACCCATTTTGAGAAATCCTCAGGAAATTGCAGAAGGTTCCGAATAAGAGTGCGGGCTGCGTTGAGCTGAACCGGTTGATGTATGTTGACCACGTTTGGGTGGAAAAAGTCGTGAAATAAACGACGATGCCAGCGCCACCAAGGTCCATAAGGGACGAGGGCGAAAATGAATCCCCAGTCCATGCTGCCACAACACGTCAAGACAGGTCTAGAAACTTCTGAAGCAACCTACAGGTCCATGATCATGGTTGTGTGAGGGCGGTCTGAGTAATTGCTCGAGCGTCTCTCAAAAAGATCATTCGTCCTCTCCAAGCTTCCAAGAACCAGAAAACCCTGCCCAAGAACATTTAGATAGACCATATCCCCTATCAAATCGTGGGTCAGATGGAATGAAGGAAGGGCTGCTTTTGTGAGCTGACCATATTTATTGAACATATCATGGTAGGTCAGCCATGGTTTGTGAGTCGGAAGGTCACATAAATTTCCGATAAGCGGATATCCCTTTGGTCCAGGGGGAAGAGGTAGGCTCTGAGGGTTGACTGTGCTCTTGTACAGGTACTTCTTCAAGCACCATAGGCCTAGGAAGTAACTGACAACTAGAAGTGCGCTGTGTTGCAAGAGGGAGTCCATCGAGGGGACATGACGAATCTTGGTGGGTTAAATAAGCGTTTAATCTCTACACACTCCCACAGGAGGAGGACGGAGATTTCCCGTGGCTCACACTTTTTATCGGTCTCAAGCGTCGCATGCTCACAACAACCCCAATGCGCCACCTTCGCAGACTTCTTGTCTCACAGGGATACCGTAATGAGCACCACACCTCCGATTCAACCGTACAGATTATTCATCACCGATAAAAATTATGGAATGCCTGTGCCCGAGAGATTGGTTAACAAATCGGCAGTTTCATCAGCGAAACGGCTTGAACCTATTATTACATTTTGATCTATGTATAGTATTTGAAAGATAAAAAGGACATTAAGAGCCGAACAACATTCGAAGCAGTTGTAAGGGCGCGCGATGTTTTCGGTGGTATAACAGCATGGTCGAAACATGTGAACGCCTTTATTATGCCATCGAATCCTTTCGTTCAGAATGTATTGACCCGCAATGATTCATTTTCAACAATTTTTCGGCATTCAAATCTTCCCATTTTTCCGAATAAGGAGCGAAAATGTAAGACTAAAAAACATTACCGTAAGATACATGGGNTCGGATAAGGAATTCTGATAAGAATATAACGGAAAGAAGATATGGAGAAAGGTAATTATGGAGAGAGAATATCCGACGGAAATGGAAGAAAGGTTAAGCTGAATAGGATTCGCAGAATCCGGGTTGTAACCAAGGCTCCGAGAGTTTAATGGACACGAAGTGAAGTCCATAACAATCCTCAAGTCTTTGCCTTAGTTGCAACCTGAGTGCATAACAAAGGTCATAACATCCTGGCTTCTTCACAGCATATAATGATGCATCACTCTGATACAGGGAAATTTCCAGATGTTACACAAAATGCAGGCCCGTACATGGAGATGTTGGGGCATTCAGTCTTGAACTCACATTTTGTAAGCTCTGATGGATACATTAGTTGGATATTCTTTATCTGGGGACAATGAAAATAGATATGGAAGGACTGGCCATAGACTCAAGTGACTTTCAATCACTTTGTTCTACGATTGGAGGATGATGTGGTTTGCTGGGACCCATATGCACAATGCATGATACATCAATATCTGTGTGTAACAGCCATTTGGGGATCCCCACCACAAGAGGCGGCCCCAAGAAACATAAAGGCTAATTCTTACACCATGTGTTGTAGACAAACAGGGAGAGCAAGCTAGATAGGAACATATGACAACAGAAAAATCAAGTACATTGACTTATGTAAGTTTGGCATCATGAATCAAACCCTTCCCCGCTTCATTCCGGGTGTAGAAGTTGTAAGCATTAGCTGGATCATTCAATATTTATGAATCAATCCACTAAGCCAGAATTACGGATCAATTCTTCGGCCGTTTTCGATCGAGGAGTGATTCTACACGTGAAGGGTTCCGGGTACCTGTCAATGATAATTAGCGTCGGCGGCAAACAGCCTTGGTAAATAACCCACGAAAGTAGACCGCTCGTCATCTCGGGTTTGATCTCGATCTCCTTTCCATCCTTATCTAAGCTGGGCCTGATATCATACACAGCCAACAGGTGCGTAATAAAACAGAACAGCGAATTCTCAGCGAAGAATCTGCCAGGACAGATTCTTCTTCCAAAACCAAAGAATGCCACCGTTGGATCCCGAACTGTTGGATCAATCTTACCATCTTTTAGGTAGCGATCGGGATTGTAGGTGAGCGGGTTAGGAAAGACCTCCGGGTCATGCAGAAGGGACCTCCATAACTATGTAAGTACAGCATGTAAGGCGGGAATGAGGAGTAGATTCATACCATGCATTGCCAAGTACAATGGTACCCTTTGGAATGTAATACCCATTATACTCATCAGCATTGGAGCTCATGTGCCCGAGAACTAAAAGCGATCCAATCATTTCGACTCGGCGGTGGTACCTTGAAGAGTACCTACTGAGCGGTACAACAAGTTGCCATCGCATAGACTCCTTGACCATAGCATTAATGTACGGAAGGTTTGGTCTGTCGTTAAATTCCGGCAAGCGCCCCCCCAGGACTCTGTCTAGTTCCGCCTGTGCTTTCCTCTGGGCTTCTGGATAGAGGCACATCGCCATGAAGAATGATTGCACACTCGAAACTGTCTAGTATACACTATGAGCAGGGCAAGAGGAATAGCAGGAGAAACAAGCAAAGTATATGTCATACCGTGTCAGCGCCACCTACCAGAAGGTGAGCTTTTCTTTGCTCGAAGAAGGGGAGCAAGCTTACCGGCAAAAGCAACTGCACAAGTATTGCGGGCTACAATGTCCTCTTCCGCAAAGTCAGGTGTATCTTCATCCGGCAATCGACTAATAAGAGCTGTAGCGATGCAGGGCTCCGCCGTTCCTCGTTTCTACACTGACATTGAAAAGCACCGTAATAGGGAAAGCAGGAGTTTGCTCACGATCCTTTCTTTCACCAAGTTCCAAGGTTGATTGGCGACTATGTCATTGATATGTCGCCACCGGGCTGCCTTCTTCTTCCACCCAGCACCTGGGAACCAGTCCGGGATATACTTCATAGCCGGGAATGTGTCGACAAGGAAAGATCCTGGATTGCCGGCTTCTGCAAGCCCCGTGAGAGCTACTTCAGCCTGGGTAACATACGGGTCATTCTCTTCTTGGATGGTTTCGCCGTATGTGATTTTAACGATGGTCGATGCAAATGCACTGCGGGGAAAACCTATGAGATTCGAGGCTCCGTACGCTCGTCACCTGGAGCTTACTGGCGGACATGGTTCATGAAGTTGTCTGGAGACTTCAGAAGACGACGGAGGAAGGCACGAGCTGATTCGATCTGATTGGGCTGGTATTTGTGTACGATATTGGGATGAAAGTGATCATGAAAGAGACGCCGGTGACGTCTCCACCAGCTGCCGTAAGGGATAAACGGCATGGCATAGTCCCACTGCATCCTTGGAATGGAACTGGTGTCAAGTACAGTATATGGAAGATGAAAACCACGGACATGTCTACGAGCATGGGCATGCAAGGGCGGTCGGAGTAGTTGGAAGATCGTTTCTCGAACAGGTCGTAAGTCCTTTCCGAGCTCCCGAGAACGAGGTAAGACTGTCCTCGGACCGTGAAGTAGATCATGTCGCCTATGTGCGTGTCAGAGAAACTCATTTGGTCAGAGGAGGTATCTACCATAAATCTTGAACCACTTGTCGTATACCAACCAAGGCCTATAAGTCGGAATGTTGAATAAATTACCGATGATTGGATAGCCCTTGGGGCCGGGTGGCAAAGGCAACCGGTTCGGGTTATTTCGGCGCTCTTCGCCCTGGATGTAAAGCCACCAGGCAAGAGCAAGGCCGCCTGCACATAGAACGATTGGGCTAGCAAAGATACTCATTGTCGGCGCAGAGAGGAACGCACCACATACAGCTTATATATGTGACGGGCGGCACTATTTACATTCTCGCTGTTTGCGGGCCGTAGGTAGACAATGCTAACTTGTATGGCAATCGCTTCTTCTCAGAAGACTCTTCTGTGGGAACTGGAACGGCCATGCATTGCAATCGCCACTTCATCCTTTCGCCTCGGACGTTCTGGTCAGTGAGGTTCCAATAACAGAAATATGGAACACACGACCCGGCAACGAGTCCAGGCACCGTCAGCGGAGTGCGTCAAGCGTTGGAAGCGCTTGGGTGTCTAGAGCATCTCGCGGGAAGATTGACACCAGTGGGAAGGACGGACAGAAGGTGGATCTGAGAGAATGTTCCCTTGAATTGTAACTCGAGTCTTTGCAATTTTATTGGTCTTCAATATAAGCCGTTTGGTTCCATGTGGCGCCTCTAGTCTTCTCGGCATCGTTACCACAATACAGCAGTCATGGGGTTACAGTGTTTGATGACAGGCGACGAGATGATAACTAACGGTCAATCATTCCAGCCACGAAGGAAAAGCCGACATTACTGACCGAATTGTGGGGAAAAAGTCGCGCCCAGAACACAAAATGAACGAATCGATATTATGCTTGTTGGAACGGATGAGATAAGAAAGCGGAGACATAGTCTTAAGCGTCTTCCTTCGGTTCTCGGGCTGGAATGATCCGTGCCATAGGGTGGATTCACTGAATGGAAGAAACGGAATGGTCACGGTTCCATGCCTTATAGCTTCTTGACAGCATGGATTACAGCAACGCACAGGAGCTTCCAGGCGTGGGGTATAATAGCGGCTTTTACCCAAGGCCATAAGGGGTCAAGTACTTCGTGGCCTCACTTTTTGAATGCCCTAATTATCACAATTGACAGAACGTTCCTTGGTAAAGAGGTGAAAATGTATCAGTGGAAGGTTTGCACCTATCGAGAATGGGCATTTTCGGTGAGGACAGGCTGAGACTGTAGCAACTCTCGGGTCGCTTCATTCCGCGACTGACGGGGTGTGAGAATGACAGATGATCGCAATCGCACGAGTCGGAGTTCGAACGTTCACAGAATGCAGACGAACGCGAGAGGAAGCAGGAAACAATATAATCAGTAAATGAAAAATTGAGTACATTGGCCTCACAAGTTCAGAATCTGGATAACCCTTTTCCTAATCCCTTCTGGCAGTAGAGATTTTGAATAATGGCTAAATCAATCAAATTTTCGTAAATCCATCCATCAAGCCAGAATTAAGGATCAGCTCTTCGGCTTTCTCTAGTTGACTAGTGATCCTTAATTCTGGCTTGATGGATGGACTCATGGAAAATGATTGATTTAGCTATTATTCACAATCTCTACACCCAGAAGGAAATAGGCAAAGGGTTATCCAGATTCTGAACTTGTGGGCCAATGTACTCAATTATTCTTTTTACTCATCATCTCCAGATCAAGAATATCCTACTAAAATACCTATCAGGACTTACAAAATGCATGAGTTCAAGTGTGAATGCTCTGACATCTCTGTGTACAGGTCAATGTCTTGAATCAGAGGGGACAACACTTGTGGAGAAGGAAATGATGCCAGAGTGGAAGCAGCCAGAGTGTTAAGAACTAACTCCAGATGGGGGCAGACTGCAAGTGGACAGGGGTAGATGCACACAGACCAAGATCAAGGCCTTGGCTAACTTAAATGTGGTGCCCCTCTAATACTATGGTGGCCTCACTTGATCAACTATGGACTTGAGCAGATGGAGGTGGACAAGGACAGGACAAGCCTGGACTGAGGAGCAGACTTGTAGCAGATAGACAGGAGAGGATGGAGAAAGATCTAAGTTGATATTCTGACTGCAGAATACAGTGGTGGTAGTCCTACTTATATACTAGCAGTCAGGATAAAGTCCAGGGATTAGTAGTCAATTTGAAATTGCTCAAAGGGATTACTAGGAGCATGTGAAGACTGAAGACTATAGGAAAATATCAAAGTAAGGAGTCTGTCTGCATGGTGTCTGGATGACCAGGGGTAGTATGAAGCAATCAGATAGCAGGAAAGCCTGGATAAAGGAAAGATAATCACTGATGAAGGGTAGGGCTCTGGAAGAAATGCTAGAAATCAAATATATCAAGTCAGTTATGCCACTGCAGAAATGCTAGATTTCCCACATGAAGACTGGGTTTCTAGCATTCTGTGTGATCTCTAAGGGTGTGCAATAAGGCTCTGGGTCACTATACAGGAGGGTGAATCGATGAAGTTGCATGCATGGCAAGTGATAACCATCAAGGAGCCGAAGATAGCAAGAAAATAAACAAGATCACACTGTACACACAACATCTGCGGAACGTAGAGCATAGATATGAACATAGCAAACAAACAAGGGAAACGAACACTAAAAAGACTACAACAGAAGGAAAGAGATTCATAAAGTACTTCATTCCTCGAGTTCGGAGTTTTTGATCAATTCCTCAGCCTGCTTCGACCTGGGTGTAATTCGACAAGCAAAAGGTCGGGGATACCTGAAATGATCTCCGTATGTCAAAAGTCCAATAGGCGTGCCCATGGGGTACATACGAGAGTAGACCAGTCGACATATCCGGAGTAATCTTCACTTCATTCCCATTTTCATCTAACCCAGGCTTGATATCGTACACAGAAAGCACATGTGCGATGATAGAGAAAAGCGAGTTGTTAGCGAAGTATCTGCCAGGGCAGATCCTTCTACCGTAACCGAAGGATGCTACCCTTGGATCCAGCACCTCAGGACTAAGCTTCCCGTCCCTTAAAAAGCGTTCAGGTTTGTATTCCAAGGGGTCTTCAAAAATTTCAGGGTCGTGGAGAATGCTCCTGCAAGAGTGATTCAGTGTGGCATTTGGAGTCAATTCCGAAAACGGTGGTGTTATTCGTCCTTACCAGGAATTTCCAATAACCACCGTTCCCTTGGGAATATAATAGCCTTCGTATTCATCGCCGTTGGTGCATATATGGGGAACAGCTAGGGTTTGTCCGGGTTGAACGTCTTGAGAGAAAATGAAGGCGAAATGCCGCACCAAGTGGAGTCACAGGCTGCCATCGCAGGGACTCACTGACCATGGCATCAATGTACGGAAGGTGTGGTCTATCGTTGAATTCCGGGAAACGGCCTTGAAGAACCGCGTCGAGTTCTGCCTGGGCTTTCTTTTGTACCTTTGGATGGAGACACATGGCCAAGAAAAACGTTTGTACGGAGGAAATGGTCTGAAAACTAATGAGTTATCAATCAAGGGAAATGAAGGAGTCCTATACCGTGTCAGCACCGGCTAGAATGGGATCAGAAGGATATATAGTGGAGATTATGAGAGGGAAGCTTACCAACAAAGGCGACTGCACATGTATGACGAACAAGTTCCTCCTCCTCTGCCCGGTCCGGAGATCCCTCCTCTGGTAAATTCTGAATGGCCGCTGTTGCGATGCAAGGTCGCGCCGTTCCCCTTTGCTACATCGAAACATTAGAGACGGAGGACGCAAAGGCGCGAGGAACGACCTAACCATCTGATCTTTAACAAATCGGAACGGCTCATACTGGACCGAATTGTTGGCACGCTTCCACTGTTCTGCCTTCTTCTTCCATTGGGTACCTGGGAACCAACTCGGTATGTACTTCATTATCGGCAACACATCAACTAAGAAAGCCCCAAATGGCCCGGCTTCTGACAGGCCATCGAGGGCTGCTTGGACAGCAGTCACGTAAGGATCGTTCTCTTCTGCAATGGTGATACCATAAGTAACCTCCATGATCGTCTGCGCGAACAAGCTATGAATAAATGAGTATAAAGCAGGTATAACAATGGTGCACCACTCACTGGTGAGTATGGTGTAAAAATTCATCCGGAGTTTTCAAGAGTCGGCGAAGGAAGTCGCGAGCGAAAGTCGCCTGGATGGGCTGGTATTTGTTGACAATATTTGGATGGAAATGGTCATGCATGGACCGCCGGTGACGACGCCACCTGTCTCCGTAGGGCATAAATCCCAAATTGTAGTCGGAAGTGTCCATTCTGAGAATTACATTATGCGTTATCAGCGAGGCGTATTACCGTGTGGATGAGGCGTGGTTGACGAACAACTCAACCATCATGACGGAGTGGGGTCTGCCTGCGTAATTTGAAGAGCGCCTCTCAAAAAGGTCATACGTTCTCCTATGGGATCCAAGGATGAGGAAGGGCGATCCCAGGACCTCGAAATAAACCATATCTCCTGAGAATCTGTTCTAACCAATACCAGGAAGATCGGGAACGGGATGGACGTGCCATAGATTTTGAACCACTCATTGTATACCAGCCACGGCTTTTGGGAAGGAAAATCAAGTAAACTACCAATGATAGGATAGCCTTTGGGCCCAGGCGGTAGAGGCAAGTTATTAGGATTCTCCCTGCGATTTAATACCAGTCTGTAGAGCCGCCAGGCGACCAGAGTGACCGTTGCATAGAATAAGAAAGGATGAACGGGGAGATCCATGACTACCAACAGAGCAGAGTGGTCCTGGACTTTCTTTATTCTTGGTATGTCTTTTTATGACTGCTTTGCGGTTCTCTTTGTGGCGAATTTGTCCTTGGCAGCTGACGTTCAAAGTGGGTCCGAAGAGTGAGATGTATCCCACGCACGAAGCATTGAGATGCAAATGTACGTCATCTGATAGCACGGATGTGCATATGCGTCCAGGATACCGCCTTGACCGAATTGGCGGTGGTGCTGACTGTATCCGAACCACTGACAAACCGCAGCGTGGGGTTGGAAAGATGCAAGGATTACCGACCCTCCAAGCCATGGCGGACATTTTTCCGGTGGGGTTATCAGGACGAGCTCAACCCATGGAATTACTCTCATAGATAGCCATGAGTGCAGCATCCTTGTCGGATTCAACCGCCAGTCCGACCACCAGAATATCGGATAAGGTCCTATGCCAAGTCAGTTGAAAGTACCATAAATAAACTCCGACTCCTTCCCAGTAGTTTATTTCAGGCTCCTTCCCAGTCACGCGGGATGCTCCTATATGACAAGCTTTTAACGGGTACAAACTATAATTCGGTAACAAGTGTATTATATATATATAGTTTGTCCCAGTCAAAAGATATGTCATATATAAGAGGGTCCCGTGTGACTCGGATGGAGTCTGGAATAAACTAGACTCCTTTAGGAAAAAAGGAGTCCATCTGCGGTGATTGTTAAGTCACTCTAAGTGGCCAAGGCCATGCTGTGGCGACTGCATACGAGATTGGCGATCCAGCCAGTGTGACAAAGAGCTCGTTTGTGATGATGTTCCGTTTCAGAGAAGCGAGCCACAGGAGTTCAAAGTTGGAGTAGCGTTTGGAGTGCAAAAGTGAAGTTCTTGGGTGTAACATAGCGTGACGTACCGTGAGATATGGGGGGACGCGGTCACGCGTCATCCATGTAGCGATGCAGACATCAACGGTTCCATTATACTCCGTAGTTCTCTCGGTTTCCCTTCCCTGTCCAAGTTGAAGGGCAGTGTCATGCGATTTGCCGCTCCCCGGTCCTCCTCACCGTCGCCAGTCAGGGGGTAAAGTCGCGCCCCAGTTCGCTTCGTGTTCGCAACTAATTCTAAACCAGGCAAACTCGACGTTCGACATATGGCCTTCGTTCGGGATATGAGGACTCAGATTCAGACAGGTTCGATGACACAGACACCTCAGAGGAACCCTCATCTTCAAGCAGCTTCGAGGATGGCGATATATCAGGCTCTGAATACGAACCAAAGTCAGTTAGAGTCTCTATATCCTGCATTGCTTGTTCATACCACCCACAGGAAAAGACTTTCGAGATCGCAACGGTCACCCGAGGAGATAAGACAACTAGAAGAAACGATAGCTTCTATCCGCCTGTGCACACGGCATCATGATCCTTACGAAGAATGGGAAAAGCAAACCCGAAAGGAGGCCTTTGTATGCCATTAGATCGTTGTTTAATGGTTCCGGGATTAACGAAACACTTACCCACAGGTGACAGCTCGCAAGGAGCAGTCTATGACGATATCTGAATTTCGCGAACTACAAGAACAGCTCCGTCTGGAAGAGGCCAAGAAACTCGCCGCTCAACATGAAAGCGAGATGGCTGCCGTCCAAGCAAAACTCAACCAGCTTCGTCTCAAACAACAAGAAGACGAGAGAAAACTACGTGATGACTGGGATTTGCGCCAAAAGAAGCTCTGGGCTAGAATAGAGACTGTCATCAGGCAGGAGGAGGAAAAGGCTGCTAAGCGGTTGGCGGAGGAGCAGAGGAAGAGAGAAGAGGAGCAGAGGAAGAGAGAAGAGGAAGAACGGAAGAGGAAAGCAGAAGAGCTCAAGAAGCGGTTGGCAGAAGAAAAGCGACGCGAGGAAGAGGAGCGGAAACGGAAAGCGGAGGAGGAGGAGAAACGGCTGGAGGAAGAAAAGAAGAGGAAAGAAGAGGAGGAGGAACGGCTACGAGAGGAAGAGGAACGACGGAAGCGAGAGCGATTAGAGGCCGAGAAACAACAAAGGGAAATGGTTGGCCTGTCAACTCCGGAGGATGACTGGCGAACAGCCCGCAATAATCTCAAGGTGGAACTTTTTTCACTCACTCCGATAATAAGTAATTGACAACGTTCCAGCGTTTGAAATCCGAGATGGCGACTCTCAAGGCCAATAAACCGATGAAAGCTGGGTGGGGCAAATGGCGGCGCCAAATTAGACCCAAAATCGGTCAGCTAATGAACGATCTCATCGCTATTAACCGTATCATAAGTTTCCTCACCTTTGGCCTACTGACACCACTCCAGTCCCAGGAGCTTTTGGACATAATTCGACCCCCAACGGGTGCACATCATCCCAGATTCACCTCGCTATTCTCTCATCCCTCACGAAAGATATTCTTTTGCAAGCAGAGATCGAAACTTCCGCCGAAAAAAATAGCGCCGGTCCACTCGCACAAGTAACATTCAACATATTCTCCACGGTAGGCAATTTTGCCGACGTATTCTTTGCCAAACTTGTCCAACCCATTGGCGGATGGCCGATACCAACAGCCACCACAAACAAGGATATTGATAATTGTACAACGTACTCCAATAAGTAACGATGTCTTCAGCGTGGAGAAGAAAGGAAACCGCTGACGACGCGACACCGTGATGCAGTTTTACATATGTAGACGTAGAAGGAAATGAGTCACGGGACTGAGCTGGTAAGCATAGAACATTGTTCTAACAATAACCGACCATGGACCGATAGAGATGAAAAGCTCAAGGTTATGGGATACAGGAAGAGCGGGGATAGCGATAACTTCGAATCAGAGGCGGAGTTTACGTCGCGCGCAGCTGGCATCATGAGGATCTATTTCTCCATCTTGAAGATTGTGCCAACCCAGAATCCGTTGCAGCCTATGTTCCAGCTTCCTCGATACTGGACGTGGTTCGCGAGGCTGCTTGACGAAAGAATTTTGCTGGAGACGGCTGTTGCTGCGCAGCTAATGTATAGTCAGTGCCACGTCTCCTTTCTCAGTATTTCTTGGACATTGAACGTGCTATCTATAGCGGCGCTGGACGTCATGGGCCATGATGCTCTCCAACTCTGGGGTGCGCAATGGGTGAAGATGCTTGCACTTATATACGAGGGTGTTACCGTCGGAATCGGTGCGGACAAGTTTATTGGAGGTGTCAGCCCAGAGGGCAAAGCCGCGCGTGTGAGGGTGCAATTGGAAATTGAGAGAATCATGGCTTCATAGTCTGGAGTTCCCGATTGCCTCATTCATCGTCACAGTTTCAATCTCCCATCTTCGTTTTTCTTTTTTTCGTTTGTCCCGTTCGCTCCCGCGTTCTACCTCACTTTGCGTTAGGCTCCCAGTCATAATCTTGTATCAATATATATTTGGATGACATCGGTATCTATGATTCGTTGCGCATTCGTCACGTTGCATCGCGCAGTGAATAAACCACAGATTCCGATGGGTCATCTAGTTGCTTCTGATGAGCGTTTAAACTTTCATAGATTAATAATTAGAAGTATGTAGTCGAGTTGCTGAGCAGGTTGAGCGTTTCTGGTGCAGAGGTTGGATTTCACTGTCGATGTCTTCCAAAAAGCTTCGTCCCACAACATCTCCAACACACTGCTTCCGGACTTCGGTGATCTTTAACTTCAATTGGACTGGACATCGAGCAGGAAGGTTCGCACTCGATGCTAAAAATATTGAACTCGGGCATACCTCAGCGCCGTAAGCCACCACTTTATCGGCTTCAGGATTTTGGGGTTGCTTCGCATTTGGATCCGACCTTAAAGATAGATGGGACTTTCGGAGTCACCCCGCTCGAATACAATATATAAAGAAGGACCGAACTTCGAAGTGCCCTCTTTCACAATCATCGTAGCTACTGCCTCGTTTCAAACCATGGGGAACTCTACGTCAACGTTACAGATATACGACGAGGAGATCGAACAGAGCATGAAGGACAAAATCAAAGGGAGTGCAAGGCAAGTGTTTGGGGCAACGCTGAGCCAACAGGATGTCAGAAGGTTTCATCTACTCCATTCTATTCTATTTCTGACACGATTCCTTTTCCAGGTGGCCCAGTATATCGCAGCTGCGACGAATGGAGGAACGGATTTCAAGGCTATAGAGGCAGCGTCGGACGATCAGATCGACACATTCATGTCGTTGATCGGCGTAGCGACGTTCCCGGTATTGTTCCACTATGAGTACAACGACGATCCTGCCCTCTGCAAGCCACCCTTGGCAACCGGAGGCGCGAGACCTGTTAGTGGTTTTGCGGCGTTAGCACCCCACTCGATACCCAGATCCTCGGATACCTTGAGGCTGAGGTGTTCAGGTAAGCTTGGCCCAACTTGTGTGGATTTATCCAAATCTAATTCGCCTTAGTAAATTAGGCTTGCCGAAATGGGTTGAGCGTAAGCTTAGTTTTCCATCCTCGTCCCAATTCCTAGGTGACAACGTCACCAGAACAAGCTACGGCAGAGTTAGTCAAATTGATAACCATGGATGTGGGAAACATCGACAGCCAGGAGCCAGAATGGTATAATACTTACTTCCATCGGATGTACGACTCTCCCGTCGGAGACCAAGGCGATTGGAGACTTGATACCCAGATGACAATTGTGAAAGGTGCCCTCACGTTCGATGGACTTCGTGCCGGTTTCGCAATGATCTCCTTCAGGAACGTACATGGTCTTCCCGTTAATGTCACAGAGAGTCAATCACCTCTACTCGGCAGGTTGCCTATCCAGTCCAGTCGAGCAATAAACCTATCCATGACGGTATTCGCCGTGACGCCTTCGCTTCAGCTGCAAGGCTGGCTGGTGGTCCTACTCCGACTACAGATGCACAGCTCTTGGATACTCTCAAGCAAAATGGCACAATCACATTCCAGAGCGAGTTCGGCTTCTCGTACGGCTCAATACCACCGGAATCCTGGCGCGCTGAGGGCGTGTCATCTGCGTATCTCAACTCTACCATACAGTTGATGTACCTCCCAGTGCTGAACCCGCAGAGCTCCCTTAATCTGGAATATGTGAGAACCTACCTCGAACAAGGACCCTTCAGGTAAGATTTGTACCTCCTCTCGTGCCCGATCTTAGGCATTGTATATTCGTCTATAGCGACCTCGAAGTACCAGTTTCGTCTGTCAAGAGTAAGATAATGTGGCTCATGCCGTAATGACACCCGGATGCTCATGTGGAGTTGCATAGAGGGGGCCATCAACGACTTCACGGCAGACTCCCAGAGAGTCCTGGCCGGATCAGCTGTGAACTCCTGGGCCATTAGCAGCATCGACTATCTTTACCACCTGGCCGATCCAACTCTCAATCCGATTCGCCAAAAGAGCGTCCTGATGTTGTGGTATTGGTACGGGCTGGACTCGCTTGGGTACAGAGTTCCAGCCACATATATCTTCGTGCAGACAGTGAGCCAGCGCAGTCGCCACCCGGCATCATTGATGGACCGTATTTCCAGGTGTTTTATGAAGAGCTTCCAGTTGAACGGAGAGCTGTGAAACGTCTCTTCCAAATTCTTTGTGACAAGATACGTCAGGAACTCCACGTATGATCACCGCTCATATAATATTTGTGTTCCTTCTTATGGCGAATGCTCGCCCAGAAACCATCTGTACCGGACGATGACTTGCTGAGTCTCAAAGCAATGCTCATTGAGTACGCAAGCATGAAGTTCCAATCCAGCTTTGGGTTCGCCTATGATGGCAACAATTCCAATCCTCTTGACAGGAGACCCGGAGGTGCCGTCAAGGGGTACGATGAACTTCTTCAAACAAAGAACACCCCGACATCCGCGGAAGAGGTGGAGAAATGGCTCGATGCTGAGGTTTTCCAGTGTGTCAACAATCAACCGTTCCGAGACCCGAGGACTTCCTATTGACCGATGTTATAGGAAGGACAGCCTTACGTTCCCCACATTTGCCAACAGTACGTAGATTTCTGCTATCCTCAGTATAGTTCTCAGCACGATTTTAGATAAAATCTGGGAAAAGATCCGCGATGAAGTAGTTGGGTTTACGCAACTAACGACATCCGAAAATTGGTATACTGCCAGTAATAGCGCGGTCTACTTACACCCAGACGGGGGGACAAATATCAAGCAGTACTCCCAGTACGTGTACGCAGTTGGGGAGCTCGAGCTGGACGGTGTGAAGGTCACCAGGGTCTACGTCTGTTACCTTGGGGTGAGTCATAGTCTGGATTGTCAAATTCCGTGCAGGTTAACGACAACCTAGGTTTATTGCGGAACCACAAAGACGAGTTGAGAGATAGGAATGAAAACTGGCCCCGTTAATTCAAGGAACTATTCCAGTCAGAGATGGAAGCTTTGGAGACATCGTGTTGTTGATGTTGTTTACGAAGCACAGGCAGCGTATTCATCTCGATAAATATGCAAAATCCCTCCCGTTTCGAGGAGAACAGTAATGCAACATCGGGGCACTGATATATGCTCGCGAAAACGACTTGATTGGGTACGATTTGCCTGGCTCCGTCGGAATGCATTGTTTGCCAGAGCTCTTGAGGAATCGGCTTAAATCAGGTGCTGTAGAGCCGTTGTGGTTTATGTGGACCGCCTAAAAGCTGTAGGCAGCTTGTGAATCGAAAGATACTTGGGGCACCTCAGAAGCGACTAATTTATTTTGCTACAAGGTCGATATCACGAGTGCAAGGTACCACACGAAGAACAACCTATGGCCCATATGTCTCAGAATACGTACTGTATATCTACCCCAGGTGACTCTCCTTACCCAAATCCGAAGTGGTTGAAGTTACTTCGGATGCTCTCGCACAATAGCCTCTAAAACACTACTTTACTCTCCCAAGAAGTCATTTCAAACTCCTCGACCTCCTTCGCCTCTGCCATCATAGCTTGCAACGCTTGATAGTGTGGACTCCACGTGAAGTCAATTACTATCTGGTCGTCGAATGGTTGAGTTGAGAACTCCATCAAACGAGTATGGTTCAGCCAATGAGGAGACGCCGGATCGTAAGGTGGTAGCGTGAGGTCTTCTGGACCGTCCTCGGGGCTCGACCAGTCAACAGGTCCGTTACGCCTCGAATATAATACCACAATCAACCCATGCGGTGCAACGTCTCCCACGGTGAGGCGCAACGTGCGCAGACGCGGAAACAAGTTTTGTCCTCCAGGTTTAATGGTGAGTCGATGCAGCCACTTTTGCATAACCTCATCTTCGTCAATAAGCTCCATATTCAGTGTCGTGAGGCTTCCAAATAAGTCCAAATGTTGATCAATGCAGTACTGTGACTGCGAGGGAGAAAAATCGAGCTCCTCGAGCTGCTGCATGCTCGCAAAGAAATCGCGAATAGGACGGCCGTCGGATGGAAGTGGAGCGTCCCATTGGAGCTTGCGGACAGCTGGAAAGCGACAGTGGGTGAAGAAATTGGCATCCACAGGTTTAGGTTCTTGTTGCCCCCGTCCATCTCTACCCCATGCAATCCAAGTCAATCTCTGCAGAAATTGCATTGAGACAATTTCGCAACTTGGGGAAACTAGAGGACCCCAATCGCCGACATGGTATTGAAAGTCGAATTCGATCAAGTTCGGATTGAGTGATAAAAATCGAAGGGCCTGTTCAGGACTGGTGTCCTTGAGCTTGAATTCAGTGCATTTGTTCTGTGACAAGTCGGGAGGAATTTCTCGCTCCCTCGTCACAGAAGGGGAAGGAGAAAGTTGGGGCGACGATCGTATGATACGGCACCAATGGGAGCAGACAGCAGTGAGTTTGAGTAGAACTTTCGAACCAGAAGCCAGCTCGCGGGGATCGTCAGCGAAGGAGTCGGTACCACTTGCGTACCAGAATATGCGAGAGAGCGTTTCCGGTGGGAGTCGTGATATGATGGAAGACTGAATGGAGTTCAACCTTTGTAAAAGGGCTGCACGTTTCTTGTTGATTTCTCGAAGTTCAGCATCGAAGGCCGCGACTTGAGAGAGGATGTGGCCGACTTCGCTGCGATTCATGACAGCGTCGTAGCGGGTTGGAAGCTAGTTCCGAATTCACGTCCAGTGGTCGACGGTTGTTTCCCGTTTACATACTAACGGCACACGTTTACGCAAAAAAACGAACTTGTACTTAACTCAAAAACCTTACAGGGTTCTACATAAGAAGGGTTATTGTTGACGTAAAGAACGGGAGAGGAGCGGACCCTATAGATAATAAAAGAACCCAGTGCAGTACTGTATTGTAAATACCCATAATAGTGAAAGACTGTACGAACAATCAGTAAACTACGTCGGATTTGCTGAGTATGTACACAATAGCTCGTCTCAGTATTCGTGGAAACGAAACTGAGGTGCACAGGTAAACTGCGGACGAAAAATGCTCTACACCAGTACTGAGTGAACATCATAAAAATGGATAACGACGATAAGTCATGAATATTAAATCAATGGATGATGTGTGTAGGTCCGTTTTCACAACAATGGCTAGGGGAGTTGTTGCCTTGGGGCAGAGGTCACAGCAACTGCGTGGCTGCTTATAACCTTCTTTTTCCCGTCGGTGCCGCGGTGTAGGTTCTAGCGACCGACTGACTGGCTCACAGTTGCCACGAATGTTAATTCGAGATGATGGATTAATGACAGATTTATGCCTCTCCTTTTGCACGCTGTTCGTTTGGAATCGATGTAATTAGGGTGATATTTTATAGTGCTGACGGTCCAAAGTGAAAGTGGTTGAAGCTACTTCGCATGTTCTCGTAGAGCGGCTTTCAAAATGATATGCTACTCCTCCAAGACGTTACCTCGAAGTCCTCGACCTCCTTCGCCTCTGCAATCATGGCTTGCAGTGCATGGTAGTGTGGACTCCACGTGAAATCAATTGCTATCCCATTGTCGAAGGGTTGAGTTGAGAACTCCATCAAACGAGCATGGTGCAACCAATGAGGGGACGCCGGATCGTAAGGTGGTAGCGTGAGGTCTTTTGGATCGTCCTCGGGGCTCGACCAGTCAACAGGTCCGTTACGCCTCGAATATAGCACCACAATCAATCCGTGCGGTGCAACGTCTCTCATAGTGAGGTGCAGCTCGCGCAAGCGTGGAAACAAATTTTGCGCCCCAGGTTTAATGGTGAGTCGATGCAACCATTCTTGCATAACCCTATAGTTATCAACGAGTTCCACTTCCAACTTCGTAAGGTTTCCAAACAGGTCCAAGTGTTGATCGATACAATACTTTGCTTTCGAGGGAGAAAAATCGAGCTCCTCGAGGTGCTGCATGGTCGCAAAGAAGTCGCGAATAGGGGGCGCGTCTGATGGAAGTGGGACATCCCACATGAGCTCGCGGATAGCTGGAAAGCGACAGTGGGTGAAGAAATTCACATCCACAGGTTCAGGTTCTTGAGGCCGCGGCCCCTCTCTGCCCCATGCAATCCAAACCAGTCTCTGCAAATATTGCATCGAGACAACTTCGCAACTTGGGGGAACCAGAGAACCCCAATCCCGACATCATATCCGAAATCGAAATCGATTAAGTTGGGGCAGAGTGATAGGAGTCGAAGGGCATACTCGGGACTGGTGTCGCTGAGTTGGAGTACAGTGCATTTGTCCCATGGCAAGCCGGAAGGAAGTCCTTGCTCCCCTGTCATAGAAAGAGAGGAAAAAAGTTCGGGTGACGATTGAACGATTTGGCGAAAATGGGAGCAGACAGCGGTGAGCTTGATCAGGACTTCCGTGTCAGAAGGTGGTGGCTTGTCGGGAT
The DNA here is from genome assembly GCA_018524395.1 of Podaxis carcinomalis. Lineage (NCBI taxonomy): Eukaryota > Fungi > Basidiomycota > Agaricomycetes > Agaricales > Agaricaceae > Podaxis > Podaxis carcinomalis. Next base: position 20,916 of record JAEUWJ010000721.1, read on the forward strand.
CGTCAATGGGGGAGTGGACACCACTTGCATACCAGAGTATGCGAGAGAGTATTTCCGGAGGAAGCCGCGAGACGATATGAGATCGAATGGAGTTCAGTCTCTGTAAGAGAGCTGCGCGTTTCTTGTTGATTTCTCTAAGTTCAGCGTCGAAGGTCGCGACTTGAGAGAGGATTTGGCTGATTTCTTCATTGTGATTCATGATTGCGTCGGAGTGAGTTGGAAACTAGTTCCGATTCTCTGTTCACTGGTCAAGGGATAGTTGGTTTCCTGTTTACGTACCAACGAGTCATATTTATGCAAAAGGCGAACTTGTACTCACCTCATAAACCTTCCGATGTTCTAAGTATGGCTAGATAGATTTTCGATGAGTGTCGGAATCGCGCCACTTTTTTCGCATACAATTCGTTTCCCGCCAAAATAATTAGGGTGACAATTTGTAGTGCTGACACTTATTTTCTATTTGGCTGTCTGCGACTCTCCTCCCTCCCGAGTCGGATATCTCGAGTGACCGTGACCGTGACCGTGACGTAATTGTACACTCACGTTGGTGTCGAAGCTCTAGTGCCCAACCAGACAACGGGTGGTGACCAACGTTCGAGTTTTGCCTATGGGGCTCTGACAGAAGGCTTGAGGCCCTTGTAGACATTATCTATTGAGTGCTTTGGGTACGACGTGAAGTAGGTGATCATGGGCGTGATGTTGAATCAGGGAGGACGAGTTATTTTGACCAGATTCCCCGGTGAACGAGGTACGGATATGTTAACAAGTGAGGGAAGAAGTTTAGCAACGTGCAAGGTTGCTCAGAAAGCAGGATTGATTGCACTGGTGGTTCATTGAGACTCGAATATATTACAGATATCGTTTAAAGGGTCCGGACTAGTAATGATACACGATCGAATTGAGCACTGATATCTAGATAAAGTATGCCCTTCATTTGGTAGCGTGGGCGCCAGTGTGAGGAACCTAGTAGCGCGCACGTCTCATGAACATAACTTGGAAGCGATATGAAGCATATGGCGACTCACCTCCGCGATGTTGAGAGCTTGTGCGAGGGAATGGAACTCGGCATCAGTAGGTTTATCGGCACCAGTACAGACTATGAGTGGCGTCCATGAGAGTCTGGGAGGGGTATATATAATGATCGAGGATACTAACTCTCGATAACGCGTTGCTCGGTGGCACCGATCTTGCCTGCGAGTTGGGCATACGTGAGACCTGCGTATCGTTCAACATCGTGAACTACGAAGTAGCAGTGAGGGGATTGTACCGCTGTTCTTCAGGGCGTTAGCCACAGCTGTGCACTTTGGGTCGGGGGCCATGGTTGTAGTTGTGGGACGCGATGGATAAGATGAGGATCAGCGGAGGAGAGGAGTAGTTTCGATTTATACGGACACCCAATTGCCAGGGGCTCTTTATAAACCCAATTCTAGAAATGTCTTTTGTTGAGATCATGACCATATCAAGATAAAGACGTCATTTCGAAGATGGCGCTGAGTTAGGAAGACAGCTTTCAGGTGACTAAACCGTCCCGTGAGCTATCTGAGCCGTCTGTCCAGATTGTAGTCAAGGAGGAACTAGCTTTTTGATTAGGGCTACAAGCTCTGAGGTAGCCTGGGTTAGTAGGTATGATTTGGTGGCGGCGGGTTGTGTGGGTTCTTAAGAGGTCATATGAACGATTGAACGTGATCACGAGAATAGAAAGAGAACTATATAAATGGGTGACTGAGTAGCCTCTTGGGGAGGTTACGTCGAGGTTGTCGAGCTGAGTCCGACTCGGCCACGGAGTGAGAAGGCGTTCAACGTCCACTGGGGGTCGGCTGTGAGTAGCGCAGTTCATATATATATATAACCCTAAGGAAATGCCAAGTTATTCCAACTGGCAGAAACCGAGGCAGATGCACCATGCGAACCAGAATAGAATATTGCATAAATTTCCTAAAGACATTCCATCAGCAAATATGAGAGCAAGCGCCCTAGCATTATTTGGTCATTGTTTGTCCCAGGGCTGATCCGACCTGATCGACGAGATTTGTGTACGAGTTCGTCGTCCGTCAAGTTGTCCCCAAGTCCCGTCCTCAACCTACGTCGAAATGGTGCGTCTACTTCACCCGAAACACCTGTATGAGCCCGTATCTACGCTCTCGCGAAAGAACGAGCTTCCCAGGTGCTCTATATCGTTGGATCGCAGTGCTGACTTTTGGATGATGTTCTGTTTCTCGTTCTTTTTGTGATTTACAGCCCCCCAAGAAAGTCAAGGCACCAAAGGAGGAGGCCGTCTCTCTCGGTCCTCAAGTCGCTGAGGGTGAACTCGTTTTCGGCGTCGCTCACATCTATGCCTCGTTCAATGATACCTTCGTTCATGTCACCGATCTTTCTGGCCGTGAAACCATCTCCCGTGTCACTGGTGTGTTTCCCACCCCCAATCGCACCCAAAAGCCACGAAATTGACTCCAAGAATAGGTGGCATGAAGGTCAAGGCTGATCGTGACGAGTCGTCACCCTACGCCGCCATGCTTGCTGCTCAAGACGTCGCTGCCCGTTGCCGTGAAGTCGGTATCACTGCCCTTCACATCAAGCTCCGTGCTACCGGTGGTACTGCTACCAAGACCCCTGGCCCTGGTGCGCAGAGCGCTCTCCGTGCCTTGGCTCGTGCTGGCATGCGAATTGGCCGTATTGAGGATGTGACCCCCATCCCCACCGACTCCACCAGGCGCAAGGTACGTCATACCTTAAGCAATAGCTGATAACCTGGTCTAATCATTTTTTTCTCGACAGGGTGGTCGTCGCGGTCGCCGTCTCTGATTGCTTTTGGTCTCCTCGTCAGCCCCAGTCAAAAAATTATGTTGTCGTTTTTGTCTACAACGATTTGTAACATGGTTTGCTTTGAATACAATGTCGCCGCTCGACACGCAGCAGGATCGATTTATGATTCTGCCCCGTGGTCGTCCACCCCAAACTGTGCTGGCGTTTTCTTAAGCTTTTTGACTTGTGTGAGACAGGGGATGTATGATGGATATGTTATTTCCCGCGCACTGACAGGTAAATGGGGAAGGCTGATCAACAATACGTATTTCAACATCAACTTGAACCATAAACCTTCGTGTACAAAGATTTCTTTCTCCAGCCTCGATTGGCTAGGATGGAGCTCAAGCTCGTCTACCGCGTCCTCCGGAAAGCGTCGCGGTGGATGATAGGGGGCTGGTACTCGGATGTATTCATTGATGGGGCGGTAAATGTACCGAAAAAAGGGCCGCTTATTTTGTATGTTCTCGTAGCATCTCCCTCTTTCTCAGCTAAGCATTCCTCATTCACACAGAGTAACAACGCATCATAATGAGATTGTTGATATTGCAACACTAGGTGAATGTTTCACGCTGTCCTCCTTCTGCTCCAGTGTTGACTCGTAATGTCTAGTGGCAACAATTCCTCATGGAAGACCCATCTGTTTTTGGACCAAGTCGACGCTATTCGAGAATGTAGTGACGAGGTTTATTCTAGAAAGCATTGATGCGATTAGGGTGGAGAGAGACTCGAATCGTGTTGCTGCTTCCTCGACCGAGGAGAGGAATGGTTCTGGCGGGGCTAACACCAATAACGGCGGAGATGTCGCAGAAACTGGCAACGACACCATTGATCTTGGAGAGAATAATACTGATGCTGCCAACAACAACGACAACGTTGTGAACGACACTGAGACTGACAACAACAACGACGACCCCGACGCGGACGTGAATAACACTGACTCCGGAAACAACACCCCACCATCTGACACGGACCCACCAACCACTCAGCCAAATCTTTTCAAATCCACATCTCGCGCTCTCGCCGAAGGAAAAGTCATCGGCATATTCCCAGAAGGAACGTCATACACCCTTCCAGCTATAGCCCAAGTCCTTCCCGGAGCTGCATGGGCCGCTGTTGAATACGTCAAGTCGGTGCGTGAGGATAAGTTGGCGGGGATGGAGAGTGATAGGGCGAGGCAGGTGTATATCCATGGAGAGGGGAGGAAGGGAGAGAGGACGGGGTTGAATGTTGTACCTGTTGGGATTGTGTATGAAGATAAGGCGAGGTATAGGAGTCGGGTGAGTGGAATTGGTTTGTGTTTTTGGGGTTTGGATTTGTGCTGATCTTGGTTTGCTTTTGGGGTGGCTAGGTTCGTGTTGGGTGAGTTTTTTATGGTGTAAGATGTCGGTTTTGAGAGGAGGTTGACTGGGTTTTGTAGGTTTGGTGAACCGATTCGAGTGGACGCGTATACAGCCGAGTTGTTTAATGAAGGGTTGATTGATCTTAAAGAGGCTTCTAGGTCGGTTGTGAACGAGTTGAATGCTGAGATCGAGCGGCGGCTAATTGGGTTGACGGTGAACGCTCCGGATTGGTGTGTGTTCTTATTCGGTGTTTTGTTGTTAGGTTGCTGAAGGCGCCTAGGGAGACTTTGTATGCCACTCGGATGGCTATGAAGATTCTTTGGAAGGATCAGAGGAAAATCCATTTAGAGAATTGGGTGGGCGTTTCACAAAAGTGTGTTTATCTGTCTCCTGCGCCACACAATACTCACGAGCAGTTATAGTCTCATAAACGTCTTTTCCCTCACCGAACCTAACCGAAAACTCGACCAAGTCCGCAGGTCTCTCCTACGATACTACTCTTTACTTTACTACTCCCAAATAGACCACACGATCCTCTCGGAGCTCCTCCCACTCGCATGCCCTGCTTCTCCCAATAACCTCAGCTTCTCGTACCTCATCCGTGCATTTTGCGATATTGCTTCAAGTTTCCCGCTCGCTCTAATCTACCTTTTGGCTTTTGTCCCTGTTTTCTTGTTCCACCTCCCCGGGTATATTGTTAGTCAGGTTATGGTGAGGGCGCTGAGGTGGCCAGGACACGAGGAGACGGCAGCCGAATACCGGGCCATTGGAGGTGGGATCGGAATTGGGCTGAGCATTGTGGGCATTTTGGCGAAGTTGTGGAGGACCGGGATGTTGGCAGAGTCAGGTTTTTTAGACAGTGTGAAGGGGATCTTTGGACTATCTGTGGTGGTGTATGCGAGCGTGTATGTCCTTGTCAAGTGGCACTTGTCGCTCGTCCAACGTGCGTGTTTCTCTTTGATTGATCGTAAGTTCAAGCTAATTATGTGATCGTAGGAAACTTGAGGCAGTGCGTTCTTAGCGTTGTTGTTTTACTGCGGCTGACTTACAATTTATTATGCGTAGATTACGCCGTTTGACAACGTTCGGAAAACTCGTGTGGGGAGCACTGTTTTCTGGCAAGTTGCGACCTCAAGAGTTGCAGATGTACAGCACCCCTCCGCCGCCGCCACCCGTAAACAGGTTTATCAGGGGCTTGGACGCAAATGTGGTTACAGCCAAGCCCCCACCACCGATCTCGTCGAGGAAGCTCATACGAGAGTTATTGAATGCTCGTCTACAAGCGTACATTAATCTTGGGAATTATTTGAGAAATTTAGACAGCAAAGAGATGACATATGTATTGAGCCAGGGGGCTCGTGTACCGTCTGTTGTGTCATAGGACTCTGTGATCATAGTTGTTGTGTGTATGTAGAGCTAGAGGTAGAATGTAATGTTGTTTCTGGCCATGCGGGCGCCTGGTGTCGTTAAAACCGGATAAGGTGTGGCTGCAGGGCTGTGAAACCCCGTTGTCGTCCCTTCCGTGACTCCTAACAGCTTTCCCCATTGTTGCTGTATGCCCTTCCTCAATCTTTTATAGACCCCCTTTGTCCTCTTCTCTCCACGCACTACCCGTCTGGGCTGCTGTTTTCTTTGCCTCTTTCGCTTCTCTTTAGCTTCCGTTTCTTGGATACCCAATCCGCTTTACATTTGCGTGGATGCTGATTCTTCACCCTTCGAGCTATTGTGATATCTGTCTTGAACCATACACATCCGACTCATCGCCACAAACCCCCCATGCTATCCCTTGCGGCCATGTCTTTTGTGCAGTGTGAGTTGCATACCTCGGTCCCTTATTTCTTTTTCGGTTGAGCTCTGGTCTGACTTCCCCTATCCCCTTTTCTTGGACACCGGACTCATAGATGCCTGGAGACTGTCAACCCCGCAAATTGCCCCCTTTGTCGCAAACCCTTCTTGTCAGAAAGAATCAAGAAGCTGCACGTCGATAGACCAGATTCGTTAGACGAAATCAAGGAGACCGAGTTTTTGCAGCGGCTTATATTGGCATGGGATGCTTCCGAAGAGGAACTGTTAACTCTCCTGACGCAGATTGGGGAGTGGTTGGATACTAAGGATGAGGACGAGGTGTGCAGTCCCCCCGTTTGACCTTGCGTCTCTTTCTACATGGCTAATGATTGTATTCGGTAGAACACGGCCCTTAGAAAAGCTGTTAGTGTGTTGGCCAAATTTCAAAAACTCAAGACACGGCGGGTAGATGACCATAGGGTGATCAAGAGGCTGAAAGACCAGATTGAGAGTGAGGATCATCAAAGGGCGTCGCAGAGTGAGGAGTTCAAGGCGATCGAGGCGAGTTTGATGGCTCAGGTTGAAGGGTTGCAGACGTGAGTTGTGTTTCCCTCTTGCATAAAGCTGATGTTTAACGACTGGATTCCAATAGTCAGGTATGTTTCAGTTCCTCTTGAACTCCCGAGGGGCAGCGCCAACGTATGTGTTTTCTCTGTGGTGCTTAGCTTTCAGTGACACAGGAGGAGGTTTTGCGACTGAGGACTGAAGCAAGTGCTCGGCTCGGAACTTCTGAGCTTGCAGATCTGAGAAAGTGAGCAACCCCCATTCCCAATTACCTTCTTTATTGAACCAAATTTTTTAGCAAAGTGAGTTCATTTGGTGGTTCTACACGTCAACTCCGAGTCTTAAGTGTATCAGGTCGCCCAGTACGAAACCGAACTCGAGGACCTCCGACCGCTCCTGTCGCGCGTCAAGAAATACGAATACGAACTGAGGAAACTGCGGCAAGAACTCGACTACTTTGCTTATCCCTCTTCCACCATGCGCGACAACCCTCTACCACAACCGCCCGCACTTGTCTCTTACGAAAACCTCCCCACTCTCGCTCAAGCCATTTCCTCCAGCAGCAGACACTCTATGTCGGCATCATCACCTTACCCAGCACGTACCGCTGACCGGGCATTGGCCATCGCATATACCGATGGATATACCAGTGGCGTCTCCCCCAGTTCCGAACACATACCAAAAAAGAACAAAGGAAAAGACCGCGAGCCTGGACCTTCATACAATCTACATTCCTCATCCTCATCTTCTGACAACATGACCACACCCACGACCGCGAATCCCAACTCAACCTCGGAGGAAGTTCTTCCCGGTGCATCACCTCGACGCCGCGTCATACCCACCGCCAAGTCCAAACCCTCACACATACCCACGTCCACGCACAAGATGGATCCAAAACTCGTCTCGGGTGCTCGTCCAGATTTACCTGCTCCACCTACACCTGAACAAGCTCTAGCCATCTTGGAACCACTACCGCAGAGAAGCCGCGGTGGTGTGGATCCTGCGAGGGATTTTGTAGATCCTTACACGCTAACTGCGGCGTATGTTACTGAATATGGCGCAGGTTATGGTGCAGGGTATCAGTTAGCGGAGTATACGCCAGGGCAGGCTGCTGCTGTTGGACCTGGACAACGTCAGGGACAGGGACAAGAGCACAATGGCCAGGGTAATGTTCCGGCGGTTGAAGATGTGGTTGCGTACGTGAATGGATACACCCATGCGGGTGGCGAGAGGAGGGAGCGGAGGGAGCGGGAAGCTGAGGTGCATGCTCCTAGAGGGTCAGGACTGGAGAGTATGAATGCGCTGGGGATAGCTCTGCCTGATACATCCGTAACACCGGTTGCTCGATCGAGTCAGCTTAGCAGGGATGGGAATTCGCAGGTGTTCAATTATGATGCGGGTTCTACCACCACGGGTGGCTCGGCTTCGCTTGCCCTAACCACCTCTTCCCGAGGAGATGATTTTAATGCGTATCCTTCAAGGCGGGCGCCACGCGACTCGGCATCGCAGGCTTCTTTGTCTTCGGCCGCGCAAAGTCAGAAGACAAAGACGACAGGATATTTGACGGACACTGCGACATTATCGTCGTTCAGCACTGGGTTATCGGTGACGACTGGGGGTAGTACGCTCACGAGGAGCAGGAGCTTAAGACAGCAACCTCTCTCGGGGAACGGCGATACATCGCAATCGCAACCGCAATCCGCGTTGGGGTTAGGTCTGCCCTCAGATCTCACAAACGGCACTGGGACCACCGCGAATGGGACCTCCTTAAGGCGGACGAACACTCGCCATATGAGCTTGCCTGTTCAACCCACCACTACTGTAGTCGCTTCCGCAGCTACAACCACGACAGCACCACATCCACAACCAACATCAGCACCTAATGCACATGCAGGCGCGGCAGGGGACAATCATTCGGTTCGAACGGCTCTCACTGCGTCGTCTTGGGGGACCATCAACACGCATTCTGCACCCTTGCTTGATTGGCAAACTACAGGCTCGAGTCTTACAGATCTTCCGTTGAGGAATTTTGCACCTGGTGCGGGGATGCCGTTATCTACACAAAGTACAGGCTCGGAGGTGGATATGGTGACTGCCTTGCAGAGATTGGAGAACCAGAGACTGTCTATGTCTGAAGGGACGGTCGTGCATAATACTGGGAATAGTACTAATGTGGGTCGGATTGGAGATGCTAGTGCAGGTGCGAATGGAGATGGGGTGTTCCCGGTGAGGGAGAGTGATGAAGAGAGGACGCCGATGAGTCGGTCAACGAGGACTTTGGCATCTGTGTCGAGTGGTGGTGCTACCAATGGGAGCAGTGCTCGTTTGTTGGAAATGCTTGGTATGCAGGTCTCGTCGCAGGCGCCTTCTGGGCATGGAAACCACGATCGTGAGGGAGACAGGGACAGGGATAGAGAAAGGGATAGGGATAGAACGAGGAATCGCGAAAGAAGGAGGCAGACACACCCTGCTTCACTCGTCCCTACACATGCGGGTGAAGGAACCCGGCATACGCAGATGATGACTATCTCGGAGCATAGTAATCTGCAGCCGAGTACCCATCAGTATGCTAGTAACGCTGGTGCGACGTATTCGAGTACGCAGCAGATGAGTCAGTTGAGGTTCGAGAACCCTGCTATGCCGGCAACAAGTTACGTCCAGCCGCGTGCATCTCAGCCCTCTTCACATCCGCAGTCTCAGTCCCAGTCACAATCCCAGGTTCAAGCACAAACTCAACCCCAACATCGTTCACGCCGCAGATCCTCGGTATCAACAGCGCCAGCGCCGATTGATACTCAACATACAGGTTCACACTCGCAGTTAGCAGTGCCGAACACCGCACCCGTCCACGCGCCCGCTCCATGGTCTGACGCAGGGTACTACACTGATGGACCGAGCTCCTTCGCACACCGTAGCACCCATAATACCCAGAACGCTCATGGCACGTCGAATGCTCAAGGCAATGTGCTTACGTCACCGACATTGTTCAACTCCAATTCGATGACGAATGCGCTGGGCTTGGATGGGTTGAATGACCCAAGACCTTTACAGATCACTGCACCAACGCCGATCGTGTCGAGTAGAGGTTTCTTGAGGTCGTTTAGTTATGATAATTTCTCGTGAGCGCGCCGTGCATGTGGATCTGTGAAACAGGCAGAAAGGCTGGGTGGTTTTGTATATGGCTTTCTTTTGGTTATTTGCTTTGCTGCATTAGAGACTATGATCTCCCCGATGTTGTGTATCTAATCAAGTTCTGGATTTTTTTTTATATTCTTTTCTCTCTGTAACTTGCATGGCTGTACAATGTTCCCGTTTACAAATAAACTCATCCATTATTAACCCTTTAGCGAGGGTTGCGTCCTAACGTGGTCCATGCTTTCTATCTTTCTATCCTAATGATCACTCACATTTCAAGATTCCGAGAATCGAGGTGGTGTCTGCGGCTGGAATGAAGGAGTCCTCGTTTCTAAGAAAAGCAGTTCACTCCTGGCCAGGCTACTTGAATCCAAGACGAGACATAAAGATGGCCACAGAAAATGGGCTTCAGAGGTAACGGCTAGAAGACGCCGAGCTCAAGACCATCCAGGCAGGTCCGTTGGCGCAACGGACCGAACTACGATCATGAGCTGATGTGTCCCCCGCCCCGGCTTCATGAATGCCTATATATTCGTACCAGTGGCGCTGTCAACTAGTTGCACTTGGTATTGCCAAGAGGAGAGAAATACTTGCTCTTACGTATGCGTCGGTATAAATGACCAACGACGCAATACAATAGGAGGTTCCGCGATTAGAACATGAGGCGGGGACAGGAAAATCTGATATGGAGAAGGTTATGTTGATTTTCCGGATCTGGTAGCTCCTTTACGTTTACCAGTCCATGCTTAATGTATTGAGATAAGTGACTATTGACTATCGGTGTTGTGCTCAAAGTCCCTTTTCTGGACCCCGCAGACCGACCCTGCTACGCGAGCAATGATGGAGTCTTCGACAAGAGATAAGCCTCAAAAGTAACATGGATCCCATGGTTATCCCCATTTTCTAACAACACTCTCGGGTGTTTCGTTATCTTGTCTTCTCGCTTCTCGACGGTAGTTCTTACTACTCCTGTCGCTGAGTGGGTCGCTTGATTTCATGCGGGTCCAGTCTTCGACGGTTCGCGAACAGATCCCGAGTGCGCATCCGAAGCCGTTCACCGTGTCCAGTTGACGGGATAGCGGTCGCCCTAGGTCTCCGATGATAGATGTTCTTTTTGTGGCTTTCAGAATTTGGATTTTGGTCGTTCTTACTAGATCTCCACCGGATGGAACAATCTGGGAGAAGTTGATATGCGAAGCGTGATGTAACTGCGGAAGCAAAGACGGAAGGCTTAAACGGTCGACCGCCTGTCACTGAAGAGAGGAGACTCTTCACAAAGTCCTGATATCTAGTTGTGCAAAGTCCCATAAACCGGGAGCCCAAGGAGTTTTCGTCCCTTGAAGCGCTACGAGTCGGAATATGCGCTTATAAGTGCCATATGACGCTATATTGCATGGTGAGCCTCTCATTTGTTGTCCATATCGGTATGATCACTGGGAACCGCGGGTCCTACTTTCTGCCAAAGAAGAGCCTAGCAAGTTCGAGCTCATGAAGGCGCCCCTGTAAGTTAGCATGTTCCTGGTGATAAAGGAGTATCGATAAGAAATAAGCGCTACCTTCACCAGGAAGCAGAGTGTTGACCAATCATGACTTAGAGCTATTAATGAAATGTCAGGGCAATTTCAAGCGTGCAATCCAGCAGGTTGGCGGCAAGCTGTGCAGTGAGAAGGACACTCGAGTAAACTTCGTTTGCCATATTTTTAGCCTTGGACTATGAGTGATATTTGGCCTTCGATGGGGATTCCAGGGACCTGGTGGATGGTCAGGTGGGAAGTTGCGGGACGTAGTCCCTTCAGGCGTTCGGGTCGGGGACAAGAATATCGAGTGCATGTTCGGACAGGATGGACGCCAAGAAATAATTCTCCGATTGGATGTCCTCCGGGAAACGTGGAGGGTCAGAATGTTCTGGTCTTTTGAGTTCCGGACGTATCAAGAGAGTGGTCTTCCCAACTTGAGCGCCATCTATTTGATTTTCTGAGGTGAGAGTAGATTCCAGAGACAGGTACAAGAAAATAGGCCACGTAGATAGCTCGCATGTCGGCGGCATATGTATACGAGTCTTTCGATGATAGCTTGACCAGAGACCGCCGGAGAGTCTGTTCCTCGCAGATTTCAGTTACGGGGAGTCTGGGGGTACATTCTGCAGTGGTGAGACCGGGTAATCTGATCGATGGAGATTCTCTGGTCAGTATTGTGATTCAAGTGCATTTAGCGAAGAGAGTATTTGGTCAGGTGGGACCACATCTTGGGGCTCTATTTTTGGGATGGAGATGAACGCAGACTATGGTACGGGTTTCGCTGCGGTATGTCCTCTCGTCCGGCAGGATGTTACGCCGAACGCGAAGGTAAGTTGTTTTTTAAGGTCGAGTAGACGGAAGGCAAGTGGCAATTGTAAGGAGCAACGTGTACAACCTGGGAGCTTGAAACTGTGAAAACCTAATTGCCTAATGAGTAATCGAGAGGTATAATTCAGGGTCGTGTTATGGACACCGTGGGAAGATGAGGTACACACATGGAGCAGGGAGCGTGTTACCAACTTATCCGTTGACCTTTACAATCTTCTCCGACCGCAATCATGTCGTTGGTACGTATAGAGGAGGGTATAACACTTGAAAATGCACTCACGATTCAAACCCAGATCCATGCGCTTGTAGCGAAGGGGCAAACGATCCTTGCAGAACACCAACAGCCTGGGAAACGAGATTTCTCACAGGGTAGGATTCCTCGAGCTTCTGAACATGGGACACCTTTCAATCATTCATCTTAACAGCCACGCAGACCATCTTGTCGAAAATTCCCGCGAATGATAGGTGAAATTCTCTTATTCGTGTGTCACAGGAACAGACATTCATGTAATGCAACAGCAAGTTGACCTATGTTTGGGAACAATATCTTTTCCACTATATCTCAGAGGGAGGGTATACATACCTAGTGATGGCGGACGACTCCGTAGGAAGGTGAGGGATTATCTACAGTAACCCGAGTACTGTGGCTCACAAGATGACACAGGAAAATGCCGTTTGCATTCTTGACTGAACTCCAACGCAAGGCATGTGTCTATCCGGCTATGATTAGACATACTTTCATCGCTGATTCTTTTCTTCAGTTCAACTCCGCCCCTTCCTCATCTGCTCAAGATGACCTTCCGGCATATGGTTTGCAAGGTTCCTTCGGTCCAGTGATATCCTCTTTAATGCATACATATAACACGGCACCACCTATGGATGAACTCGCACGCGCACAATCTGAGTTGAACCAAGTGAAAGACATCATGGTGCAGAACGTGGAGCAGATCCTGAGTAGAGGGGAGCGAATCGAGTTGCTTGTCGACAAAACGGATGCCATGGCCGGACAAGCGACGGCGTTCAGGAGAGGTGCTCGTAGTGTTCGTCGTCAGATGTGGTGGAAAAACAAGAAAGTTCTCGGCCTTTCTGTTATCGTTGCATTGGTGAGTGATCTTCAGCGTGGCTTTTGCGATGTCACCTTTTAATAGTCTATGGACATGCTAGCTTTTGATTTGGATTCTTGCTGCCGAATTTTGCGGCGCCGGACTGAACAAATGCGGTCGTAGCCAAACATAAACGTACGCGAGGGTGCATCAAGACATGGACTTCGTTTACCCAGATTTCGAGCCAGGAAACAGGCATTCTTGGTCGTCGGTTATACTTTCTTGTTTCTTGTATTTTATATCCTAAGCTACTGCACAATCTTTCTCCTTATAGCCTACCACTCTTTCAATCACATCGCAACAGTCTCGCCCGCTCTTCGGATGTCCAAAATCAAGAAGACGTCAGCAAACCCGGACTCCGCCCTTTAAATCATTAACCAATTATTCCTTCGGCCCCGTACTATCATCGCTTAAAGCACCATTTGCGAGGTTTTGACCAAGATCCGGCCTATCTTAGTGTCAAGCTAGCATCCCCATGATGTTACCTCGGTGGCATCGCCTCAATCACAGCGCCCGTAAGCAGGTGATTATTTGCGATGTCATTTGGCCAGTCACTTCAACATCAAAGTGGGGAAGAGCAGCTGAATGAGCCAGCCCCACCTGGCAAGGCACCGCAAAATCCGGATTGCCTCTTGACTTGTAACAAATCATCAGGATAGTCGGCTCAGGAAGGACAGCCTATTGGATGATACTTGATTAGGATCTTTGCAACTGTTGCTCTGGCTAATCAGATGCATCGTATCTGTAGTGGTGCACTACCTCGGCAGATCTCGTCTGTGTCCAAGTCTAAGTCATGTGTTCTGCGTCCGATAATAGGTCCATGCATGTAAGCACCTTCTCGTACTGTTGAATGCGATGGTGATGGTGGCTGACAGCGAGACGTAGTCTCAATGGTTGATTCTCTTGCCTTCGAAGTGCCCCGTGGTACGTCGAATGAGAAGAGAAACCCTCCGATCCCGGATCTCGCTTATCTATCAGCCACCTCACTTGCGGTGAGCGAGCGGTTAGGACAGTCGCGAGACAGAACGAGGTCTAGCAGGAATTGATGGAAATTCCATTTTCGCGAGTCGCTTCTGCCTACTAGAAGAGTCCTCCCCTTGATCTTCAAGAAGAACAGCCGAGCCACACAAAACAGTCCCTATGGCCCCATCTGCACTTTTCGAGACGGTTCCCTGTCACTCCCATGCCAGCGGTCCAGGTTTAGACACTTTGATCATTCCCCTGCGTTCTTCAAGTTGCCACTCCTAGGTTATCCTTGGATGCGGCCGTTTGTAGCGCGTATCAAGGTTTGAAGATGAATTAGTGTCTTGTTAGAAGTACCGTGTTTCGTATATGCTTAGCTTCTTGTGAGAAAGGTGGGTATACCGAGACCGAACGAACTCAAGAACCATGCATATGCTATTGTTACAAGTTTAAATAATACATGATGCGTAATGATAATTATGAATTTATGCCAGATGATACAGCTCAAAGACGAGAAAGCGAGACCCAAATCGCGGCGAAATTGGGTACCGCAATAAGCATACTGGAACGACAATTAATGAAGAGTGAGAGGGGTGAAAACAAGAGCGGCTGAAGATCGAAAAACTTGAGATGAACTTGATTACTTGCTTTATCCAACATAACCTAAGAACAGGGTCCAGTCTATGTCGGGAAATGACATAACATGCAATGCGAAAAGAGGCGGTGATTCAATAAAAGCAAACACCTTGGGCGAGAAGATGCACGAGAGGATCGGATCGTGGATGATCAAGTGTAGACGCTGGACGGTATCATTGAAGTAGAACTGTGACTCGAACTGGTACTCGTATGTCGCTGAGAAGTATAAGGCCCAGTAGAATCCCGACCAGAGGACGCGTGTGGTCTACCATAACTCGTAGACGAGATGCTTGTTGTACTAGCAGTAACACCAGAGCTATTGGATGCCAAGTTGGAACGAGCAGAGGCTTCTTGTTCAGCGGCTTTCTTCTTCTCCTTCTCCAATCGACGGCGTTCACGCTCCTGCTCCTTCTTCTCCTTGCGCTCTTTCTCAATAGCCATAGCAGCGTTGCTGGCGCGGGAGAAGACCGGAGCCGGTGGTACCGGAGGTGAGGAAGGAGTTGCAGGTGCCATGGAGGAAGCCGCGACCTGCGGCGAGTTTCTGACACGTTCACTATCACCTTGCTTAGGCGATAAGAGTGGGTTTACCCGGTGTTGCAAAGGCGTGGCTCCGGAGCGAGAGGGTGGCCGAGACGATAGCTCTGCCTTCTGAGTTAGCTGTGGGGTGTCCCGAGTGAGAGAAACGGGGAAATGGCTGGAAGACATGTTCGGAAGGGATGACGACATGCCTGCACTATCTTGGAGAAGATCATGTAATCTCGACTTCAGCGACTCCGTTCCTCCGCTTTGGAGGCTGGTGTGATTAGAGAGGGGACTGCTGATATAGCGGGAACTGCCACCCGGACGGAATTTCGGAGAAGGGGCGCGACTAGGAGGGCGACTGGTATGTGTGGGAATAGTGTGGGACCGTGCTCTCCATGGGCTCATCGGAGTTGGATAGGATTCACCACTAGGAGTAGGAGGCGGAACTTTGATGTGAGCCTCGATTGCAGGAGTTGAAACGGGATCGGCAGACGAAGGACGCCGCGATCCAGGTTTCTTGGCATCTCCGTTGAAGATCGCAAACTCCTCGCAATCACAAGTGTACGGGTGTCCAGCAGCATCGCACTTCTTGGGTGATGGAGTCGGCGGAGTTGGAGGAAGTGCAAAAGATTGGAAAGCTAGCTGGGATTCCTCCTGACGGGGAGACTTTGTAGCCGCGCCTTTTGCTTTGAGCTTGTCCCGCGGTTCGTCTTCATCAGGAAGGGCGAGAGCGTCAGGCAATCGCCCAGTGAACTGCGGAAGTGGTGATATCAGGTAAGATTCTGGATCCCGTACGGCAGCCCTCTGTAGTCTTGTCTGGTCGAGATCGGCCATGGGACGAGGTTGCGGAGTCTTGGCCATATCTGGGTCCATATCCATATCAGGGGTGGTCGGCTCTGGGTGAGGCGTCGGAGGCATCCGCAATAGCCTAACCTCATGCTGCAGTCGCATCCATTCTTGAACGACGAAGTTGTACTTTAACAATGAGCCCCTGTCCAGTTAACATGCGGAGATAGATACTTACTTGGCTGAAGATCGAAGCTGTTAGATCAAGGAAGCGGCGTAAAAAATAGGCTACTCACTCAACAACGGTCTCGTACGCCTCGTGTGCTCGGGAGCAGTGGTCCCTTAGACACTTCTCCACCGCGAGTGCCGTCTGACGCTCGTACTTGCGCGTTTCCTTCAGCTCCTGGATGCGTTTCTCCAACTCTGCCTTCTCCGCTCCCAAGGTATTGACCTGGTTTTGCAAAGCGTTGCACGTCTGGGTTTGAGCCAGGAGACTCGCCTTGACCTCACACAAGTATGCAATCATCCTATGGGTGATCCTCAACTCGGGAAACTGGTGTGAAAGATGAATGTTTTGTCGTGTTGGAGGATTGACAGAATGCGTACCATGGAGCGGGGTTGGCTAGCCAGAAACTTCCTGCACTCCTCGATGAGTGCTCTGAGATTCGCCTCCGAAGAACCAGTGTTAGCAACGGTCGCGATAGCATCCTGCAATCTCCGAGCCTCTTGCTCCGCCGCAGTGGCGCTCGGAGGTGGAGCCCTGGGCGATCCCCGCTGCACGTTCTCCACGTCAACGTGAAGCCTGACGACAGTGTGCAGATCGAAGGGTGTCCGACATAAAGGGCACTGGGGACGCGTTAGGTGTTGTAAACAGCTGAGATAATGGGAAGGGAAGAGTGGGTGAGCGGAGTAAGAGAGGGTCGAACATGCCACTCACTCAACACAAAAAACATGACCGCATTGTATCGAACAAGGGCCTTTAGATTCTTGTCCAAATGGTTCAAGGCATACGTCGCATGTTGAACCTGGGCCAAGACTAAGCATTGCCGGGTAACGAGCGACAGATAGTACGGTGTAGAGTACAGGTTAGGAGGGTATTGAAGGGGATGCTCGAGAGAAACAGCCCACGGGGTATATGGATGGTGAAGAAGCTCAGAGGTAGGGAAATGGTCAAAGAAATGTAGTGGGGAAAGGACAGAGTCCTGTCATGGGCCAACATCAAGATGTCTGCGGTGGTATATATGTGGGCCCGTTGCCGGAGATCATTTCGTCAACCGGAGGAAAGGGAAGCTCATTCATCAATTTCTGCCGGAAACAATCTTCTGCCACCAGGTGGTTGGTCCCTGGACTGCTTGTCCAACCAAACCAGGACGAGCTGGATAACACATTATCTAACCAACCGTCCAAGATCAGCAGGCTGCCGTGGGGGTCAGTACTGCCTCTAGAAGGATAAGGAACCGCTTAACAAGGATGTTCCGTCACGATCACGTTGTACTGACTATCCACACCCTCCTGTGAGAATAGAGGTTCATCTAACGAGCTAGATCAAACCACCTTCCATCCGTGACCATCAAGCCCAGGTTTGAAATGGTGGCCCGTGTGACCGGGGAGACGTATCGGATACCGGTTCGAATTTTGGCCTCGTGTTAGGCAACACGTTCCCCAGACCCCTGCATTAATACTTCTGATTTCATGGAATTGTTATTGCTTACCAAATCGTTGGTTTCTCGAGTTTCTCTAAAGGAGTTAGGTCCTAGAGACGTTGTCCAAGGACGTTTGCCGAGTTTTGCCTTCGACCCGCCGACCTACACATAACTTGAGGTGTTGTTTGGAGAGGATCGCAAAACAGACAATTCAGTCCTCATGTTAATCTGTCTCGAAGGGTCTGGAAGCCTTCTGACGTGGTGATGTGTGTCCCGCCAGCGATTCCGATGTCGAGAATGCCTGACTCCGAGTTGCCGCACCCGAGAGGCGAAGGCCGACCTCATGCTGTTCCGCTTTTTGATACTACTGCGGAGTGTTGGCCAGATCCCTCGATTGCAGCCGCATTCTTGTTGGGTTTACGCGGCTCGATGAAGCCGACCCATGAGTGTTGCGACGTCCGCCCGATCCATGAGTGCACAAACTTTGTCGTACAAAAGATATGCGTAGACTAATGTGGTTCATGGGGTGAGCTATATAGAGGGCGAAGAATGTGGGTATATACCTGGGATACAGCCAGACCGAATGATTCTCGTTTCCTGCTGGTGCAACCCGGAGTCAATGCTTATGGCGAACCCCCAGAGTGATAGCCTATCCACTGCTACAAGGTACCTCCACGTGACAGTGATGATATTCGAATGCTTATCAGAATTTCGGAATCTGCTCAGGCTTTTATGCCTGTCTACTTGCTAAGTTTGCAACCTACATGAGAGAAAGAAGTTAAACCATTCCTTTGGACTATAAGGACCTGTCAAAGAAACGAATAATATAGCGGCTTCTAGACCTCGAACCCGCTTCCAGGGAATTGTAATTGAGACACTCGACGGCCGTCAGTATGTCTTCGAAATCGTAACTATCCAGAATTGTCATTATTCGAACTTGGTCAGCTGATGATGGCCTGCACTTCGAACAACGGGCGGCGTTCGGAGACTATGACATTACGCCCAATTCTTGTGAATACTCAAGGCAACGATCCGAGACTGGTTGTGGAAAGGCATATGCCATCCCGTGACCTCTTTCATGATGACCATTACGGCTCCAACGACCACATGTGAGAGCCCTTATCTTTCAATTGATAATCGATGACGAACCCGCTTCGCATGGGGTCAGGCTTTGCTTTCTGAGCCGGTGTTGCTCCTTCTCAGTCGTTCTCGAAACACAGGCATACCCGCCTGTGGAATGGGCTGGCAAGTGTGGAAAGCATTATAATATAACGGGGAGGAATCTGTATCGTCCCTTATTCTTCTTCAGCCCCGGTTAATTGGGTCATGTTCAAGCGTTGTATATTCCTTGCGTGGTTCAAATGACTTTTTATTTGTTGAATCAAGCTTTGACCTTGAAAGCACCATTCTAGCAGAAGCTCTCCTAGACGCAGCCTGAGAATGCTCCCTAGGATCTCCGACCCCAGTCTCCAGTTCCAGAATTTCGTTCATGCACTATTTCTATTTGGTTGTATTAGGATCCAAAGATACTGAGAAGTCTAACGTGTCAGTCACGCGATATGGCTTCCCACGATCATCCAGCGACGTACGTCGCAGGTTTGTGTGCCAGCACACCACAATCTACACTTTCCCTTCAAACAACCTCCAGCTTCCTGTTCTCATATAATAATGGTAATCCTTTCCAAATAATTGTGTTTGCGAGATACTAACAACTGTTATCTTAGTCTGACTCCGATTCTACTCGCGCTAACGGTCGTTCTTCCTCGGGTGTTGCTAAACCCCCTGGTGCTCAAATTCGGTTCGTGTCGCAACTAGAAACGAATTTGGGCAGTAATTTTATGTTCCACTACATGTGTATAGGAGACGTGCAGCGGGTTCACAAGTTTCAAGACCAAACTCGACGCGAGCAGCAGGCGCTGGCGGGTCATCAAATACAATGCTCAAACTTTACACCGACGACTCTCCTGGACTTCGAGTGTGAGTCTCAGTATTTTATTTCCTGACGTAGCTCTTATACTTTACTTTAGTGACCCTTTCATCGTCCTTGTCCTCTCGCTTTCGTTCATTGGTTCCATCTTCTTCCTACACATCTCGGCCAAAATCATCCGCGCTTTCACCAAATAATTTGCATCGAGCAACCCGTCCTATTTATTTATGTGATTGAGAACTGGAGTATGTTACGTTTTGCCATCGGGCAGTTCTAGTGGGCTGCTTGACGAAGGACGAGAGCATCCTTGAGGGCACCACAGTATTTGGATCGTTTATTTCGCATCTGTATCAAAATCGTCCCGTCCGGGGCAACCTACGATATACCGCCTTTCCCGACATTTCTGGAGTTGGCCGGACCTTGAGAACTCCAACGTTGTCCCTGCAAACATACTTGAGCATTGTAGTTACAACTCGTGCCATGACGATGAATACGTCTGTGCTCCACACCGGGTTATGTTGTGGCAACTTCAGAGGGTTGAAAATTAAACGCAAATGACACCATGGAGGCCCACGCTCACCCCCGTCCGGGACGCAAGACTCTGGAACGGATGTGGGGTCACTCCTCGGTAGTCACACTCTGAACTGGTTCGGATGACATTGACGACGGAGCGTTCAATGGTGAGCAACGAGTTAAAGGAGTAATCATTGGGTATATCACGATTAAACGCTCCCTACCTCATGACATCCTCGTTGTTTCGAAGACATGATCACTCGATACGCGCGTTTGTACCGAATGGAGTAATGAATTTTAAGCTCTGCTTTTGGCCAGAATGGGCTTCCATCTGGAATGTAGAATTAGGTACGCTTCGCCATGGGTGTGGATCGACGGGGTCTTTTGGAGGGTTCTTGAATTGCCGTGGGTGGGGACCAGTGTTGTCGACGAATGCGTTGAGGGTGTATGTTCGTGGTCTGAATGAAGTTCACATGCACTTCCATTGCTTGGTATAGTGTGTTCAACTCATTTGTCCAAAACAATAAGAACGTGTGGTTCACGATTCTGCCCAACGGCCGACATGAGAGTAGGTTATGTTGGGCGAACGCAAATTCTATCCCTCGGGAATTCCGAGAAGTCTGTCACTTTTTTGAAGGTATGTTCCAGTTTGATTTGGGCAGGAATTGGAATTTCCAGGTCCAGACTTGGAATGCGGCTTACGTTCTTTATCGGTTCCGTTCACTCGTCGGACAACAGTGTTTCGGCATCTACAAGTATCTGACGGGCCTACTACACTTTGCCCTGTCTGTCCTAGTCTACTTCCCTTTCCTCGTAATCACAGTT
Organism: Podaxis carcinomalis; assembly: GCA_018524395.1. Taxonomy (NCBI): domain Eukaryota; kingdom Fungi; phylum Basidiomycota; class Agaricomycetes; order Agaricales; family Agaricaceae; genus Podaxis; species Podaxis carcinomalis. Next base: position 41,808 of record JAEUWJ010000721.1, read on the forward strand.
TCATTGGTCTGCGAAATGAAATCAGAATACATTACATACATATATACTCAGTGTCCAAGTAGCTCGTGGAATGAAATGACTCTTGACTTCAGCGCTGTAATCTTAATCAGATCCACAACTTCTTCTGGCAAGAGCTCGTTGTTGCTGCGCGATGAAGGACCCACGGCTATACCTGTTTTGCGGGCATTGTGTTCCTTTCTGCTCATGAGCCAAACTATGGCGAACGGTCGAAGCGCGGAGGCTGCAAGTCACATCGGGAGACCTGAAACGATCTCTCAGGGCTCGCGGGATGAGAACAAAGCCTCACAGCATGCGATCCGCTCATATTCCGCTCGAAGAATTCGCGCAAGACGGCACGGCAGAAGGAGGTTGTTCTTAGCTTAGGGCCGTGAAGGAGTCGATGTGATTCATGCCATAGACACGTATCGCCGTTTGAGCCGGCAAGAGTTGGTAGTTTGATGTGAGCCATGTACGGCAGCGCTTATGAGAAGTGTGGGCTGTGCATGATGCCGCGACAAGGCAGAGAAACCAAGTTAGTGACGGCTCTTCTTGATCCTAGCTATTGGCACTTGAGTTTGTCGACGTCTATTTCCCACAGGAGAAGGATGATACGCATATAGTCAAACCTTCGCCGAGGATCGAACAAGTCGCGAGTTCGAGGTGTTTGCATTTCCGTGCGTTTTGCGAAAGACGGCACCATCAAGCGTGACATTCTATTCTCCAACCCCAGTTATCGCTTATGGACAGACGATAGAGATCAAGCGGAGGTAGTCGGCTGTTTTGTGGGTTTCCGTCAAAGATATCTTCGGACACCAGTCGGAAACTACGAATACGCATCTTATAAGCGCTTGGTGGAGGTCACAGGGACCTGACTGATGCACCAACGCATTGTCCCTTGAGAGTCGGAGAAGTCGTTGTCGGATTCCATCTGTAACGGGCCATTGGTGCCAGACTGGAGCATATGAGCTTTTACAAGGCCTATGCAAGGACCAGCAATATTTGACCCTGTGAACGCTTGACAGCCTCCAACGACCGCAGTCCGGCAGAATCCCGGTTGCGGTTAGAACACGGCGTCCACATTAGAACAAGCACCAGTACGTCGAGCGTGACTAAGAGTAGATGCAGAGAACTGGCAAAGGTAAGTTGAAGAGGTGGGAGCGGACTGGCGTTCTTGACACGAGGCTGAGTAAACATGAGGCGTGGTGAGAGATACATTTCCCTCCTTGAATTTTGATCCTAGGCTACTCTCCTGCGTTTAGACCCTCGGCGACAATTGCTTGGTCAAAAAAGGTTGGACTATTGTGTCGTGGATGGTGTGTGGTTGACTGATACACGTTGTAGGGTTGATAGAGAACAACAAATGAAAAGCTAAATGCTCACAATGGCCTAGCCACGGAACGGTGTCTGTACCATGTTTGGCTCATTGGTGTTTCCAGTAGCTTTCAAAACTTCTACAAAGGAGGCTTATCTCCCTAAGGGCCCGCATGTAATGCGCAAGAGGGGCGCAGGTGAATCGCCACACCTCTCCGGTCGTTCCAGAACACAGGACCTGCAGCAACCGACATGCATCACTAAAGGGTCTGCTTGTGGATGCTACGGGCTCTTTATACCGCCATGTTTGAGGCTATCCCACTTCAACCAACGACGTACGTTCCTAAAGTTCCAAAGATAATCGCTATGTCTTTTACAGAAAATAATGAAGACAGATTGCCTCTGGATCCATCCCATAAATGGAGCCATTGAAACTGTCACGAGGATGTTTTATGTTCAATCACTAGTAGGTCACCAGGACGCTCTGAGTTCAGGAATCTGCCTCCGGGTCTCTCAGAGAAAAGTGACTGCTTGATATGTCCTATGCCTTGTGACCAAGCAGACTGACGTCACTGGAAATGGACCCCCATCGCTTGCATATATAAGCAACCGATACATCCTTTCCACTTTTCCTTTCATTAGCAACGACATCGTGCTGCGGATTTACGAGTGCGAACCGCAGTATTCTGTGGTAGGCTGAAACATTGACCTCCTATCCTACTTGTCACCACAAGCGAATCCAAAAAAGTCCGAAGCCGTTCACCAACACTTCGGGAATTTGGGTGTCACAAATGCCTACTTAGAGCGTGTTTTTTCACCACGTTTCCACAATCAATCGCCCTCAATCATGGCGCCCTTCTCTTCCCGTCTCAATGTCATGATTTACGGGGACAAAATCGCTGATTAAGCATATGTGCAGAACAGCTCCGAGAAGGGTAAGCACCCCGGAACCCTCGAGAATCCCCTGTGCTGACCCTCATCAATATGCGATTCGAGACCTACCCGAGAGTATCCATTTAAATGCTGGGGCGTGGCCTCTCCGCCGCCATCTGCTTATCATGCCGTCTCCCTGCATATGGGGATATAAAAAAATCTAGCGGACATCACACTGGGTTCTTCAAGTAGACGTATAATTTTGCATCTGTCCATTGGTTAAAAACGGTCTTGTCTGGGTTGAAGAACTGTCGCAAACCCTCCTTTACATGTGGAGGATCTAAGGATCAGGAGAACTTGAATCTTTCCTCCGTATCCCCATCAGGACGGTGGGTCCCAAGCATCTCTTGCGATCTTCGACTATCGAACTCATTGAATCGATGAATGTCAAAGGTATTGATGTCTATTGAGTCCCCTGACGGGAGTACAGGAGAAAGCCTTGCGATACGGCTGGGCTACGATGAACCAAGTTGATCAAGCAGTCAAATCGGCCAGCTCTTTCCTGCATTTCAAACACCCGCAGTCAAAAAACCATTCTCTCAACGCTTCCCTCCGCTTCGTCACCGGTTCGTTATCATCAACGTAGGAGATGCACAACTCCTCGCCTGCATCCACATCGCGTAGGGCATAATACTCCATCATCCGGCCGTGACGCTTCTTGTACAGAGTTGGCGAGCAATCTGAACGAATCAAACGTTTCAGGATAATCCGGAATTGCAGGGATATAAAGACGGACCATGATTGAAATATGATCCGAACGGATATAGACCCCAGCCCAACATTTCGCTGTCTACCCCTTCTGGTGCCATATCCCATATCCCGAAAACATTCCCGTGCTCTCGTCCCAATATAGCCCTCGTTTCCTGAGGTGTATCCGCAGATTTCTTCAACATCTGGACAAGGTGCTTCGTTTGCTCCGAGAGGTTCTTAGTGTCTCTGGACGCGGAATGGACGACAAACTTGATGAACGCCCATACCCGGATGTTGGATGCGAGAATGTGTGGTTTCGATTGGATATGTGCGACGGTGTTATCTTGGAGATCAAGGACGTCGGACCAGGTGCCGCTAGAACACACGGAGGTACATAACCCCGAAAATTCCTCAATGCATTTTCTCAGAAGACCAGTCAAGACGAAGCGTGCAGTGTCTAGTTCGAACTCGGAAAGCACAGCAGGGGAGAGTGGTATTGCTTTCGCTTCGCCTTTCCCATTAGATGGAACATCTTTAACTGTAGGTGTGGACGACCTCGAGAGCGACGAAAGCCGTTCAGCACGTTCCCAAATGTCATCCAAAACTGTCGAAGAGATATCACTTCCAGATTCCCTGTCCTCGAGTGATTGTAGAAATGCCGCCCATTCGAGCCCTATACTATTAGGAGTGGGCATTGTACGGGATTTCGTCTTGTCCTTCTCCATCGTCGTCAAACATCGTTCCAGAGCTGCGTTGACAACCCCCCTAACACCCGCATGACCAATATTATCAACCAAACCCGTACCTTCCCCATCGGATATCCAAGCATGACGACACCGCCCCCCGCAGAACCAGACTCCCGCAGTTGCGCCATTTCCAGCTCCATTCTTTGTCTTACCATTTGGCTTCCCACAAGCGCCCGCTTGTTGAGGTTCGAGCGGGACACTCATACTCCAGCTACTCTTCCTCGCCACTTCCCAAGACCACGCAAAACACCATGCGCAAACTTCCTTTCTAAATTTTCGGCAAACAACGCTTGCATAGGGCGCTTTGCACGAGAGAATCAGGGTATCTTTTGGTATATGCTTGGATGCGAACGCGCCACGACCACCGTAAGGTGTTTCGGCGATAGTGAAGTAGGGTGACGTTGGGCCTGGGGACATGGGAGATTGATAGGAGGTAAGGGGTGAATAGGGAAATGAACGAGGTACTGCTGGCAGTTTGCACTCGGAAGAAAAGGAGATAAGATAACCTTTTTTTTCGTGAGCCGCAGATGTGATTGGTTGTTGTAATCTGATAATTTCGGATATCACAATCTTATCTCTCGCCTCGGGCAGTACTGAAAACAAGATAATTTTATTGATCTTCTTGCATTACACTATCAGACACTTGTTGACCCTTTTTCAAGCCTGCCTTGCGTTGATGATGTTCACGAACTCGGGCTTGAGGGAAGCACCGCCGACAAGGAAACCATCGACATCGGGTTGAGTGGCTAAGCACGCCGCGTATCAGGTACAATGCATACAGGAAGAATGATTGCCAAATCGTACGTACCGAGTTCCTTGCAGTTGGCAGCAGTGACACTACCACCATAGATTATCCTGGTTTCCTCTGCGACGGCAGCAGAAATCGCTTTGGCGAGGAAGGCGCGGACCTCGGCTTGAGTCTCCTGGGCCTGAGCGGAGGTGGCTACCTTCCCAGTACCGATGGCCCACACAGGTTCATAGGCGATGACGATGTTCCTAGTTCCGATCATTCAGTATATGGCCCTGTATGACACTGCGAAGGCCGAAACACACTTCCAGTCGTCAGGCTTAGTCGCAGCGATGACGGGAGTGAGCTGAGCCTCATTGACAGCACCAGTCTCTCCGGCTTCGCGCTGTTGGAGAGTCTCGCCAATGCAGAGGATGACCTTGAGCCCGGAGTCGAGGGCGGCGCGGACCTTCTGCGCAACGAATTCGGAGGATTCGCCGAAGATGGTACGGCGCTCGGAGTGACCTGCGTTTACATTTAGTTCACCGTCATCATAGCATAGTTACAGAGAAGAGTATAAAAGAAGTACGCACCGAGGATAACCCAGGGGATGCCGGCATCAACCAACTGCTTCGGGCTGCACTCACGGACGTATATCAGTCAAGCCATGAAACATTCTTATGATGGAAAATCTGCATACCTGATTTCACCAGTGAAAGCTCCGGAATCCTTAGGGTACAAGTTTTGTGCGGAAACGGCGACGTCTGGCCTCACGCTTGCCTTTACGGAAATGAGGTAGATAGCGGGAGGAGCAATGACGACCTCTGTTTGGCCAACGCGCCATCACACCGAACGAAAAGCACGTATCTCATTAGTACAAACGGCCTCTCCCTGTGAGAATTGCGGCTTGATGTAGAAACGCGTACCGGTGTTGGGGTCCAAAGTCGCGGAGTTGAGGCCACCAACGAGAGCGGACTCGGTCGCCCTGTTGATAGGGTTCATCTTGAAGTTGCCTCCGACGAAGAATTTGCGTGGCATTGTAGGGATATTGGTGGGTTAGAATGAAGGAGGTGGATCGGATGTGGTCGGATGTGATACTCAGCACTCAGTGCTGCTGATCTAGAGGATCTTGGATGGCGTGATAAGATTAGGTGTGGTTCGGGCATCAGTGATCACATCATATCTCCACCAACCTGTGGTAGCCCAAAGTCAGCACCCGAAACAATCAGATAGACTCTATCACTCACCGAAATCAATCATAAAGTGCTGGGGATAAGTCTTTATACCCACTCAGTACTGAACGAGCCCCAGGTAAATCCGTGTCCAGAAACCACGGGCAACACCAGAAATATTTTAAATGTCATCCCGATCACATGATGCAGCTACCAAAAACCTACACTACAACAGTTATTACAGAACCTACAAGTCCCTTACTTATCACACCCATAGAAAATGTTACATTGATCGCGTAAGTGGACTGCTCGCACGTATCAACTCGCCATAATGGCATATCCACACTGGGAATGGAATTCTCAGTAGTGCCAAGACCTGCCGCCGTTCACCGATGCCAATTCGCAGCCAACAGAAAATCACGCAAAGCACAAAGTGTCGGAGGTGGATAGCAACTTGTTAGCCTTGACGAGGTACACGATCTACGATAGTTTACACCACCGTATTCCCATAGCCAAGTCCTAACCGGTTGTACATATGTTGACCGAATAGCGGGATGAGAATCCGGGCAATGAACGGAAAGCCTGCATTTCTCCGGCGGTAAGTAATTCAGTTATTAAGAAGAGTAAATCTATGTAACACTTCTTGATGTGCTGACATGTAGGGTAGCAGGGAGATACGTAGGGGTGAAAGAAGACGTAGGAGGAACAAAAGATTTGGAGGATTTTGAATAACGAGTTGGGAAGTACTCGCCACATTGATGTTGTGACCGCACTTGCAGCGCTTGCAGCGTGCGTAAAGGCATCGACGAGACACAATTGATGGGGTGACTGGCAGCCATCCTTCATATTGCGGCGGAAAAAGGGCATTTAATCATTAAGTGATGTCTTCAGTACAACCCAGCGACATAATCAGGAAATTAGGTCCTACAAATTTGTCTTAGTCCCTAAGATGCACATCAGAACAGTCAGAACGCAAGAACGATGTCAGCCTTCTCGCCCGACATGATGGGACGTTGACATACCTAAACCAAAGATTCCGGACCCAATGACCGGCATAACCCATTGGAGTTTCGCCTGCGCGGACCATCCATACCATCTATTAGCTGGATGGTACAGTAAAGGTCAGCTAACATACTCTCACACAGTGGCAGAAGCCTCAAATTTATAGCTCACAGTAGACCGATGAGAATAAAGAACGAGCCAAAAAAAGGAGTGCTGGCATCCGCATTTCAGGTTTGCCCTTGCCACCGTTTTTCAGCGCCAGCTATGCGAAATTCAAAATCGTTAATTCATATGCCTTAATCCCAAAATGGATGAGTAGAAGAAAATCGAAGAGCATTCGATTGGAGAACTTGGCACCATTGACGGTTACTATTATGAATCCAATCCCTTGGCCAAGATGTGCCAAACCCGCAACGCTAGGTTGAATCCGTTCGCGTACTTGAAGATACCTGTAAACTGGAGTCACTCTCCAGTTGCTTACCGCCCATGGATTCAAGGCTCGGATAACCAATATTGATAGACGCCACGTTACGCCAAGTGTTGCGTTGATTAAGCTGGTCTCCTCGCTCCTCGCCTTCGACTCAACTCTTTGTATGCATCCATGTGAGCTTTTGTTCCGGGAAGTACGGGTACAGGAGAGGCGTGTTTGTATTCTTGCGAAGGGTGCCGCGGGAGGGCGAATTGCGAAGCGATAGCCACCACTCAAAGCTATTGGTCGTGGGGTGTAGGGCTCTAAAATAGAAGAATCGACGTCCTACTCAATTTGAACCGCATACGTTAATTCACAGAGGATTAATTCAAGGTTTTCAACAACACAGGTCCGTATAGCGCGGTATCTAAAGTGGCTCTTGATACCAGTCGTTTCACGGTATCCCTCTGCTTTGATCGTCTGTCAAGTCGGCTAGAGTCACTGTTTCGACAACGTGAGTTTCCTAAGATTCAAAGTAGCCCCATAACAGTCCTCAGTTCGCTACGTCGAAATGTTCATTCCGGCGTAGTCCGGCCAGTCTCCTCAGTGTGGGCTGGGTTGTGTGCTGGGTGTGTACGGATTTCAGGCGGGAAGACACCTGAAGACACCATGTGACGGTTTTCAAGAGAAGAACGAGCGCAGCATCCTGCATTTCATCAGAATTAGGCGCTGTAATATAAGTAGTTCTCGGGGAATTTCTTAAAGGCCGGCGGTATGTCTTGGATCGAGAGGGGTAGAGTCGTCCCCAAGGCACAAATGTCTCTAAGTGATCTAGCGCGAGTCGGGAATTACCGTGAATTGAAGATTCAGGGCCAGACAGCGAGTGTGGTATCTCCCGAGTTTCTGGCAGGGTATGTACTCCTCTGATATCGTGGTTAATATGTCCTTTCTGTCGTCGTCGCTCCGCACAGACCGCTACACTGATATAGTCCCACAGAACGAAAATGCTATCAATGGGTGCTACTTCCAACTCGAAACGCGCCAACCTCCCAAAATATCCATTCCGTGGGATAATCTACGTGGTATGAGCTGATATCAGAAGTATTTTTGCCGGCCGCAAGTTTGCGTCACTTGCTGCCGCGCTGCTTATACACACGAATGCTCTAGAGGCGCCGACGACAATACAGTCGCAGCTCCAGCTTATATAGCTCTCCAAACCCGACAATTCCCACTAACCTCTTGACGAGGCGTCTTGCGTTGGCTTTTATACACCATAGAAAGCTCGAGTCGGTGCCAGCACGCTCAAGAATGAAATTCCCAAATCCTTTTCGACCGGAACCTGCACCCCCTGGATTCGGTACTGGGAAGCTTATACCAGAAGACACTGCACCGTACCTGATTGCCACTTATTTGTGATGCTGATTCTGATGCCAAGCTTTTGCCAGACTTCTCTCAAGGTTGATATTTGAGTGGCTTTCGCCGTTCCTGCGAGTTGGGTATTCAAGGCCGTTAGAGAAAGAAGGTACGACATATACCTTGTTTGCCCCTATTCTGCTGACGTCTGTTAGACTTCTGGGAGCTGCCAAATCCGCACCTCACTGGTTCCATCAGTGATCAAGTCGAACGAAATTTCTACGCTAGATGCCCTCCCGACAAACGCCCTCGACATCTAAGTCATCAGTTCCCCGACGCCCAAAATGACATCCATGACGACGCCAACGACATAGAAAAAGCTCAACCTGATTTGGAAAGCAAGCTTCGTGACTTCCCTGACTCTGGTACTGCTGCACCTACTCCTGTCGAGTCTACCGAGGACACTGGAAAGTCAAAGCAGGATACTCAAACTAAGCCCTCTATTCGTAAGAAGCCGAAGCCCGCATATGACCAGTCCCTGTTCAAAGCCATAATTAACACGTTCTTAAACCGGATATGCCTCGCTGGGATATTAAAGATTTGCTCCGGTGTGCCTTGGGTCCTTAGAAACGCGGAAATCGATCTGACGACGTGGTCTAGATACCCTCAAGACTACGACCCCCCTCCTGACCAAGGTTCTCTTGTCTTGGTTGACGGAGTCATACATATGGATCCGTACGACTGAGCAACAACATGTTGCACTTGGGTTGAAGCAGCCGCGGGGCATCGGATATGGTATTGGACTTGCAATTGGATTATTCGTCATGCAAGGTATGTTGTGTCTTCCAAACCAAATACCTTTACTTACGTTCGACTCTAGAAGCGGCAAGTTTGGTAAGTCTCAGGGTGCCGATTTCCAGATTCAAACCTAATCTAAGGTGCAGATGAGTAATCACTATATGCAGAGTACGTGCGCATATACGTTACCCACCTGGCTTTGCATTGACCCATTTCATAGCGAGCATGACGAATGGACTCCTGATCCGGTCAGGGGTAGGCATTTCGCTCCTCGTGGAAAGCTACGGTGTTGACGAGTTCTCTACCTTTTTTTTTTAGCTTATTGGAAGCATATTCCGCAAATCCCTACGCTTGTCTGGACGGGCTCGGATAGAACACAGTGTTGGGAAGATTACAACCATGATATCTACGGATGCCAGTCGGTTGGACCGGTTCTCGGGCTTCGGGCACAAGTAAGTGACGATTGTCTCTCGACGGTTGGGAGTCTGAGTATTTCAAGTCTCTGGGTTTCTCCGATTCAGATCATAATTGGCGTTGGCCTGCTGCTGGGAAACGTAAGTATATGTGTGTGTTTCAACGAGCTCGCCGACTCACCATCGTTTCAGCTGGGCTATTCGGCCCTTGTCGGCCTAGGTGTCTTGCTCCTGGCGTTCCCAATTCAGTTCAGTCTCGTGAAGGTCATGTTTGCTCAGCGGAAAAAAGGAGTCAAGATCACAGATACCCGAATCCGGCTGACAACCGAAGTTCTTCAAGGTATTCGTCTTATCAAGTTTTATGCTTGGGAAGAATTCTATACACATCAAATTGGGGATTTGCGGCGCAGGGAGATTAAGACGATCAGGAAACAAGCGTGAGGGCCGTTTTCATATGCATTCCTGTCGTGACACTAAAAATAAATGTAGTATTGCTCGGTCATTGTTACTTGCTCTGGTTACGTTCATTCCCGTCCTTGCAGCGATATTATCATTTGTAGGTCTTTGTAGTTTTCGCGCTCGTTTGCGCTCTAATCATGAAATCAGATCACCTATGCGCTCAGTGGCCATGATCTAAATATTGCCATTATTTTCAGTTCTCTTCAACTTTTCAATGTAAGTCTCATCCCTCTCCTTACTTGTCCGCCTGTACTAAATCACTCTGCCAGGTCATCCGCATGCCTCTCATTTTCTTCCCTTTCGTCCTGTCCAGTCTCTCGGATGCCCTGGTTGCTTTAGGGCGCATATCGAGTTTCTTAACTGCAGAAGAACTTCCAGAACCACACAGGGTTGTGCGAGAGAGGGAGTGCGCTGTTGAAGTTGATGGTGATTTTACGTGGGAGACTGTGCCTAGTGCGCTCGTGCGGGCTGCGAATGCAGGGTTCGCAGGTGGGAGGGGAAGGGGAAGGGGTGGGGTGGTCGGGAGAGGCGGGAGAGGCGGAAAGAATGGAAGGAGCAAAAGAAAGGGTGGTAATGGCGATGCTGGGGGCAATGCGGATAGGAAACGTCGGGGTTGGTGGATGTTCAGGTCGAAGAAAGAGACCGTTTTGGAAGGCTTGCCTGTCTCAAAGAAGGATATTGATGCTAGCGGGGGTAATGGCGATCAGGATGAGGATGAGAAAGTGAAGGAAGAGAACTCCGAAAAAGAGAAAGGGAAGGAAGATGAGAAACCGTTTGAGTTGAAGGGGCTGAGGATGGTGGTTCCTAGAGGCGCGTTTGTTGGTGTTGTAGGACGTGTTGGGTCGGGTAAGGTGAGGATTTTATGCCCCTGTTTTTGGTTCAGTAAGACTGATATGTATGATCATATGATCTAGAGCTCGCTTCTACAAGCAATTATCGGTGAGATGAGAAGAACACGTGGCGAGGTTCGTAGCTTCACAACACATTTTTTGGGTTCGAGCTTATAAGTATCGACAGGTTGTCGTCGGAGGGTCCGTAGCTTATGTTCCCCAAACGGCTTGGATCAGGAACGCGACTTTAAGAGAGAATGTTGTCTTTGGCCAGGAAGATGACGAAGTCAGGTACGCCATGACTTTATCGTTCAAGACGGTCCGAATCAAGGATTAATGTGGTCTAGATTCCGGGAGGTTATTAAAGCCTGTAGCCTGGAGCACGACCTCGAGGTTCTGCCCAATGGCGAAGAAACAGAGATCGGAGAGAAGGGTATAAACTTGAGCGGTATGTTGTTAGGCATCAAAGCATCGTTTGCTCCTGATAGGTTTTTTGCCTGCAGGTGGACAAAAGGTATGCCGTTCTTCCCAAGTGGGATCCCTACAACGTGGGTTCTGATAAGTTTGGTGCGGTCTAGGCCCGGGTGTCACTGGCAAGAGCGGCGTACGCAGACGCTGACATTGTGCTGCTTGACGATCCTTTGTCAGCGGTGGATGCCTACGTTGGCAAGGCGATTTTGGAGAATTGTTTGACCGATGGCCCGTTGGCAAAGAAGACGAGAATCTTGGTTACCCACGCATTGCATGTGCTCGATAAGACGGACTATATCTATGTTATGGATGAAGGCATCATTATCGAAGAGGGGACTTACGAGGTTTGTAGCTAGGTGCTCTTCTGCCTCCGCAGCTATTCATGATATATAAACAGGACTTAATGCAAAACAGCGTCGTTTTTGCGCGGCTCATCGAGGAGCATGGAAACCTTGAACAGGAAGCGGAAGATGCAGACGGCCACCCAAACAATAAGCACAAAGCAAAGGATGAGAAGGGCGACGAGGGCGGTAACGGTGGCGCAGCTAAGAAAGGCGCGGACTTAATGCAGATTGAGGAGAGGAATACAGGTGCTGTGACTTGGGATGTGTATAAGCGCTATCTCCAGTTTGCTGGCGGTGTTATATGGGCCCCAGTTGTGATCGTGTTGCTGACTTTGACACAAGGAGCACAAGGTACGTTTTTCAGTCGAATGCCTATAATGCTGCGAACGCTCGACTGATGTAACGCCACTCTTAGTTGCCAATAATCTGTTCCTAGGTTTCTGGACATCGCAGAGCATCCGTGGGTTCAAACAAGGAGACTACATGGCCGTATATGCGAGTTTGGGTGTTGCTTCGGCTTTGTTCATGTTCTTGCTGAGCTTTACTTTCGCGTGAGTGTTTCTTCAGTCTCATATTTGCTTCTGTGTTACATGCTGACGATCCCGTGCAGTATCTTGAGTCTGTACGCAAGCTTAAATCTGTTCAGGGCCGGCTTGAAAAGGGTGCTGCGGTCCCCTACGTCGTTCTTTGACACCACGCCGATAGGTACACGACCTGCGGATTGTGCAATTAAGTGAATTGAGCTGATTATTGGCATTATTCATGACAGGGCGGATCCTTTCACGATTGTCCAAAGACCAAGACACCCTTGATAACGAACTCTCTATGACTCTCTTGCAATTCTTAAACACTTTCAGCTCCATCCTTGGAACAATTGCTTTGGTCTTCTATACTTTCCCTTATCTGGGAATACTCTTTGGCCCAATGGCAGTCATGTACTACATTGTCGCTTCATATTACCGAAAGTCATCCGTAGAAACGAAGCGATTGGACTCTCTGATGCGTTCAACCCTATATGCATCTTTCTCGGGTACGGGCCTAGACACACTGGTGAAGTCGGCGACTGAAAGACTTTCACAGAATCGTTGACGGGGTTATCGACTATCCGTGCCTTCAAGGAACAAGTACGTTCGATATGACTAAGCTATGGATCTGTTATTCAATGTTAGCAGAAACGGTCGATTCGAGATGCAGAAAGTGGCCTGGACATGGAGAACAGGGCTTATTACATGACAATCTCTATCCAACGTTGGCTTTCCGTCCGTCTAGATCTGTTTGGAAACATCTTGATCTTTGGCATTGGGTTATTTGCGGCCGGGTTCAGACACTCAGTCGACCCATCCAAGATCGGTGTGGTCCTATCCTACACTCTTAGCAGTGGGTACTTTCTTATTCTACTCGGCGTATCAACGTGAAGTACATGACTCACTCTCATTTAGTTACGCAGGTCTTTTGTGAGTGATGAGCTACATCTCCTTATACCCATGTGTTGACGTTCGTCAGCCGAAATGGTGTCTCAATTTGCACAAAATGAGCAGAACATGAACGCAGTGGAACGTGTGCTTCATTATACTGAGTTGCCTCCTGAGGGCGACCCAGTGAAGCCGGACGACCCTCCGCCTTCGTGGCCCACTAGCGGCGGGATCTCGTTTAAAAATGTGGAACTTGCCTACCGACCTGGGTTGCCTCTCGTGCTCAAGGACGTGAGCTTCGACGTTAGGCCTGGGGAAAAGGTGCGTGTTAAAATCTTTGAATCATGTTCATTCATAACCCATCCGTTTTGAAGGTTGGTATCGTCGGACGCACTGGTGCAGGTACGTCAACGCAGAGCTTTCACTAATCAGCACCGTAGCTAATTTACCTTGTAGGCAAAAGTTCTCTCCTCCAAGCATTGTTCAGGTATGTATCTCCTCTGTTGGAAGCTCGATTACGTGCTGATTGTTGTCAGAATGGTAGAAGTTAATTCTGGAAAAATTGAGATTGACGGCGTCAACATCCGTGACGTTGGGCTTGATACCCTGCGCAACCGACTCGCACTTGTACCGCAAGACAGCACTTTATTCTTGGGCACCCTGAGAGATAATCTGTATGCATCCCCTTTTTCAGCTCTCGGTATCCTCTGACGTGGAGCAAAGGGATCCTCAAGGCACAAGGACAGATGCCGAGCTAATATCCGCTCTACAGCGGGCGTGGCTGCTGCCTCGGAATGGAGGATCACCCAATCCCGCAGCAGAAATCAAGTTCAGCCTCACCGCTACTATAGGAGATGAGGGTTGGTCTGATCAACGATATTGACTTCCACGATGAAACAAACTGATTCGGGGACGAAAGGCTCCAATTACAGTGCAGGCGAAAAGCAACTTCTTGCACTTTGTCGGGCGCTTGTCAAGAATAGTCGAGTCATCGTTCTCGACGAGGCCACAAGCAGCGTCGACGTTGAAACTGACGCCAAATTGCAGAGAACGATTCAAACGGAGTTTGCATCTTCAACCTTGTTGTGTATCGCCCACAGGCTAAACACCATTGGTATGTTGCCCTCGCCGCAAACATGGAGCTTATCCTTGGCGCTGATGTGCTACTTTAGCCTATTATGATCGCGTCCTCGTCATGGATGGGGGTGAAGTCGCAGAGTTTGACACCGTCTTGAACCTGTTCGACAAGGAAGACTCGATATTCCGTTCACTTTGTGATGAGGCGAACCTTACACGAGCAGATATCCAAAGAATAAGAGCCGATCATGGGGCGTTGGTTGGATTTGTGGCTTTGGAGTCTGATTGAAAATGCTCTCTAGACTTGATTTGGTTTTATGTACGTGGCCTTGGTCGCGTTTCACTCCCGCTCTGCTGTTGATGGTGCTGTATGCGCTGTAGATTTAGATGACCATACCGTACGTTGTATGATCCATTAACCTTGGATCAGTCTTGGAGCTTTGTTTGGTTACGATGATGCTACACATACGAGAAATGCAGTTGATTCAGCAGTATAATCATGTTTCAATCGTTCTGGTGTTACATTTGTATTTACACCAGTACATTACATGGCCTGGAAGTCAGATTGGTGCAGGAAAGACCAACTCACGTTGTTCAGACCTCCAGTATTGATTCCTGCCATTCTACTTACTCCAGACCTGCACGCGTGTTCCTGGAGACGCACCACCATGGCCCGAGAGATTGATGTTACATCGGGTACCAGGAACAAATGCCTACGTGCAGTGAGGCGGGGTGTGATTGTATTTCTGGTTACCTGTTATCACTTTTGTGAGAGACTTGAGGCAACCGTATGGGGGCATTTAGTAGCGCCCAGGAAAAGTGCCGAATGTGTATGGCGGACCACCCGTCCATGTCAGAGAGGTCAAGAACGGTGCCCTATTTTGCCTTTATGGGCGTATAGACCGCTCCGTGACGAATAACGACTGTATTTAACCAGGAGAATGCTTTACCCATGTTTTCTTTACCGAACTCCCCTTTCGCCATAAATCCAACTGAAGTTGTTAACTCACTAGATTTTCTGACTCTGCAAATCCCGGCAAAGCTCTGAGGAACTTGAAAGGCAACTCTGGCTGCCTTCCTACAAATATAACGGGATCAGTGCCAAAGAATCTTTAATAGGTGGGCAGAAGACCCCATTGGTTGATGTCTATCTCGAACTCCGGATCAGTAGACGGCGGAAGACACAGAAGGCGAATGCAAATATGCATCATTTCTGAGAAGGGGTGAGAGCCCCAAGTTAATAGTATGATGTGTATAATTTGGCTTAGATCAGCTATCGCGGTCAGTCGCTCGCCTTAGGTTTCATGGATTGGTCGACTATAGAGCCACTCTGCATCTGTGATCATTATCCTTCTGCAGTGCTCCCAAGCCTCAAGTAGAGATGCTATTTTTGATTGACGAATGTCACTGTGGACTAAATTTAGATGGTATTGATCGCTAGCCTTGTTGCCTCCGATAGAAGGGAGTGGTTAAAGCATCGGAGGAGACAGTGGATGTGGCTTCAACGTCGTGGGTTGGGAAGTAAATTACCGTCATAGTGCGGTCGCATATAGTATGCTAAAGGTGATGTAAAGTTGTGACAGTGTGAATAGGATAATTTAAGGAGCGATAGAGGGGTGGGTTTGCTAGTCCTAGTGGGTAGCAAGCCCTCCGCAATGGTATATATCATGTGTTCTCCGAAAGTTAAGGCTTTCATTACAGTCAGAACAAGGATCTCACTGCAGCTCTTCAAATCTCTCTGAGCCGCTCTGCCTTTCTATTCATTACTCATTTCTTTTCTCTTCAAATGGCCCCAGCCTGCGACTTCAACGACAAAACCTCCGGCGTTTCTGTATGTTGAATGGTTTGATTATTGCACGCCGATTTAACGCTGAAACAGTTTGACTGGCCCTCTGACATTACTGAGGTCGAACGTGTCGCTCTTTCCGCACGGGGAGAACTTCAGCGGGTTTTAAGGTGTGTCACCATAACAGTTTCATATTCTCCGGGGACAGTCATGGAACCGCTCCAGTGCCTATTTTGCGCGGCCGATTTCCATCACGGTCGTCTACTGCCGTACCTTCTGGTACCCAACAGCCGGTTCTCCAAAGGAGGTGCTCCCTCTTCCCCCCGATCCCCTCGCCATTGTTCAAGCGTCCCCGGAAACCCCAATTATCCAGAAACGTCAAGTCCATCTTGTATGCTCTGGAAAGGTAGTGTGCACAGCAACCTCAACCGTGCATATAGTCTCTCCTTCGGCTGCATATCTCCTCTTGATGGAGAACTACGCAATATGCCAGATGTTTAGACGCATGGAGAGGATACCAAAGTTTGAGCTCTTGAGTGTAGGGGTTGGTCCTCATCATTTTGAGGATGTCGGTGCTGGAGCAAGCCACGAGGCCTTTGGAACACAAGACTTGTGGAGAAGGTATAGGCTAGAGATGCCTTGTTTTAGTTGTGAGATAGTCGAGGTCTTTCCAGATAGGAGAATGTTCAAATGCGGAATCGCGTGGCTCGACGGGGGTGATGTTGAGCCCTTCCAACAGATCGAGAATGCGGGATATCCAGATCGATTGACAGTCGCAACTGTGTAGGAACCGGAGAAGGACAATCTAATCTAGATACAAACATCGTCCTGAATTATTGCTCCACAATCTGTGTAAGCGTAAGTTGGAAGCTGTTCCGTTTGATCCGAAGCTATAGCATAGGTTGTGATAGAGTTTGTTTCAAAGCTCTTACCTGGCTCTTACTAACACCCATGGCAGCAGCAGCGGCTGGTGGTATGCGCTGCGCTCGCGCAATGTCGACAGGGGCGGCAAAACCACTCTACGGAACAGTCCCTTCTCACTCGAGCTACATCTTCCTCTCTTCAATGGTGCCTCCGTCGGAGTTTCCAGTTCGACCTTCGACGGCTATCGAACGCGAGCTGCAGCTACGGACAAAGCAATGGGGAACCATTATCAACTTCGCTTGGACGGGCAAGAATCCGAAAATAACCTGGGACAAGACTTGGGCCACCGCTTTCTCCGTCTTGGGCGGAAGATTGGAGATACCCGAAGTGTCGCTAGGGAATATGGATGAGGTGGTGGCAACATTGGAAACGCATGTCCAACACGGTCCTATTGCGCCTAGAACCCATGAAGAAGTCCATCTATACGTTTGCACCCACGGTACACGGGATTGTCGGTGTGGTGAGCATGGCGGTCAATTTGCGCATGCTCTGAAGGAGGAGGTTGAAAGACGGCACTTGGGTAACCGGATAAAGGTTTGCGAGGTTGGGCATGTTGGCGGTCACAAGTAGGTCACCGCTTCGTGGGTGTTTTATCCGTTCTAACTTTCGGAAGATATGCTGCAAATCTACTTGTGTATCCACATGGAGAGTGGTCGGTGCTTCCAAACATGTTGGGTTCCGCAACTCAATTGCTCGTCTTTGTAGGCTTGGCCAACTCAGACCGGACGATGTTCCGCGCGTCATTGATGCTATTCTCGGGCAACCCGTTAGGCCATTTATTGACCAGGATTACCCAATCCTTCCATCTCACTGGCGCGGTCGTATGGGCCTCGGGAAAGATGAACAAATACGCCTTTTCGAAAAATACGATTCCCGGAAGAGTACATAGACACCTGTGTCCTCTACTTAATCATCATAGGGCTTTGTTGATGTTTTCAAGCCTGACCCTCCACCCATCTGGGAATCCTGGAGCTTTGCCATTACTGCCGTCCCACCCCGCTGCCATCATTGCGATCGCGAGTAGGAAGGAGCCAGAACCTGGGAAATATGGCGTAGGAACCCTGACACCACCAATTGGCATTCCAACGTCGTCAAACTGGTACAACGGGTTGAGAAGCCAATCTATCGCATGGTTAGCATCCCCATTCCGTGCAGCCGACATCGCGAGCATTGGATAATCCCATCTGCAACGCTCCTTTCAATTGTATCATTGATTTCCTGAGTTTTGCACTCACCCCCAGAAATCTGTCGCGTTCCAGTGTGTCCAGACCTTCTCTGCTGTGGCTTTTGCCACTGCGATATCCAGCCCTTCCGTTGGTGGCAGCCAACCATGCAGACCCACCAAAGCTGGATGGTCACTCGTGAATTCAGGATCATCCCAGAAATTCCTTTCTATCCCTTCATATACCATATACGTGCCATTATCGACGGGTAATTTGGCCAAATTTTGCTTGACCTCTGTCCAGGACTGAGGGACCTCTTTTCCCAGCGCATTCATCCACTTCTCCGCGATACCCAACCCAAACCTCCAGTACGCGATTTCGAACGCCGGATTCTGCGTTGCATTAGGGCTTGTGTCTTCGCTAACAACATACATCGGTGGCCCTAAGTCGTACACCTTCGTGCTCTCGTTGAACCAAGCGAATGCCGCCATCCAGTTTGCCGTTTCGCGAACCACGACTTCCCATTTCTTCAGAGTCTCCTTGGTTGGGAAGCTGCGATACTCGTACTCAGCGAAAATGAGAGGATGTGGTTGTTGCCAGATGAGGAGGTTGTTGATTTCTCCTGGAGCTGAGCGGCCAGAAGGATCCGTCATCTTAGGCCAGCGCGCGCCAGAGGACCAGCCTTGCTGGATCTGGGACCGCTCGAGGGAGCTTGGGAGGAAGCGGTCGTAGATTGAGCTGGAACGTCGCAGGATGTCCCAGTTGTTCCAGAGCGCCCAATGGGCGGAGTGCCAGAAGTACATCTCTACAGGGATCATTCAGTCGCATATATGGCGAGCGAAGGTGGAACCTCACCCATGTGGAACTTTCTTATGGCAACAGGACATTGTGTCATTGTACCCGTTGCAATGCAGTGGGAACTCACCCATACTGCCGTTGAGCCCATTGTGTCAGTGCATATGTTCACTTGATCATATGAAACCCACGAACCCAGCCGTTATTCGCTAAACCCGACTACAGGAGAAACGCTCTCAATCATAGTAGTGGCGTGTGCAGTCCCTTATGACTCACCTCCTGTGGTGGTGTGTCTCCTGCTTCGTTGACTCTCATGAGGTATCTCGACAAAATAATCCTTCGCTGAAGCTCGTTTGCCCTTGAATCGATTGAGCCGGTGAACACATCAACGAATCCACTATTGGACCAGTACTCCTCCCACACTTCTGCAGACTCTTTGAAAATATCTTTTGCGGCGGGGAGCCGCTCAACTTCTGATAACCCGAACGTCACGGTTAGTGACCATCCACCCTTCGAAGATTTCGGTTGTGGGACAATAATATATCGGTGCGCGACTGAGTTTTCACGTCGAATATGGTATGCTTCACCCTCTACTGTTGTTACGAACGTCATGGAGTCGAGGTCGTGTCGAATGGTGGCGCGGTTTGAGGACGAGGTGTGCAAATGAGTCGTGTGGTTGGCCGGGACATCGAATCTTCCAACGAATGGAGCGCTGAACTTGGCTGTTCCATCGCACCAGGGAAAGTCGAGGAATACTCCTAGCTGACCTTTCGCGAGGAGGGAAGACTCTAGTTGGATGGCAACAGTATCGGTTGCGTCCCCCGAGACGACCTTGACCATGATTGGGCTGCCTTCGAACCAGAATTCGCTTGTGATGGTGCCACTCCACAAATCAAGAGTCTGTCTAATGTTCTCCAAGTCGTTTTCCGTCACGTTCGTCGCCAATCCCTCACTGTTTAAGAACGCTAAACCGATCCTTCCGAGGTTAACACGATTAGGGTTTGATATCAACCACTGCTCAATCGGGTTCCCCCCGCCGAAATCATATTGGACTGGCCGACCATGGTTCAACCAACTCGTGCCCTTGTATGCTTCAATGTCAGCTTGGTTGACACCCTCTGGCAAGCTGTCGTTTTTCCAACCCCAGGAGGAGAGTGTATTGAAAGGGAGGAAGGTTTGGAGACCTGTGACATCTGCCCCGAAGGCAAAATTCCCGTTACCGACTTGGATTGGTGTTGTTGGGTTCGAAGAAGTGCGGATTGGGTTGTATCGTGACACGAGGGAGTGCCTGTCGATTTTAGGATTGGACTGAGAGGCGGCGAGAGATTGGACGACCAGGGAGAAGAAAGAGAGGTGTTTGGGTGGTTTCATGGTGCCGTTGGCCGTTGGGTTGGCATACTCGGTGCCACATATTATCTATTGGTGGGAGCTCAATGAGAAGCTGCGGCCCGGGGTTGCTTCTTGTGTGTGCCCCATGAGGAGTGGTTCTATCATCGAAGGGCGTCCGCTGAAAATGCAGATAAATCGAAAGGGGTATGGGCATTCCGTCATATGATGGTTTGGCTTTGTCAGCATGCCACAAAGTCACCTACCAACTCATAAAATATTCATCGAGTCATCGAGAGTCATTTCAATTATAGCATAAGATGCCGGGTCTGATCTACATGTGCCATTTCGTCGGACACCATCCTCAGACTTATCGAGATGGCTACAGGCAAACTCAATTTCCACATCCTCGATGTCTTCACCGCCACCAAGTACTTGGGAAACCCACTCGCTATTGTCCATGTGCCGATCTCACAATCCACGAAATTGACGCAAGAGCAAAAGCAGCTCATCGCTCGCGAGTTTAACCTCTCCGAGACGGTGTTTATACACGAGAACCCTCCTGATGCAACTCCCGACGCGCCCGTGAAGATTGACATCTTCACTACTGAAGAGGAACTTCCGTTTGCCGGACATCCTACCGTCGGTTCCAGCTGGTTCTTACTTTCTGGGCCGGGTAGTTCGGGAAAGGGTCGAAAGGGAATCACGCTGAAAACCAAGGCGGGGGATATTCCTGCTGTTTTGCAGGATTCTGGTAGGGTTCTGTTGCGAGTACCGATTGACTTCAAGGAACACAGACCTACCCAGCTTTCGTCATTCAAGTCTGCTCAGCCGAGCCTCCAGGCCGCAGACTACGTGAACGGACTGGAGGGCGCGGAGGCCGTCGCATCCATCGTCAAGGGCATGACTTTCGTCTTACTCAGACTCAACTCGGAAGACGCGCTGAAGAGACTGCAGGGTATTGCAGAGAAGATTGAGGTGCCATGGCTGGGCGAATGGCAGGGACTTGTCGCGTTATACGCGTTTTATGAAAGGGACGACGGGATTGTGAGGACGAGGATGTTAAGAGGGGCATGGGAGGATCCGGCTACTGGATCAGCAGCTTCGACGCTCGGCGGGTGGCTAGGTAAGAGGAAGGGCCCCGGGAGATGGACGATTAGCATTGTACAGGGGGTGGAGATGGGTAGGAGGAGTGACATTGAGGTGCAAGTTGAGGTTGGCACTGATGGGGAAATTAATAAAATTGAGCTCGGGGGTGAGGCAGTAGAAGTTGTCGGGGGATCCATTTCTCTGTAAAGGACTGAAGCGGCCTTGGGCTAATTCAATAACATGTTGAGATAGTTGTTCTAATCAAATAGCAACGATTGTTGACACAATTCGGAGCTCTACTCTGGGATCCATCATCCCACTACTGAGCCACGGGTATCCAGTATTCATGACGAAGCCGGCCGTATGTGAAAAAGCGGCAACGTTGGACGCTGAACGAAGCAAGTCTTTTCTGGCAGTTTGAGAACGGTTGTAACCAGTTTATTTGCGGCATTAATTAATCTGACAATCAGCCGCATTCATAAAGGGTCTCGGTTGGCGCTGGAAGAGTGAATTTCAAGCTCGGGGTGCAAACGGATCCTGCCAAGTTTCCAAATCTATATTATAATACGAGCTAGGTTCTCACGGACTTTTGATTGGCTCGAAAGTTGTTGCTGATTGGCTGAAAGCTTGCATTGCGATTGGCTGTTGGACGTTTTTACGACTCCCGATTGGTTGAAAGTTTGCGTTGTGATTGGCTGTTGAACGCTTTTCCGTCCCCCGATTGGTTGATGGAAAGTGGTGCTTGGAGTAGTAGTCGATTCTCTTAGTGCTGCCTTGTGGGTCCACTTGTATCTTTTCAGATATCTTTTCAGATTCCCTTCACATTAGGATGCATGCAAGCAACTTGGTTCTTCCTTGGGATTTTGAGCTCTATCAAGCCACAAAAACTGCAAATAGAGGCTTTCCTCCCGATAATGTTTCTAAGCTTGCCTCAGTAGAGATGGGTGCACCACCCCAATGAAACTAATGGCGATTCAACTATGACTGCATCTGTTCCTGTCAGGGTCGACCTACTCCAGAGCAGGCTTTTAGTGCTCCAAGAATTTAGTGCTCCAATGGCTCGCTGGTCGCCTGGTTACCCGAATGCTTATGCGAATAATGCTTCTCTCTGGTTTTCTGAATATCTCTCTTTTTTGCCTGCAGTTACCTGAATTGCGTTCCTTTCTGGTGATCCAGATACTGTGCCCTGTTCTGTTCTCGCATCTTTGTCATACTGCATCTTGCTCAGCTTGCTCACATACAACTATAAATATTTTTTGCCAGTAGTAAGTAACCTCTTTTTTGAAGTTGCGATCATCATATATATTTTGTAGTTGCTGATATTTATTACTATAGGATGGAAGATACAGTGAATGAGTCTCAGCAATATCAGGCCCAAAGGC
>JAEUWJ010000721.1:72590-185674 GCA_018524395.1 Podaxis carcinomalis
AAGTCCTAAGTCGATATTCTGACTGCCGAACTACAACGGAAGTAGTCTACTTATATACTAGCAGTCAGGATAAGGTCCGGAAGTAGGTAGTCGGGTAACTAGTACTTGAAACAATTATCAGAGTTGGGTAGGAGACGAGACTACAATGAAACTGTAACGAATTTCGAAGTGAGGAGTGTCCAAGGTATCCGGTCGACCAGGGGACGAAACAGCCAAAGTGGCGGGAGGCTGTGCCCTTGGATGGAGACTGGCGGAGGGGTGCTCGCAATGGCTGCCCGATTGGATCGGGAGGTGAGTACTGGTCTGGGCCCACCGAGAAGCCATGTAACTAGGGCTCGAGAGCTTAACGGACGAGAAATGGGGTCCGTAACACACAAATACTTGCCATTTTTGTGACCAGTGCATAAGTTTCACTATAGCCCTCTAGTTGTTGACTGAACCCATGCACTACCAGACAAGTATTCTCCTTCCCAGCAATAGGAAGTCCAACTATATCATATTTGTGTGCAAATACCCATCAGACTCCAATAGCCTTCTGAGTTACTGGTAATGTAGTAACTATGAAAGTCTCTATGTCTGAAAGACTCTGCCATTCATGCTTCATTACATCTTTACAGATCATTGCATCTGGCCTAAACAACATCTCCCAATAAGATTCCAAGACTTTGCTGAAATCAAAACTAGGAAAACATAGATGATGTTGTTCCTCTGACAAGGGCCAGTCTAAAGAAGATACATCTGCTAACATCACCAAAACATCCTCATAATGCTCAAGAGTATTAGAAAAAAAACCTGGACACTACCAAAGAAAGCAAAAGCAGCAATCATACCCAACAGATATGTAGATGAGCCAAGGAATACTGCCAACACATGAGCTTGTTGAGTGATTTCTTCAACACCAGAAATGCTTGGAACCTGATCACCAACACTACATGGTATCGCTATACATCTAGGCTGAGTTCCATCAAAAACAACATCAAGTGAGAAACTATACTTTCCAAACAATGAATGCATATACTAACCAACCCAATCCTCCTCAAAACCCACAAATATTGCAGGGTACTGATGAGGTCCTGCTTTCTCTTGCATCTCTGGTAGTATAGCTACATAACAGAAGCACCCCCAGACACACAAGTGTTCAACCTCAGGTTTCTATCCATGAAGACATGGAAAAGGTATGGTATTCACAAGGAGGGTAGATGTTAGCAACTGGTTATGCAGATACTGAGTAATAAGGACAGCATTACTCCAGAACTGACTTGGTAGGCCAGATGCTACAAGAAGTGTTGGCTACCTTCTTCTAAAGTACAAATAAAGTGTTCAGCCTTGCTATTCTGCTGATGAGCATAAGGTGTAGCTACCTGAGCAACAATCTCACTCAACTCCAAATGCTGTGCAAATTGACCCTCTACAAACTCCTTTGCACCTTCCATGTACATAACCTTAATAAACACTCCAAACTGACACCAAAAAACTGCCTCAACATGCAAGAAGAACAAGGCATCAGAATTTCTAGACAATAACCTAGTAAAACCAAAATTCATATAATTATCAAGGATGGTGAAAAAATTATTTTGTGTGGGAGGGAGTTTGAACTGGATAAGGACCATAGATATCAATGTGCAAGAGTGCCCCTAGCTTAGAAGCATGATTGCCAGGAGAATCATAGGAAGACTGCTCTAGTAATTTACTCTTGTGTTAAAACTGCACATATTGCATCCTGACCAAGGTGATCAAAATGCTGATACCAGATTTGCATAGGAGGGGTCATAGAACCTGCCACTTGGGCAACAGCCACAATAGGCAATCAAACATTGGAGGTAGACTCAATCATCTCCACTGATGTAACATATTGACAAAGGACAAAAGTTAGTGTATCTACTGTGTAGGTGAGAATAAAACACATAGGAAGTACCAGATGATCACCAGGGAACATGATAGATGCACCACCATGATCAAACATGATATGAACATTCTTTCACACAAGGAGACCAACAGAGATCAGTGAAGAAAGCATGATCACAAAAGATGTGATGGATGCAACCAGAATCTAGCAGAGCATAGAAATCATCCAACAACCCACTCTGTTGCTGTATGGCCATTGCAAGAGTTTGACTAAGGATTGGACCATCATAAAGAGAAGTCATGAAGTATGTATTGGTATTGGGCAAAGCCATATTGTATTTACAAAAGGAGCTAATTCATCTACTCCCACATCATCAGGAGGGTCACCCAGATCATCACTCCCATACCCAACAACATCAGAGTTGGGAACAATAACATCCATGGCACTTCCATAAATATTAAACATAGCATTCAAAGCTGCCACATGAGCTTGAGCTGCTAGCCTTGGAGCTGAAACATTATGGGCATTGGGATTCCAGGAAGCTCAAGCTGATTGTTGGAGTCAGGAGGAAGGGAGCACATATTGATTGGATGAAGGGTTCATAGTTGGAATAGGAACAAGTTGCAAGCCTGGACATAAAGTATTTGGAGTTGTTGTAGGTGGAAGGGGATTGTAAGTGTGGAGGATACAATGATCATGGAAGGCATTTACACATGCTTCAACAGATTCCATGATGCAGAGGAAACTACATAGGTCATTCTTGTCAATTGTGTGTATAGTCTTATAGAAGTTTGTCTTAATAACTGAGAAAGGGACAATCATGTCCAGAATAAATTGCAGGAAATAATCAACAGCTATCATGATGGAGAGGGGATACCTTGTTGAGCAAATCTACATGAATGCTACCCTCCAGCATTTGCAGTTATTAAAGGGTTACCTGCTGTCATATTGAACCTGGACAATGCCATCCCAAAGTGCCTTCCCTGCATGCCAATTGCAAGTAGAATAAGTTGGATAGCATATAAGGCTTTGGCCATAGTAACCCCAAGAGGTACTATGTATACCATGACATCCAGTGATAGATAATTCCACAAGACATGAGCAGTGATTTGATCATCATGCTACCAAGTCATCAAGGTGGCAGTGTCATGAGGAGTGGGATTCTCAACCTTGAGAGGCAGACCAGCAATGACAAAACCTTCCAGAATAATGAATCCAAGTGAATGATCATAAATATGATCAAGAAGGCTCATGGTGGTCAGGGTTTCTCACATGGTACAGTCCCAGGAATCAAATTCAGCCTTCCCATTGAGCAGCAGAATATATATAAAGTAGGAATAGAGGGTGCTGCATGAAGATAAGGATAATAAGGTAATTACTGTGAAATTGAAGGTACAGAAGGTGGGAAACAGAACATGGGAAAATAGAATGGAAAGGATTCTTGGGTGAAAAAGAAGCACTTGAAGAGAATGATTATTGCAATTGAAAACAGGTGGTTGATATTGTTGATTGGAAGTTGTAGAAGGTGTCACAACAGGAAGGGCAGAAGAAAAACAGTGTTACACAAAGAAAGACCAGAAGGTCCAAGACTCTGACCTGAAGAAAGTGAAGAAAATGTATGCTCATGGGGGACTTGATTCTCATCCTTACAGCTAAGCAGTTCATTTGGGCTTTGCTGGTCAAGGGAGTTGACCATGAAAAAGTTGGATATATGTATGCCAAAAACCACTTGAGGGAGTTGAGTATGATTCAAAGAGTGAAAGTGAGCAGTATCTTCAGGCTATGGTTGCACAAGTGCTGGAGCCCATAACCTGTACAACATACTCAATAAGTAATGATGTCCTCAGAATGGAGAAGAAAGGAAACTGCTGAGGATGCAACATCATGATGCAGTGTTTATATATGTAGATGTAAAAGGAAATGAGTCATGGGACTGAACTGGTAGGAATAGAACATTGTTCTAACACTGATGATATGGGTAGACTGGTGGTATATGCACATGAAACTGGAGTGTCCCATCCACATTGGCTGATGGGACAGGCTGGTGTGGAGTTTGAGCATACCTGGAGGGTACTGGCCAAGGTGTATAACTGGGATAATGAGGGCAAAGGCAGCCTGTACTTGGTTTTCAGCAAATACTGCAGAAGGCTGGAGGACCCAACATAGGGAAAAGCAAATGGACCATACAACTCACTGTGTACCAAGCTACTACTTATAGTCTGTCACAAGTTGAATGTCAAAAAAGATTCCATTGAGTATATACAACTAGTGCAATAGAAATGGTGTGGCCAAGCATGAGACTAGAGAGTGGAGACAAGACCAGGGGTACTAGGTACTGATGGAGCAGCACACAATGACAAGACAGATGAGCTATTGAGCAGAACAATCATTTGAGACATTGCCTGCAAAGGGTAGTTAACAATGTAGTTGACCATCAAACTTCACAGTGCTTCACAGCAACTTTACTCAGCTGTGAAGTGTAGTGGAGTTTGAAAATCTTGCAATGCAGGGAGTCACTGTGAAGTCATTGTGCTTTAGGAGCAGCCTTACTCACATCAGTCTTTTCACTGGGCCTCACATTTAACCTGAAAATCAAATAACCCACACTTTAATCCATAATTTTTTTATTATATCCCCTTCATCTATTATTTGTCCATCATCCCATCAATTATCTGTACCTATCATATATTTAGGGCACTCCAGTTGTTGGTGACAGTACATGGGTAATAATCTATGACGAGGAGAGGGTGCAGACAAAGTCACATGACTGGCGTGCATTACTTTTGCTCGCTACACCGTCTCCGCTCAGTTCCAAGCATGCTTCATGCAGCAGCGTACCTGCATATTCTTTTGTTCCTTGAAGAGTGCCTCGTCTCTAAATATCTCGTATCAGTAGGAGACGTAGGCCCCGGCGCGTGTGGGAATCATAGAATCCGCTGATGGGGAACAGGTGTGTCCTCTAATGTATTCAGGAAGTGGTCCTGACAGCGGCGGAGAAGCACAGAAGCCGTACTTCGCCGCCCGGCATCCCAAACGTTTTGATGCCCCCACATAGTCACGAGAATGGGCTGCAGGCTTCCAATCAACGTCCTCTATGGGAAACGTAACAAGTCCTAGATCCGTTCATCACGCCTTCCAAGCTAGATTCTGATTCCGGCTTCTAAAACATCCCACATCAGAGCCTAAGCCTTTCGGCCATGCACGTGCAGACAAGAATGTACGTTGTGTGCATTGTTGAGACTAGGGACAAAAGTGCGCCATTGTTATGGAGCCTTGAAGTTTTGATTGTGGCTGACTGAGGCAAAAGTGTGAATGTATTACGCTCTCTTCCATTACCCCATCCATCACCGGAGATTTACCGAATGAAGGTGGAAGCTACAAAGTCGATGATCTCCTCTCATATTCCTGTACCTGGAGGCGTTGAGGAGAGCCCATCGGTCATTTGACGCCATCGGTTGATACCTTATGCAGCTTATATCACTGCGATTGCGACGGATACTACACGACGCGATCCTACACTCGCTTCATGTGGGCCGTCATCAGGCTATATTCCTGTCGCCACCGTTGAACAAGTTACCGTTTCTGCGGTATACACTGCGGTATACAATGACGTGTATGAGAATTGTATCGCCCTTTGGGGATTGTCGCAATGAATGGTGATTGATAATATATACTTGCTGTCTTGCTAGGCCTTGGACGGTTGAGAGGAACCTTGGGGTTCAGCACAAAAAGCGCTCTCAAGGCATTTCATGATCCTGGTGAACCGCATGACCTCGAAAGGATAGACCACCGTATCATGGTTGCATTGATCTTGCATGCATAGGGGGACGACAGACGCTAACCCAAAGTTGATATGTGTTCAGCCGTTCAGGGTAGTCCAAGAATAGTTCTGTTCACAAATTCTCTCTGCCAAGACTTTCAGGTGAGTGCCGTTGATCCGTATAATTATAGCTGCTGTGGGGGCTTTCCTCCGAGTCGGGTCATGAGATGCGAGGCGTACTGTAGGTGAGAAACCCCGATCGAACAGTAGCTTCAACGGCATCACCTTTATTTCCACCCTCTCCCTCTCTTGATGCAAACCCGAACTGATATCCCTACCTCATATAAAACGATATGGAAGAGTTGACAAGCTCCACCATCCATCCAGGATTTCAACACATGATCGACATAGTCCGCTCGCATCCATGGCTATGCTCTTTGGCGGGATTCATCCTGCTCCCCTGGTTATACATATACGGTAAAGGCATAGTGGCCAACCCCCGTCGCTTGCCAACTCCGCCCGGCCCAAAGGGCTACCCACTCATTGGAAATCTGCTTGAAGCACCGTCGTCAAAACCTTGGCTTGTTTACGATCAGTGGTTCAAGGTCTATGGTCGGTCTTTCTCCCGGCTCCCATGCATTACATGGGCCTGATACAGACGCCCACTCAATAGGAGATATGGTGTACTTCAAGCTGTTAGGTCGCTCTTTTCTAATCCTGGGGTCACTTGAAAGGACGAGTGATTTGCTTGAGAAACGCTCCCCTAATTACTCCGATCGTCCACTCAATATTATGCTCTCTGAATTGTAGGTCACTTGGTTTCTTTAGCTGGATGCTCTTGGGAAACGCCCATTCTGACTGTACTTAGACTGGGTTGGCATTACAACTGGGCGCTCCTGCCGTATGGTACATGGTGGCGGCGTCATCGCAAGGCCTTTCACGAGCACTTCCACCCCAATCGAGTGATGACATATCAGCCAATTCAACTCAAACATATACGATTGTTCTTACGGCGTCTACTTTCCGGACCTGAGGACTTCCTAGCACATTGCCACCAGTGAGCCTAAAACCAACTCCGTGAAGTTTTGGTTCTTGACGGTTACGAAGCCTTTTCGCCGCATTGATCACAGAGATAGCCTACGGTATAAAGATCAAAGAGCATAACGATCCCTACGTTGAACGCATCAGGGAATCATTGGGCGCGATTTCTGAGGCTACCATACCGGGAAGATATCTTGTTGAGATGTTCCCGGTGATGAAACACATCCCGAGCTGGTTTCCTGGCGCAGGTTGGAAGCGCAGAGCAGAGTATTACAAACAAATTAATGAGCTGGTGGCTAGAGAACCTTTCGAAATTGTTAGACAGAATCTCGTACGTTGTTCTTGCTTTTCAAATATCTACATATTGCTCACTCTGTTGGCACAGAAGAACGGAACGGCTGCCCCAAGCATCGCAGCATCCTTGATTGAGTCACTGCCGGATGAAAACACAGTCGAAAGAAACGAAGAGGAGCAGATTGCAGTAAGCACAGCAGCAACGGCTTTCATTGGTAAGGAAACTACCCACTCGAACACAGTATAAGCGCTGAGAAATGATTCAGGAGGGGCAGACACTGTACGTCGTCTCTCATCACAGATCAGCTCAGCAGTGCCAAGAGAGTGATTGACTTTAAAAAGAGCGTGTCAATAACCCAATCCTTTATTCTCGCTATATGCCTACACCCCGAGGTTCAAAGGAAGGCTCAGGAAGAGTTGGATACGGTTCTAGAAGGGAAGCGGCTACCCGAGCTCAGCGACCGCCCCTCTCTGCCTTATGTCAACGCTATAGTCAAAGAAGCCGTACGATGGCAGCCTGTTCTGCCTCTGGGTCAGTTATTCTGAATCATCACGCTATCGTCTAACTGATACACTAGCGAAGCGGTTCCTCATATGTGTACGAATGACGACGAATATGAGGGATACTTCATTCCGAAGGGGACTATCGTAGTAGGAAATACTTGGTACGTCAAAGAATCCTATCGTCGCCCGAGTCTCATGGACAACAATAGGTCCATACTCCATGACCCAAATATCTACGAGGAGCCCTCACGCTTTATGCCAGAAAGGTTTCTCAAGGACGGCAAGTTAAATCCCGAAGCCCCAGACCCTTCCGCTGCTGCATTTGGATTTGGCCGTAGGATCTGTCCCGGAATGTACATGAGTGATAGTTCGATCTTCCTCACGATTGCATCTGTTCTTTCCGTGTTCGATATTCGTGCTCCTGTGGATGAATTTGGTGTTCCGGTCAAACTAAACCCTGTATATACCAACGGAAACCTCCAGTGCGTCCCAGCCTCATTCGTGTCTATTGTTGACTGATGCATGTCCTCTCAGATTTCCTCTACCGTACAAAGCTAGGATCACACCAAGATCTCAAGCAGCTGCAGTTTTGATCGGAGACTTGGAAATTATGGAGTGATCTGACCGGTCAACATAGATCTACCACTTTTCTATTTTTACCAGGTTCTGCGGATGTATGCTGTGAGTAGAAAGGGCCCTCGGATTCCAAAACCTGGCGTTTTTCTATTGCTATGCACAGATCAGATCTCGATTTGAGTGTTGTGGGAGAAAGTGAAGGAATAGAGACAGCCGGTGCGGTGCTTTTTCACAGCAGCTCAAGCTTGTGTAACGGAAGGGTTCTGTGCGTATCATGAGTTGACTGGACACCGTCCTCGCCACTGGCCTTGCGCCATGATAGTAGCGTACTTGCTGCCATCCTTGCGCACCGGTTCGTCGCAGTAACCCTGGGTTTCGGTTTACGAGGGAGGGTTGGAGAGAAACACAAGCTATGAGCCTGAGGTAGTATTTGGCGACAGCTCGCACCATAACCACCGGTGACTTGTGCATCATAAAAAAATTTCGAGATGTCTCGAAAGTAACATAATATCAGACACGTTACTGGGGTTTGATGCCTTCGAGAATCCCCAAGCCCCTTGCAGCTCTTCCCGTAGAGCGATCTTTGCCTACTCAGGACTAATTCTCCCCAGACTTGCTCCTAGTGGCTGCCCGTACAAAGTCCCACTACTATTCACACAGGTAATCGATGACGTGAACGTCTACTTATGGTCAAGACATCATGATCAAGGGATTGGTGTATACGATTAGAAACGGAGAAAGCTGGCAGTGGGGAAGGCGTTAGAGCGGAAAATAATGGCATAGAAGAAGTCTTGGGATGAAAGAAGGATTCCGAAGGGGGGAGAGTGGGTAAGATGAAAAGGAACCAGTGGTGGCAACATCCCAACTCATTACCCCATTCCCACACGTGTTGGGAGTGTAACGCCCCTAACATTGAGTCTTCCCCACTTCGTCCGTTTCATCGGACCTCAGCGCAACGCCCTGTAAGGCTCTCAGGGTGCAGATGATTAAAATGGCTATCTTTCAGTAATGCGAAAGCCGACATGGATAATGAGCGATTATGCCAACTAAAGAGAGTGTGTCTCATGATATATAGTTTCAGCACGACTTGTCACGTAATGCTTCGGAGTTCCCAAACGCATTCTCATATGAATGAAGGTGATGTTCATTTGGGAGTTTGAATGAGTTAACACCACTGTTCGGAAGTTGCACTGTGACTCGTGAGAAACATACTGAAGATGTGAGAGTGACGTGAGCGTGGGAATACGCGTCATATGAAGTAGTTACTCGACTCTGTCCTGCGTGACGTCCGCTCAGCTCTTGCATCCATAAATCTCAGAAATATGCCGCCACCACCCTCTGCCCGAGCGAAGAAATCCATGCTATCAAACATCGTCATCACTATCAAATATGGCGGCCTAAAGGCTACCCAGTTCTTCTCCAAATATACCCCAGATGCCTACCAGCGACTTCTCAATGATTTGACAGACCTCGGTTTTCCTCATCCCAAACGAGTAAATATTGTATTCCTCTCCCATGGAACTCTGGAATTCTTCTGGCCAATTGCGCCACACGACAAGGTGCATAACGTCCTTCCCTTCTGCACGTGTTCCACGAACCGACTAGAATTGAAATCGATATATCCCAGGGTAGATTCGTAACTAACCTGATCAAGCGCGTAACACTTCCGCATCAAGGCGAGTTCAGAGATGAACAACTTGCATCCCGAAAAAAATTATCAATGTACCAAGAGACAAGCTTTCTCCAATTCTCGCCCACAGGCATAGCTAACCTTATCGCCTTCCTGTTGCCTCCATCGCAGAACTAGCATGACTATTCGCGAAGACCCGAACTATCACCCTTACCTCGAGCATCAGGACCCACTTCCTCAGACTCCGCAAGGCTCGAAGATCTCGGGTGTCCTTCCCCCTCGTCCGTATAACCAACATCCTAACCCCTTTCCCAAACCTCCAGTAGAAAGATATCACCCTTATCCGCGTCCTCTGGCGCATCTATCCGGTGATAGTCATAACAATAGCTCCCACCACCAAGGTCATCAGGTCACGCAAGCTGAGCCGGTGGCCACGACAACGAGTAAACGAGCAGCAGAGAGGTTCTTGGATGAAATGAGCACGTCCTTGGGGCCGTCGTTACGGCCAAAGTTGGAACCAGTGGAGACATCTTTGCCATCTGTGAGTATATGCGCACAAGTCTCTTTGATTATTCAACCCTTCCCCAGCCGACTCGCAACCTTCCCCTAGGCGCAAAACCCAGGCCACGGCGCTCAGAATCCCAAGCTAGCCAAGGTCATTCTGAAATAAACGTGAAACGCGTGATTTACCCCCTTCTACAATTGTGGCAGCCATCTTTTAACGCTCTGACTCAATTTCCTAGGAACAACTCTCTCCTCCTCTCTTCTGGCCGCATGGGAACGGCTCAAAGCAGAATCATGCCGGGACAAGATCCCACGTAGATCTTACGCATGAATTAGAGGGATCAACAATAGCTTCACGGCCTCCCTCGTTGGCGATATCCATTTCCCAAGCCTCTACGAACCAGCCACAACAAAGTCCTGAAATCCCCGGAATGACATCTTCTCAATGGTCCTTTGCGTCGTTAGTCAACAGAACCCGGGAACCTGACTATCCTCAGATCGCTTCTCCCAATTCCCCAGTAACTGCGCCTCCTCCTAAGCCCACAAGCCAACCAGAATCAGGTTTCCTGCGTCCTTCGTTGACTATGTCAACCCCACACTCGGGGAACCTATCTACAGTCCAACGTCTTAGGAAGGAGTTGATCGACCTGAAAAGCCAAACAACGACAGGTGTCGATAAATTTAATAACATTGTTGAAGAGTTGCGCAAATTGAATGCCGCTGATATCCCCCCCAAGCTTTCTCTATATCCTCTCGCTGACACGAGTAACGATGCCTGTAAGTTATGCCATCCATAGGTTCCTTGACTCACGACTGATACTCTGTATAGTCGGCAAAATACGGTTACAAGGAATAGAGAAGGAACTTGAAGCGGTGCGCATGAGGCAACTCGAAACAGAGAAAGAGCTTCGGGGAGAACGGGCAAAGCGAAGGGAATTGGAAGCCGTCCTCCAAGACGTTGAACGAGAACGGAAATCGCCTTTCGTCGTCCCAGCTCTCTTGGAAGCATTCATCAAGATCTCTCAGGTGACAACATCGGCGATACAGTACAAGGCCGCATCCGGTGCAGACGCGTAGCATGAGCTCAAGACACAATTATACAGTCATCAAAATCAAACATTTATAATCTTTTCGCTGACGGTTCGTACAAAGGGAGGCTAGCTACCTTATTTAGTTGGTATAGGTGGAACCGATATCACCAAACCTGATGTTGGAGAAGGTGACGGAGGCACTGGCGGCAGAGGATTCCACATCCTCAGGCTTGCCAGAATCAGTGGGGCAGGTACCACGGGCGATACCAGGCTGTGATGGGTCACCGTCAGTGGGGTAGTTGGAATCCAACCACAACATGTTGGCGGCGTGGTCGTCCCAGATACTCATCACCAAAACCATTCCATTCTGCATCGCCTTGCCCATCTGTGCCAAACCGCCATGGTCACCGAAGCTGTTGGTGTCCCCAAATGCCTGCTTTTGCGCGTCACAGAAATCTTGTGTAATTGAATCGTATGCATCCATGCCTTCGACGGCTGTCTTCGAATTGGCAATAACCTGTCCATTCTGAACGTACAACCTCCTGATCTCGCTCAACGTGCCCGAAGTGGAATTGTTGTCAGTGAGGAATTGTGTAACGACGGTGAATTTGGAGCTGGTGTCGACGGTGAGGCCTTCGCCGTAGAAGGTCTGGTCACCCATGCGGAACGAGTTAAAGTCGCAACCGTCGGGGTCACAGACACCGCTGTAACGGCTGGTGATGGCACAATCGTCGCCCTCGCAGCGAGTTTGACCATCGACGGTGCATGGATGAGGAGTGTAGGCGGCGGAGACGGAGTTGGCTTCCCAGATGTCCATCTCACCGCAGCAAGTGCCGTATTTGCCAGTACCAGCGTTGACGTCGTTGTCGGAGGGCTCCCAGCCCTCAACGTTGGCCTAGATAACATATATTTATTTACGCCGTGTTACACATGTGGGGGAAGTGCTTACCTCGCCATTGATGAACTTGATGTCGCGTGGACATTGCGAGTCGCAATAGCCCGTACCGTATTTGGCACCAGCCTTGTTGGTGGAATACTTGCTCATGCCACCATCAGCGTCCATCTCGGAGAAGTAGAGAGCGCCATTGAGACCGCAAGGGAGGTTGGAGACATCAACATCGAAGGTAAACTCCTTGTTCAGGAGCTCGAACATCTCGTAGGTGGATTCATCCGCCAACAAGTATACACGCGACCCAACATTCTTTTGTTGTCCATTTGTGATGAAGTTGAGGGTCAACGCATTGCCACTGGTAGAGATACCGTAGGTGCCACCGTAGTCCGCGCCGTCCAAGGCGCAGTTCTGCGCACAGGTAACATCGTCGGGGCAGAGCGTGGCGTCCCACTCGTTCCCGGTGTAGCAGTTGGTGTAGCCTTCGGTGGTGTGGAGCCAACGCCAGTTAGCGTCGAGGACAACGCTACCAGAGACAGATTGGCAGCTGCCGCCGGAGCAACGTTGCCAGCTGAGAGATGGGTGGTTTTCGGCTTGTTGGGTGCCTACTTGTTGGCCGTAGGCAACCGCGAGGAAGGACAGAGAAAGGAGAGCAAGTTTTGGAAACATGCTGAGGTATAGGTAGTTTGCGAAAGTCTTTCTCGAGTTTGGGTCGATGTGACTCTTTGGCGAGAACTGGGGACATTGTAGCACTTTCGATACGTCATTTATACCGTTAGGAGAGGTGTTGAGCGGAAAAATGAGAGGCGATATGTTGGAATCTACTTCGCTGAAATGGGGGTTCTGTGAGGCTTAGCATAGCGAGCGGTTGAGGTTGATAACTCCACTTGCAGGTGTAGTTTTCGGCTTGGTTCACTCGGCATCGGCGTGAGGGAACGCACAAATGAATAGTTAAAATACTTCTTTTGGCATATTGAATATCATCACTCTGATGAAGTAAAGTTCTTCTGAAAGACTCCGGACTTACGGTGTGCGGCAGAGTGGGTTATTTTTAGGTTGTACCTATGAGCTTTCGACAGCGAGACAGCTGGGACTTGTTTAGTAAAGTGACAGTGCGATTCGACGCTCTTTAAATATATCCGCATTCCTGTCTGCTCAACGCTCTCAACTTTATAAGCATAGACGGCGCAACCAGTGAACGGCTTAAGCTAAGAACATCGTAGGTTGGATTTCACGAGGGTAAACCTCGGTTTCTACAGGTATCATTTGACTGTTAGGGATCCTGACAACGAACAGGGCATATTGCCTGTGGGTGGAGTACTTGTGGAGTGAGATTGAGAATTTTAGGGCTTCGCGACATCCGATGACTATTATAACTTTGAACTGTTCCTTGGATGCCGACAATAAACATGTGCAAACATTTTGATTTTGTCAATGATGATTTACGAAAAAGGATTTGATTTACATTGGGAATATATGTCGTTTGCACACTGCGTGGCCATGCTTACTCGAACACAACTCGAGTGTTTGCTTTCCGAGGGGCCAAAATCTTCAAATTCTACCAGTTACATTGCCAATACTCCACGCTATATGCTGAAGCACAAACTGACCCAATACACTTTCTCTTTCTTCTCAACCGGCGCTGCAAGCTGAAATGACGTCGTTCAGAAGTTCGCCTTTAACGCTGCATCACCTGCAGCTCCCGATATTCAGCCAATACACCTCAGAAGATGGCTCGGGTTTAGATAATTGCCAGTGACTGTAGCAGCTTTTACCGAAGTTGAAGGTATGGAGCATCCAGGTTAAAGCGGTGGACCGGATTTCAGCTTCTTTGTGGAGTCGTTATGTCTCGCCTGACACTGAGGTCATTCTTTGATAGGATCTTGATGATTTGGGATCCGAAGTATCATAGGCCTTATTGGCAACTAGAGAAAAGATTACTAGTCATTCGGAAGGAGGCGTAACACTCCACACTCGGAAACTCCTTCCCAAATCTCCGCACCTATGTCCTAGTACATCTCTTCGTTATCTCAATACATCTAAATCCAGATGCGCAGACAACTTCTCGCATTCATCGAATCTTGCAGAGTACCACTGTCGATCTTCACTTCGCTGTCTTACATCCCTGCGGATCAGTTTGCCAAATTCTCACATTCTGGAGCCACATACACGGTGGCCCTTATTTAAGACTTTGTTACTGCTCGAATGAAGGAAGTGAAATGGGATCTGGATGAATCGATTTCCAAGGAGGCTTATCACTATATGGTCAAGGAATTCACCCCAGAACTGAACTACTCAGGTATTACCAACTCAGATTGTCGTTCACAGATATTGAGAATCGAGCATAGAATGAGACATACGGATTAGAAGCCAGGAGGCTTTACATTGAAATCTTTTAGATAAAGAGCATCCATCTATTTACTGAATAACTTAAAGGCATTGAGTCAGACACGCAGACCGTTGGGCCAGACCAGCCTTGGCCACCGCTAAAAACATCCTTGTCAGTCACTGCTATAGCCAAGCGTTCAAGAAAGCGCTCACCATTGACCATACTTAGTCTGAGTGGTGCCGTTAGCAGAGATAGTGGTAGCCCCGGCAGGAGGGTTTGTGGGGGATCCAGTATTGGTGTAAGTGGCGCCAATGTCACCGAACCAGATGTTGGAGAAGGTGACGGAGGCACTGGCGGCAGAGGACTCGACGTCCTCAGGCTTACAGGAATCAGTGGGGCAGGTACCACGAGCAGTACCAGGCTTGGATGGGTCACCGTCAGTGCGGTAGTTAAAACCAACCACAACATGTTGGCGGCGTGGTCGTCCCAGACACTCATCACCAAGACCATTCCATTCTGCACCGCCTTGCCCATCTACCATGGTCATCGAAACTGTCGGTATCTCCAAACTCCAAACGCCTCCTTCTGCGCTTCGCAGAAATCTTGTTGAAATTGAATCGTATACATCCATCCGGGACACGGCCGTCTTTGAGTTGGCGATGACTTTACCGTTCTGGACATACAAGCGGCGGATCAGAGAGAGTACCGGAGGTCGAGTTATTGTTGGTGGAGAACTGGGTGACAACGATGAACTTGGAGTCGGTATCGACCGTGATACCCTTTGCCGTAGGAAGATTTGTCGCCCATGCGGACGAGTTAAAAGTCGCAAGGTAACAGACACCGCTGCAACGGCTGGTGGTGGCACAATCGTCGCCCTCGCAGCGAGTTTCACCATCGACGGTACATGGATGAGGAGTGTAGGCGGCGGAGGCGGAGTTGGCTACCCAGATGTCCATCTCACTACAGCAAGTGCCGCTTTTGCCAGCGCCAGCGTTGGCGTCGTTGTCAGAGGGTTCCCAGCCCTCGATGTTGACCTGTGAGAGAAAGTCAATAATAAATCCTATCGCGTCTTAGGCACCACGAGATGCTCACCTCTCCATTAATGAACTTGATGTCACGAGGGGCACTGAGAATCACAGTAACCAGTACCGTATTTTTGTTGCTGGAATACTTGCTCATGCCACCGTCTGCGTCCATCTCGGAGAAGTAGAGAGTGCCCATGAGACCACAGAGGAGGTTGGAGACGTCGACGTCGAAGGTAACCTCCTTATTGAGAAGGTTGAACATCGTTCCGTCCACTTGTGACAAATTTGAGGGTCAACGTGTTGCCGCTAGTGGTGACGCCGTAGGTGCCACTGTAGTCTGCACCATCCAGGGCGCAGTTCTTTGCACAGGTAGCACCATCGGGGCAGAGGGAGGTGTCCCACTCCTTTCCAGTGTAGCAATTGGTATAGCCTTCGGTGGTGTGGAGCCAGCGCTAGTTAGAATCGAGGACGACCCTACCGGAGACGGAAGAGCAGGCCCTGCTCGTGCAACGTTGCCAAGAAAGGGAAGGGTGAGTTTCGGCTTGCTGGGTGCCAACCTGCCGGCCATGGTCAACGGCGAGGAAGGAAAGAGAGAGAAGAGCTGCTTTCGGGAACATGGTGGAGTAGATTCTGAGATCTGCCGAAGGAAGCTCGAAGGATGTTGGAGCTAGGTGACTTCGACCATCATTTATACAGGCTTTCCGGAAAATGTACGGGAGGAGTTATGGGTTTTGCTGGCATGAATTTCTTGTTTGACGACAATGGGCCGAGTTTGGGACGACCACGATTGGCCGATACAAGCCGGCATCAAACCAACACTTGAAGCCATTGACGGTTCTGTTGTAGGGCGGGTGTGTTCCATCGACGGAGTTAGCGGAACTAGGTCCTAGAAATGCCTACACCGCCAATCCTAATTGGGATCCCAAGGTTCCGGCTCCCGGCATACCCTGAGTTCACGGCAACAGGTAGCAATAGTATNCAGGCGATCAAGCCCGAAACATCCCTGCCGTACCTGGAAAGGTTGGCGGTGTAGTATTGACATCGAACATTGGCTTGGTTTTGTCCCTGTTTGTCCCCCGACAAAAGTGCGGAGAACATTTCGGCTGATGCCGAACCTTTCCACACATTACGTAGATCGGAGGATGGACCGTTTGAAAGGGATGACATACTCACGACGTTGCAAGCGCCGATGCAGCGAAAATAACGCAGGGAGAATGCGACGTCGGCTTCTGTATGTCAATCTTGTCGCTCTCGATCACAATTCTGGATCTCGTACACGCTCTACGACCGTGGAAGGTACGGTTGTATGACCGGAAAGTGACCAGAAAACAACCACAAAATGTGAGGGTGGGGGCTATGTCACTCCCCTTGTCTCCATATCCCCAGCCTACAGCGCTTGTCCCCCAGATCCGTAATTGTTCTCCTTGTCATACTGATTTTTCCGGCGCAGTTATGGTAGTATGGATGGTAGAAATTCGGTCAGCAGAGCCTCTTCGCTCCTAAAGGGTAACGAAAGAAGGCCGTTTCATTCAAGTTGGGTGGAGCCAGAAAGTCCGTAGGTTTAACCACAATCTCGAATCTCCCACGTGAGGAGGTTGCCACTCATGAAACGCGTGTGTAGGTGATTGTAGGCGATTCGGAGTGAGAGGCCAACTTTACATAGGTATTCAATGATTCGTGCCAGCGTTACAACATCAAACGGAGCAACTAACGATGCCAAGTCGGCCGGCCGAGTATGGGACAAAGTGCTGATATGGGAAGCGAATGAATGTCCTCTTAGAGATTGTGGGGGTTTCGAAGCATTATTTGATGAGACTATGAATGAGCCGGGTTGTTTGTCATCAGAGTGCTGTGGGGGCACTTGTTAGGCCCTCGTAGGCGAGGTCAAGTCCACAATCACATGCGG
This sequence comes from Podaxis carcinomalis, assembly GCA_018524395.1. Taxonomy (NCBI): domain Eukaryota; kingdom Fungi; phylum Basidiomycota; class Agaricomycetes; order Agaricales; family Agaricaceae; genus Podaxis; species Podaxis carcinomalis. The sequence continues at coordinate 89,926 of JAEUWJ010000721.1, forward strand.
CATACACCCATTAACGCTTAGAATATTCATGGAGCTGAGAGGATCGAACACTGGCCAGCTAAAGCGGGTACCCGATAATTACATAATGCCCTTGGGTTGTTATCTGGAAATCGCCGAGCCATCAGGCTCACCAATCGAGGCGACTGGGCCGCCTGTGAACGTGCAATCTATTCTCCTTGTCTCGACCACATCTTATCCCTCTCTTCACGAATCATGTCCTGGCAAGGTATTTTAGCCATGTTGTTAAATGAGACTGTGCATTCAGCGTTCGTCGATCCCAGAATACGTCGATGGTCAGCTCCTCGCTAGCGGCAAGATCGCTAAGGCTGCTATTCTCGGGCTGCAAGGAGGTGTATGGGCCTCGTCCGCGGGGTATACTGTTAGTATCTTAACTCGAGTCGATGCACACCTGTCCTGAACGCAAAGGTTTAGCTCTCGGATAAAGAACAGAAAGACATCATCAATGGGTACAACGACTTGACCCGTGTTCAGGCCAATGGCATTCATGCGGCGGGACAAAAGTTTTTCACATTGTCAGCGGATCCACGTAGCATCTACGGAAAGAAGCAGGTGTGTGGAATACGGCTAACCGCCTCTTATTCGACTCTGAACGCAAACCTCTCTTTCTAGGCTGATGGAATTATCCTTGTCAGGACCAAGCAAGCGGTCCTTGTTGCTGAGTATGTTGCACCCATACAAGCTGCGGAAGCAACACCAGTTGTCGAGCGCCTCGGTGACCACCTGCTCAATGCTGGATATTAAGTATGTTGTGTGTTCATGAGACAAAGCTTTGGCTGGATATATCTCACTGCATAGTTTCTCTCCAAGTCACATTAAGGACTGTTGGAGTGCTCAGTTTTCTTATGATGTATGATTAACTTCAGAATTCCTTGTTCAACCGCCCTCGCTGAACATTGGTGGGGAGGTCAATAATTTACATACCGAATCTATGTTCAGGGAAGATGATGAATATGCGATAACGTCATAATCAGTTGTATCACAGGACCCTGACAAAGCTGTTGTTGCAAAACAAACAACGTTGCACCGCCTCCAAAAATTCCTCCACAATCCATCCACGAGCTAATGGAGGCAACCAGTTCACTTCTTCCGGCGACGCTCGCGATGAAAGCGGTAGGAATGCCTTGCGACTGCAGCCTATGCACGTACGGACGGATGGCGTTGATAACAAGAACGTCGTAATAGAACACCGAGCTGACATTCATGATCAGCAGATAAGTATGAACACTCAGGAGACATGTGACCTACTCCATATATGTCCGTTGGCGCATACTGCCTTGGTGATATCTCGTAACGGAACCACGACGCCACATGCAGGACAGTGCTCTTCTTGGTGAACTTGACCACCTCCATGTCTTGATTGAACCTGTTGTGATAAAGCTTCTGCCTCTTCAGAGAGGTCTGAAGGTGAGCCGGGCAATAGCGACTGTATCACTGTTCGCAGGACGAAAGGGGTGTCATCAGCTAGCGGATGTCGAATTTCAGTAGTTGTGAATGCTATGCCACGTAAGGCTCACGTTGTAATATACTGGCCACGGCATTCAGGTGTCTAAGAACTGTACGCAACGATCTGTGCGAAATTGCATTGAGAAGGTCTTGCGCAACGAGTCCACATTCGTGCCGTTTTTCGTCAGTATCTGAGAGTTTCTGGGCACGTATGTTAGGACGCAATCCCCATGTTCCCACTAGGCAACCGAATGTCGCTCACCCAGGTCAAGTCGGCGAGGGTCAATCGCATCCGCAATGACACAAGGGCGTCATACCCGAAGAGATGTCGAGACAAACTTTCCCTGAATCTTCGTCTGACTTCATCCGAGAGCAATGCTGTACAAGATGGTATAGTAATTGTCAAAGAGTGATCGTCCCGTGATGCTGGGAGGGTTTGAAGAAGACGAGGGAGGAGTTGGTTGAGCTTTGCTTTGTCATTCAGCCGAAATAAATAGGGTCGGAGGAGGTCAAGGGGACCGCATCCTGAAGCTGACAACGTGGTCAACCATTGTCGGCGACGTGCAAGAGATGCTTACAAGCTTTTACTGTATCCAGAAGGTGGGCTAGGTTCCCTAGCACAAGGTCATCGGAACCCTCGTTGTCATCCCAGAGTTGCGCGACAACCAAGCAACTATTATGTTTAGCTTCGTGCTTATAGCTGAAGTCTGATGGACGCATGATTCTAGAACAGGCAAGTTAGGGTATCCTGATCTCAACATATCATAGGGATTGGCTTACTCCTGCGTCCAAACGATGGTGGACATATTGTCAAACGAGGTCGCACCGGTAATCCGATTCATATCCACTGAATCCACATTACCATGTTGTGTTTCGGCGAATACTGATCTGGCAACTTTAGATAGCTGTTGAGAGGTAAGGCCGTCTTCTGACCAAGAAGGGTCAGAAGACAGGCGGTGAACAACGTGGAAGGACCCATCAGCGAGGGTGACAACTAAGATGTCCTTGTATGCGATATAATTGAGCCCTGTGATAGGGTGAAGGGCCGAAGATGATTTATGGATCTTTTGCACCCCGAATGCAAGAGTTCGAAGGTCGGACCAGCTGCCACTTTGCGACGGAGAAGACCAGAGGAACAGTTTTCCAGGTTTGCTGAAAACCAAGATGGGCTTTCGGACAAAGTCAGTTGATGTGACGGAAAGTGTGCGCCGAGCACGCACACTACCGCGGGGGGTGATCCAACGCAAGGCCGTCAGTCCTGACTTATCAGGTTGGTGGATGAGCCCCATGTCCCGAACAGACATTTGAATAAGGTATTCCGATCCAAATAACGAGTCTTCTTTCTCAACGAGGGTTTGTGTTATTTCAACGAGTCCCACCGCTCCAGTTGATGTCCCATATGCTAGAATTCCAGACGCTGGGCGAAAGTAGCCATAAGAATTTAGGCGACAAGGACAGAAGAGCGTAGAAATCACTTTTTCCCGGTTCGACGCAAGTCCATGTTGAAAATGCTACGCTGCTGATCCACTGGTCTCTCAGTGGTAGATCATGCACAAGTTCAAGGGAGTCCTGAGCGAATCTAGGTAATGGATTAACAACCTCTACGTATATCTCGGGAAAATTGGGGTTACCTCAAGAACAAAATGCTGCCAGCACGGTTTCCAGCCATAAGCAATGAACCGTCGCATCTTGGAAGGGGTATGATACCGAAGTCGGCTTGGGGTGACCAACATATACCTGGATTTCACTGACATTAGGTCAGTACTTCACATAGACACTTTCGAAGACCTACTGACGACTTGAGCTCGGAGTGTCTGCGCCGTCTGGCTATGGTTAGAGAATGTCATCCGAAAACTTTCGAGAAGGTATGGCACGGCATCGAAGACTTTCACCCACTCTCCTTTGAGAGGGTTCCGGGTTGCTGTCCAAAGACTAAGGTCCAGGTTTGAGCTCAGAGTCGCAAGAATACACCTAACACGAAACATTAGCGATGCGTATTTTCAGAGTCTGATAAATACTTGCCCTGAAGTACTCGACAAGTTAGATGGAGAAATGGCTACGGCCCACAGATTCAGATCGATAGACCCAAGGGAGACTGCGCCCCAGTCTACACTTCGAGAATGTGAAGATATCTACGATAATTTCGAGAAGATAAACATGCCTTGCGAATACTCAGGCCATTTGCAACCCTCATTCGAATCAAACTGCACTATGGTCCTAAACCATCCTCCTACCGCCTGATCAGACACGTTTTCTTTCTTCAGTGAAGATTTTATTGCTGACGCGTTATCGTGGGTAATTCCATATTCAGGTGTCTGGGAACATGAGCTCGGTATCAAATTTGTCTTGGAGGTGTAAGCTCCAGCAACCATACCAGGATATACACAACGTTCTTTGTGGCGAAGCATAGCTGACCCTCAGCGGACCATTGAAGACAAGTCAAAGATGGGTGTGATGTAGCCGTTGGGAAGTTGAGAACTGCATGAATGGGCAGGGAGGTCATATAAAACGTAATAATAATAAAACACAGTCAACAACGAAGCGGATCACTATCTGCATGTTCAAATCACGTGACCTCAAACTATCAATCGTTCAGATTCAGACATCATAGATCTACCCTTAGCTTGACTACTTCTTATAACTGGTCATATGTACTTCATACAATAGGGATACTTCATCAATCCAACAATTCTGAGCTCCGGATCATGTCTGCCACTCTTGCTGATCGTGGTTCAATAATAGCTTGGAAGGGAAGTGGATATCTAAATTCCATTGTCAGCCGTCTACACCCATGTGCACAGATGTGTAACGCTCACGAAAGAAGGCCCCCAGTATACTGTGGTTGGATATCTACAGTTCTACCATCTTTATCTCGCGCGGGACTGATGTTAAAGGCTGACAAAACGGATGCTATGGTGATAAAGAGGGAGCTGTCGCTCATATACCTCCCAGGGCAGATTCTCCGTCCATAACCAAAAGTAGCGACTGAGGGATCTGGAGGCTCCGGATTTTTCAGGTATCGCTCAGGCATGAAGCGCTCAGGGTCTTCAAAAACATCAGGATCATGAAGGATTGACCTAAAGGAGGTTCGTTAATTTGTGATTCATTCACTAAAAAAGAACTTCATTAACGCACCAGGAGCTCCCCATGACAATCGTTCCTTTTGGTATGAAGTACCCATCGTATTCGTCGTCCTCACTGGTTGTGTGAGGTAGTGCTATCTCAGGTGTGTAGGTCAGTGACACTCCGTTAAAGGAAAATGACGAACCTAGAGGCAGAACAAGCTGCCATCTATTGGACTCCTTGACTACCGCATTGATGTAGGGGAGGGATGCACGGTCGCTAAACTCTGGTAAACGACCACCGAGAACTTGGTCCAACTCTGCTTGGGCTTTCCGTTGTACTTCTGGGTAGAGACACATCGCGAGGAAGAATGAATGAACGGTAGAGACAGTCTGTAAGGCCGCCTTTGAATCACTCGTTCCACACTGCAATGGGAGTAGCTCACTGTATCAGCTCCAGCTGGTATCAAGAAACTTCAGGATCATCCAATACTTAATCTATTTAAGGCACCTCACCGACGTATGCGACCGCTGCTGTATCTCTTGCAATTTCTTCCTCTTCCGCCCGGCTGGGGTCCGATTCTGCCGGGAGACTACTGATCAAGTACGAGGCAACGGATGGTGTTGCCGTGCCATCTCTCTGACAATGCTCGCAAGTATTTCTTTGTCATACTGTTGAAGAAGGGGAAGTATACGAACCAGCCTTTTCTCCACCAGCTCGAAGGGTTCCGTGCATAGCTTCCGATTCAGCTCGGCGTAGACTCTTGCTTTCCTCTTCCAACCAGCCCCAGGGAACCAATCCGGCACATACTTCATTAACGGGATAGTGTCGACCAGGTACTTGCCGGGAACACTTGCCTCGGCAAATTCCCTCAAGACTTTTTCTGCCTTGTAGATGTAGGGGTCATTGGTCTCTTCAACAGTGATTCCATATGAGACGTCCATGATGATTGCGGCGAATAGACTAAGAGACAAGTCTTGTCAGCACTGCATATAACATTGGGATTTAAATGAAAGACGCACTGATGAGCGTGATGCATAAAATGCTCAGGCGATTCCAAAAGGCGGCGCAAGAGCGTCCTGGCCTCTCTAACCTGAGTTCCTTGATATTTGTAGATTTGGTTTGCGTTGAAATGCTGATGAAATGTTCGACGATGACGTCGCCACCAATAACCGTATGGAATCATCGCCATCGCATAACCCCAACCCATCCTAAAGTTGAAGTAGCGTGAATGAATGCAGCCTTCAAATAACAAGCTTGACTCAACAGTTCCACAAGCATGGGAAACCTCGGACGATTGGAATACTTGCTGGACCGCTTGTCAAATAGGTCACTCGTCCTACGGAGGGATCCCAGAATAAGGAAAGGCTGTCCCAAGATCTCAAAATAGACAATATCGCCTGGAAATTGACTGAATAAAGCTTCGGAAATGCTGCAACGAGGTTGGCTCACCATATTTCTTAAGCCACTTGTCATAGGTCAACCACGGTTTTTCCGCTGGGGCCTCGAGCAAATTACCAATAATTGGGTATCCTTTGGGTCCAGGTGGATGTGGTAACCGGCATTGATTCACTTTACGGATGCCGTGAGCACTCCAGCTAAACGCCACGCTTGCAAGCAGAATAAAAACAGCGTAAGATACCGTTTTATCCATGTCAAGGTGTAAGGTAGAAGCGAAGCGTATGATTTACTTGCGAGGGTGCATGTATGGTCTTTATATCATTCGTCACATGGTTGGCGACATCCCCATTCCGACTGGAGTCAGTAGTCATTTTGGTGTAGATCCTGGGAATAGAAGAGGAAGGAGGTGGTCAGCCAAGCAATTAGATGGAGCTCGCTGGCTCGCTGCACGGTTTAGGATTGTCATGGGATAAGGAGAAGCTTTTTTCACGCTGTCAGTATGTCCCCGAGTTATGCCAGTTTCTATATGCAGACTAGCAAATATCAGACATTCAGACAGATAAGGCGCCCAAATCATTTGAAGGCTTCCTACACGCCCAATTGTGCCGGACATCGTGGCATGTTAAGTGATGACGACATCTTTCACATAGTCAGAAAATGGGACAAGTGTTTGAGTATTTAATTTGACTGGCTTGATCACCATTTGATTTACATGGTGTGGTATATCATTCTGCAACAAAACAAGTGACAGACATTCCAATGCCTTATACATTGATAATTGAACTAAGGGTGTTCGGGAGACACCCGACACCGTGAATAAGCTCTTGCAATTCATTCGTTCCTGCAACAAGTACCTACATCTCACGCGACCGAAAGGTTAGGAAGTCTCGCATAACAGGTCATTCAGCGGTATATCAAGTTGTTTTGCCAACGCAAATGCAGTATCCTGCGGAATAGCGCATTTTAACGTTGGTGGGCCATCAATTCGGTCCGGTTGTGAAATTCGAAGGAGAAGGTGCATCGAGGCGAGTTCCATAACCTATCCAACTGTCAAAAAATCTGTGATCCATGAAAAATAAATAAACGAACTGCATTGTAAATGGCAACTCTCCTGATTTCCATGTCCGTGTATTCTCCTGGTATCGTGAATTCCGGCGCGGGGAGTCTTGAGTCGGCGTCGTTTTCTTCCAAGAGAGCACCAAGAATTGCGATCATGCGATCGACTGGAAATGGATTTGGGCCGAGGAGGTGCTGTGGGACCTGGAGAACACGGGTCGAAGTCCTAAATCAGAGGAGCTAGGTGGCTGATTTACCTTGGAGGGTCCTTTTGTCTTACTCTGTACTTTAACGACTCTTCTTCTTCGCTTCTTTTCATCCAACCCCCGCCCGAACATACGCAAGTCCGATTTTGCGGGGTTGGTAGAAGCGATGTAGGACGCGACGAGGACGAACTTGGACATGCGAGGGAGTGACGACAAATCTGCGCCTTGTAGCGTTCCGATTCCAGTGCTAGGTTTTGTGGCAGGCGAATGGATCTGACCGAAAGCTTGATCGAGAATGTTCGCATCGGGTTCGTTGGCAGCCGCCCAATCTGCGGCGTTAGTTAAACGTGGGTGCAGGGATTCAAGGGCGTTGGTGACGGTTGGATTGAAGATGCGAGTAAGGCGAAGGCGGGTGTCTTCTGAAGGAATTTGAACCGCTCCGTTTGGGTGTGCAGAGGAGAGGATAGGTTTGACAAAACCGGGCCAACGTGCAGCGGCTATATATGCTAGCTCGTCGATATCGTGGACGAATGGGAAGCAGACGTCGCATATCAGGGTGATGTAGTGTACGTAGAGTTGACTTAGAGAGGGATCGTAGCAATGCGCGTACTTGGATGAGGAATTGACTGCTTGTTGGGAGATGGAGGTAAAACGTGAGGAAAGGGTTTTGACGATGTCTGCATGTGGCTCAGCGGAGTCCTTGGATGAGGGTAAGCGGACGCACCAGACTTGGCGAGCGGTTTCACATCGACGTAATAAGGCTCTGGGGAGGCTCCTAGTGGGGGTTTGATATCTTGCCATTGAATTTGTGAAACGAAGATAGTCGCGATGTCGAGTTGACTCTGGGCGTCAAGTTTAGGACCTGGTATCTGGGGTATAAAAATGGCTCACCAGCTCGTTGAGTCGTGTCAGAGGTATAATGGAGTCGGGAAGTTTCTCCTTGAGTCGGTGTGCCTGTTCAATGGCAATGACGAATCGGATGGATCTCGTTGACTTTTCACGCTTTTTAGAGTGGAGGAATCGGAGTCCATGCAGAAAGGAGTCCCAGCTGTCATTCCAGCGTTCTGTCATTTGTTCGTCGGGCTCGAAATCAGACAGGGAGTTCAAAATCGTATCAAACAGCAACCGCTGAGAAAAGCAGGTAATGGCGTCGAGGTTGGCATAGTAAATTTCAAAATCGCCAGAAGATTCGCCATCACTGGAGATGCTGGAAACTGTTGCGTTGAGAACAGAGACTGTTGTCCGCAAGGAGATAGGGTCACAGATATAGATGAATGGTGGTGGGTATGTGGAGATCAAGACTGATAGCTCCTGAACAAAGTCTTCATAACCGAAGATCGGTGGGTTCATGACGCGTTTTTCACGAGGAGTTACGCGTATGCAATGAAAGGCGATATTGATAGATGGTCAGCACATTGACTGAGCGTCGGTTGTGAGTGCTTTGCGGGACAGCGAGTCAGAGTTGTTGAGGGCGGCAGAAAAGAGGCCTCGCACTGACATGCTGAAGTAGAGTGAGAAAATGACAGAGTCCCTTAGGATAGGTGATCTTGGCTGCAACCAATGGTTTCCAACTGACTCAGAGGACAGACCTAGAACGAAAGAATGACAAAAGAATGCCGGCAACATAGAGACGGCCCTAATGAATGTTTGGCACCGTCCCTGGGTCCAAATACCAACTCGCGCCTTTCGTCATTTCCAGAGGCACCGTGCCTCAACATAAACTGTCGTCTCACAACACAGGTGCGACAGAAATCATCTTTTCCTTCTGAGTTTGGTCTTACATCGTGGCCCCTTCCAGCTACAGGTATTCCACTGGCCCATTTGTGCATCTGGTCGTGATTGCGTTTCGCTTCGCCGGCAACGAAAGGCGACCAGGGTGCATACACGTTCTTGGGAGAAGAGAAGCTTAGCAACCGCGCTGGACAAAATATACTGGCTCGTGAACACTTATATTGACTGGCTCTTAGCCCACACTTCCACTGTCCCTTCAATCCCGAATCTTGACCTCCCCCAGTATGCCAACAAGATCATCAACAGCGCCATCCGAGACGTCGACGCGCATTTCCCGCTCAACGGCACATTCACGGAAGTCTCTCAACCCCAACGATCTTCTAAGCCCAACCAAACCCCGTGCATCTTCCACGGTATCATCACTAGCTAGTGGCAGCACAACTGTGAGGTCGGGCCTCAAGGCTCCTGCTAAATCCAAAGATGCGGTGCCACGGCCACCTCCATCTACCTCTTCAAATCGCATTCCCTCTACTCCCTCCATCTCATCCCGTCGCATTTCCGCTCCGGCGCAGAGCTTCCCTCGTATGGACCCATCAGATTCTACTCCCTCACGACCAGCCAGACAGAATGGTGCTCCTACCAAAGCACCAGGCTCCGTAGAAAGTCCCGTCAAAACCGGCAGATCGACTTCTATGTATTCCCCCAAATTGATCAAACCAATTCTTGAGTCGCCAGCGACAGCCCTGGGAACGTCTTCTGCTAGGCCGCGCGTAGTATCCATGACTCCACCTCGGCGTGCTACTGCTCCAGGAGATACTGTGGTAACACCTCCATCCGCGGTGAAGTCCCCTTCGGCATCGTCAATAATCTCACCTTCGCCCTCCCCTGCAATCAGTTTCATCTCACCTAATCCTAAAGCTAAACCTAAGGTTGAGATGAACGCGACTACGCCACAGAATACGCCCCCGAGGAAGAAGAAGCCTGGTGCGTCTTTGGGAAGCACACCTTCGAAGACACCTCGATCGCTCCAGAAGGGTCGTAAGACGTCTGATCTTGTGATTCTCGCAAGTAGGACCTCGATGGATTCTGCGGACAGTTTGAACAAAGCACTCTCTATTTGGGAGGGAGAGGATATGATGAGTATGGATATGGTGACGGATGCGGATGATGGTGATGTCGATGAGGAAGTGGGTTTTTCGTCTTTTATCTCTCTTTCTCGTCGCTAATTACAGGGAGTAGATGAACTCAGCGTTGAACCAAGTACTCTCGATGCACACACGCAAGATCTTGCACTATAAACGCCTCTTGGAACGCGCCCAAGCTTCCACTGCCGCTCAGCTTCACGCGCTGCAAGCCGAAGTCCGGATGCTCAGAGATCAAACTGGCTCAAACCGGGAAGGTTATAACACCCATCAGCTCCAACTGAGTGCCGATCCCGAAGAGTTCTGTGTCTGCGGTGGCAAAAAGAGGAAGGATTTCTGGAGTGGCTATCGGGAAGACGAGGAGGAAGGCGATGGGGACATCGATCTCACGAAGGCTCTGCGCGGCGATGGTAAAGGTACCTTTAATGAAAAGGAGATCAGGAAGGCTTTACGTGGGTTGAGTCAGGAAAATCGGATGAGGCTTATTGCTCTCATCCTCGAATGTGAGTCAAAACGAATTTCGTTGTTATGATTGTTGATGGATGTCCTTCAGCTTGTCTACCCGGTGATATCCGTTTGCAGATTCTTCTCCTGGAGAAGTATCTGCGGTCAACGTTCGATATTATGGGCCACCTTGCTCCTGATATCGCCTTCCGGATCCTAAAATATCTGAGTGTGAAAGAATTATTGAGAATCGAGCCTGTGGGTTTATATTTTTTCTTTTGGTTCCGGCTACTTGACACCTCCTTAGGTATCCAAGAAATGGCAAGCCATGGTTCACCATCCAGCCATCTGGAGGTATCATTGTCTGCGCATCACCGCCACCGATCCCATGCCGCTCAAGCCGCCCGCACAACCTGAGGGCTGGTAAGAGAACAGTACCGTATATCCTCGAAATCTACCTAATGGCATCATGCAGGGAGCCTCTGTATCGCTCGCTTCATCATCGGGAATCCAACTTCCACTACGGACTACCTCAATCTATCCGGTTCTTGAATGGTCACACTAACTTCTGTACTACGTTGTTGTTGCGTGGAAAGAGGTTGATTAGTGGGAGTTATGACGAGACTATTCGGTTCTGGGACATTGAGACTGGGGAGATGAAGAAGTGTTTGCAGGTGAAGAAGCCCGTTAGTTGTGTTGATTTCTTGGCGGAAGAAGGTATGTTCCTCGCACGTTGGGCTTTGTGCTACGAGAAAGGCTTATGTGTTAACGCAGAGGTCTTTGTTGTCGGTTTCCACGATGTTGGGTAGGTTTGCCATCAGGTCCTTCCTCTACCGGTGCTGATTATTCTGCCTAGTCGCGTACACTTGTTTTCATCTGTGACCTTTACTCCAATACAACAACTCGCTGGTCACCTCAATGGCATTCGCGCCGTTGCGCTCTCATCAAAAAATCTTGTCTCGGCCGGCGCCGATAAGGCACTTGTATGCTGGGACTGGCGTGCAGGGACGAAGATTGTACGATTTGGTCAACAGACTACAATCAACATTGGTGTGCAAATCATTGCTGGTGACCGTGGAGGTGGCAATGGAGAGGAGGGTGAAAGGGTTGTGAGTGTTACCATTGATGGCATCGTAAGGGTGTTTTCTATTAGTGAGCGAGCACTCGGCTTTAACTGGAGTGTGCTCATTGTGCTAACCTGATCCTTGCTGTATAGAGCGAAGAGAGATGATCTCCCAGTTCAGGCTTTCTGAACTTGGAGCTGGAGACCCTGTGCTAAATGCGAAACTCCACAATGTCGGCGCTGCGCCGAATAACATGCTGCAGTGGTTTGCGGCGAAGGGTACTCAAATGACTGTGAGTGCACTTGATTGAGCCTTTCTGTTCACTGACTCCCATTTCCTCTAAAGTGCGCTACAAAATCTGTCATCATGCACCTCCAATGGCAAGAAGGTGAAGAAAAACCCATTACCACAAGCCCAAGCTTAGGCGCAAGTACATCATCAATCTCCGCTCGTATCCGCACCCCTTCGGCAATCGTAACACCACAACGACGTACCTCCCTTGCATCGCCCTCACCCCTTCCATCCATCATTAGCTCTAAACGTTTGAGTATGAGCACCAATTCCGCTCGATCATCCCTAACTCCATTAAGTTCATCTCCCCGCAATTCCACACCTGGCCCGGGAACGCCATTGTTCCCGATTCATTTCGGCAGAGCCGCGATATTGACTGCTCCACCCAAGTTGGTAGCAATTGTTGAGACGCCAGATGTGGCTGTCGGAGCGGTGGACCCTAGGAAGAGGAGAGTTGTTACTGCGACTAGATTCAGTTCACGTGCAGGCGCGGATAGGAGGATCTTTTTGTCCACACATCAGGATAAGGATACACTTGCGCCTTCTGAGTCTTTGGTGCAAGCTGGTGTGAATGGCGAGGTTCGTGAAGATGAGGAAGGGGAGGGTGGTGGGAATGGGTTGGCTACGGTGCAGGAGGACGAGGAGGAGGCGAAGGTGGATATTGATACGGATGTTACGGCTTTGTCGGGTGCCTGGGCTGCGTTGGCGCATACGAATGGAAACTTGAGTATGGCGGTGAAGGGGTTGAAAGGTCAGGTGCCACCCAAGTTTATGGGTCTTGCGACGCCAGAGAAGAACCCGATGTCGATGCAGTTAAGCCATGAGGAAGTGGTCGTGGGATGTGCGGATGGGACGATTTAGTGAGTCTTCGTCGTATTTGAAGTTGATCTTTTGTATATTGACTTGTTTTTGCAGTGTGATGAGTTTCGTAGGGTATGATTACAAGAGGGAGAAGAGTACAGGGATGGAGGAGTATGTGTTTGCTGAGGACAGGGATAGTGGGAGTGAGAGTGAGGAGAGCTGCGAATGAGCCAACTGAAGCATCTCATAGGCCAAGTGGTGATATGTCATTCGCGAAAATGCTGCTTTCGATTTGCTCTTTGTTCTCGTTTGGACTGGGATTGGCTAGACTGCGGATCTGAATACGTCTGGCACGTTAATACACCACACTCGTTTACATGCTATCGATGTCATGATGATTTCTCCTGTAGCTTAAAGCCTAGCATTAGATTTAATTGAGCTGTTTCGGACAATAGACTCGGGGATGTTCCGTTGGGGTAAGGATGCGTGTTGCGTTTTAGAACGAAACTTGTAACAGCTTGCCTCGTAAGGCTCGACAATTTCCAATAGCGAGCTGATCCTAAGGCGAACGGGAACATCAGAAATGACCCTGGTGTAGCATGAATATCAATTCTTCACATTCACCTTGACAACGTTTCTGAAAGTCATCATTATTCCTCAGTCGACTCACGAAGCGCGGGTTTTCTTATGGCGACAAAGCACGACAACGATCCTAGCATTAAAGGAGACCTCTGCGACGGCATATATGATCACTGTTGCCTCGCAACCGTGTTGAGTAGCATCTAGCGTAAGGGGGAGCAACCATCGGCATATCATTTACTTTGGGACCGGGAGGGATATATGAAGCCGTTTCATGCAATAGTTTCTGTAGGCTGGACCCCCTCACATCTCTCGGGAGAGCAGGCAGGCCCTTTTTCATTCCCCAAGACCAAGTCAGACAGGTTCTGTACTTGCAGCCCACCACCGATTATCACCGTCAGACGACAGGTTTCGTTCAATGGCCAGCACAAGGCACGACAATAATTCCTCCTCTTCTGTGGTCAAGGACTCTTTTGTGCCTCCCCCAACGACGAGATACTGTTGTTTCATCATCCCGTCGAGAATCGCTCTCTTCGTGTTCTCTGTAATTCTATGCTTGTTCGGGATCGGATATGGGGTGGTGGGATGGGTCATAGCAGATAAGCTTGGTGCGTGTATTGATTGCATTGTCTTTTGAGATTGTACCAATTGCATTGCCTTCAGACAAGCAGCTGGCTGAAATAGAGCGCCTCGCTCTGTTCTTCCACATTCTGATCTATTTCCTGCTAGCAGTTTTCGCCTTCGTCGGGTAGGACTCCTTCGGCACTAGTCCTCGATGTCAGCTGATATGTCTACCAGAATATATGGCGTGGTGCAAAAAGTTGCACGATACACCTCGCTTTTCGCGTCCATGCTTATAGGGCAGCTCGTCTTCAATATTGCGTCAGGGGCGCTCTGCCTTTACCTTCTCTTTCGCACTGGTTCCAATGGAGACCCAGGTCGGGGTAATTATAGACAATGCATGGATGTTGTTGTGGCCCACCCCAACGACTTCTTCCTGCGTAACTTGTGTGAGCGGTCGCCACTGATGAAGGGGCTCAGCGTTGGTCTGTTTGTGTTCATGTGGTTGACTGAGATCAGTGAGTAGTTGGTCGATATGGCGAGTGTTTCGTGTTGGCTGATTTGTTTCATTCAGCTGCAGTAATTGTTTCGAATCAGTATTCTTCACAGTTACACGAGGAGGCGGCACAGATGGAGATACTTAATCCTCGCTCTCGAGAGTCGTTTTACTGTTGATTGTTTAGAGCGTGATAGGTTAGGAAATGATATTTGTTGTGTGCGGATAGTTCCGTGTAGACGGGTGGTGATCGACCCTGGCGCGTTCGAGTTGGAATAGAAACCGACTGTGAATTCATGGTCACCACTCCAGCCAGGAATGCTCCATGTTACGCACATTTCTAACCCCTTTACGTGCTCGTTTCGACGCCTCTCCTCGTCTGCCACCTCAAAATACGCCCGAAATCCATCAAGATGAACTGACCCCAGAGGACTTTGCGCGTGATGTTCTGGTCGAGTTGATGCGTAATTCCGTTGAAGAATTGAAGCAGGCAGAATCGTTTGACGACAGAATCAAGGTCTGTATGAGCCTTGGTCTAATGATTCATGGTTTTTATCTGGCTGTCTCTCAGATTCTGGTAGAGATTCAAAGGATCATGAGCCAGAATTCATATACCAAGGATGTGTTCCGAGAAATGGACGGTTTCCTTGGTCTATACAACGTCCTATCAATGCTCAGGACATCAGATAGCTCGAACAGGGAAGAAGAGAATAAGAAACTTCATCGTGTTCGGTTAGTGTTGGAGATTATGTCAGATGCGACATTCGAACACGACGAGAATGCGAGGTTCTTCAAGGTGTGTCCCCTGAAACACTGTTGATTGGGCATTTATTCAAGCCACTTATAGCAAGAAATTGGCTATGCGCCTTTGAGTCATGCACTGCAAGGTCTATCAGTGGAAGTGGAAACGACGAGTGGTGTATTGGGACTGTTACTGTCCTTCATACTCCACGATTTCACCCTGGACTCTATATTCAAATCTCTGAAAGACACAAACATTGACGACATTGACGGGGTCATCGCCAAATACGAGCCTCATCTCCAATTCATCCATCACCCAGGTGCTTTGCCACTTCTCTGGACCCTGCATCAACGCGTCTGGACGTGCCCTTCCATACGCTACGGGTTCTCGAAGATATTAGGACGCCTCGCAAGCGCCGGCCATCGTAACCTTGTTGTGATGAGCAACGCGGGTCTCGTTATTCCTATCTTTGAGCATTACTGCTGCTCTAAGGGTGATAAGAGCGTGTCTGAGAAAGAACGACAAGCATGGCAAAAGCTCCTGCGTCGCTTGTTGGAGCTCGGGTCAGAGCCAGCCCATGCCCGAGCAATTCTGCAAAAGGCAGTTCAGCAAGGTGATATTTTGGACCCCGAGATGTTGGAACTTATACGCTATGGGATGAAATCACGCTGGGTTGATCATTTCTCTATGGAGTCCCCTTCTGCCTTGGTGGTTACCAATGAAGACACCAAAGGCTTGCCAGTCTCAGGGATCACCTTCATGGTGGGCAGTGGATCTTCAGTTCACAGAAGCGTTATGCCCGGGAAACTCATATCGGTCTCTTTAGGCTTGGATCTTCCTCGCTGACCTTCCTGCCCGAGGTCCTCTAACACTCTTTAGCGCTGCTCTCGATTCAAAGCCTCTCCTCACTCTACGTGTTCGATCCGATGGGAAGCTCGAGTTCTCTACAGCGTCAAGCCATGATTCTGTCATCTTTTCCAAGGCTACCCTTCGCAAAGCGCGTTGGACCCATCTTGCCCTCGTACACTATCCTAGCCGCTCTTCTAACCCCAGCATTCGTACGATCATTACCCTTTTGCACATCTCAACGCGTTAATCCTCGTGTCCAGGTCTCTTCGTAGATGGTGTCATTCAAGATGGCGTTAACTGGGCTTATCCAAAGCCTGATCATCGGGCTCAAATTATCAAGTATACGATTGGCAACGGTACAACAAGCAAGTCATCAAGTTGGTGCCTATCGTCCGTCCACCTCATAGCAACACCCGTCCGTAAGCTACATTTTACCCTTTCTGAGTTACTTATGTTAACTTACTGTGGTATTAGTCGATGATCTAGTACGATTCATTCACCATCTCGGACCACGATACGTTGGGAATTTCCGGGACTCGGCTCTGATCAAATTCCTGACCTACGAAGCTTCCACTTCGTTGAACATGTTCCTTGCCACGATAAATTCCAAGGGTGGTTCACAAGTTGACGGGTCACCAATACTCAAGGCCGTCCGGCACGGTATGGGCGTGAATGAATCACAAATTGTGTTTACGATCAGTGCTGCGACTGTCCCTCACGCGGGTATTACGGAGGAGTTGCCTGCAACTGGTATTGTCACGCGTTCTGTGACAGAGGGAGATGTGTATGCGGTCAAGGCAGAGCGCTTCGATAATGCCGTCTGGACTCTTGGCGGTGCTGCGGTAGTGTTGAGATTGGTACAATTAGCGCAGGTATGTGCTTTCCTCTTTAATTCATCACGTCTCAGCGCTGACTACGGGTAGTCTCCTCATGAACTTTCGCGTACCCTGAGTATCTTGACGGACGGTCTCAGAAATAGCTGGCAAAACTCGGAGGATATGGAACGTTTGCGTGAGTTTCTGTATTCAGAGAAATTCCTGTTGATTCTGAAGAGTGAGACTAGGCGGCTATGAGATCCTAGCTGATATGCTGCGGAGAAAGAGTCAACATATCAACCTGACCAGCTTTGAGATAGTATTCGAATTCCTCGGGATTAATCCCCGCACGCCAGAGTATGCACTGTCCCATTATATGTGCTTGGACGCAACCTGAATCGCTCTTCAGGCAATCAACTGTGGTCAATCTAGGAGCATATCGTGCTATTGCCCTTGACTTTGAGTTATGGTCCCGCACTCGTGAAGAGATACAAACCGTTTACTTCGAGCATTTCACCACCCTTCTCAAGACAAGTCGTTACAAAACCTTCAACGTCACCCAAAGGTTCTCCAAATTGGATCTAGCCCGGAGGCTGTTGTTTGCCCTTCAGACAGACTGGTTTGCTGGAGATATGACGCGTCAATTGATTGAGACGTTGGGCGTTGTATGTCGGGCGGATTTCTCAAGAGATGGAGTTATCAAGCCGGTTGTGTCGTATTTAGCTGCCAATCTTCACGAAGGTGAGCTGCTACTGCCCTCGATGTTGGATTTTTCGCTGACATTGGTAAAGAACTCGTTCCTGCAGGGTCTCCTCGCTCAGCCTTCTTTCGGATTGATTTCAATAACTCCCGAGCGAAGTCCGAACAGGTCCTCCAACTCCTTGTCTCCATCTTATCCACCAAGCAATATTATGTTAAATTCATCGCTGCCCTGCCTCTCACTCGTATATGCCTTCTTTTACTTGGCAATCATCCCTCTTCGACTGTTGCAACTCAAATCCTCAAACTTTTAGACATCAGCATCGGGTTTTCCCCCTCTTTCACGCGCAAATTTGAGTTGGTTAGCGGATGGAATGTCCTCAAGACTGTGCTCCCGTATTCCTGGAACGCCGAAGTCAACGACGCGGCTTTCAATCTTTTGATGGGGCACGCGGAAGGTTCTCAGCAGCACAAAGACGGCCCCACAATCAAATGTCCCCAGATCGTACCAACTATACTCTCCGCGCTCCAAACGGGCCTCGTTACTGTGGCGTCTTCTGCTCACCTACCAGATGATGCCGAGACGCAATCCCTCCAGATATCTGCCCATTCCCCCATGACTCTGGATGAGCCTGGGTCTCGACCACTAATGTCCTCAACTGATCAAGTAGCCACGATTGAAGCGCTCACAGAGGAATTGCTCAACCTTCATTCTACATTGGCACAGTTCCGGTCGATATTCCAGTCACAAATTACGACGCAGCTCTTCATTGACGGGTATAAGAGTTTTGCGAAAAGATTGACTGAGGCTCCGGACATCAATGCGAGGACTTTAAGGATTTTAGAAAAGTTAACGCATTTCGGGTTGGCGCTGGCTTTGGATAACGCAGTTGCCGGGTCGCAGAAACGCGAGGTTCGTGGTCATTTCTCATTACCGGGACGATCTATCTGAAAGGATGTTATTTTCAGATACTGGACGTTATACCTACAGCAGAGGGAATCCTGAACCCCAGCACAGAACGGACATCCATCGACCCGAGTCTCGTCGCTGATACGAGGTCTGTGCGCCAGCGCATCGCTTCGGCAAGGTTTAGCTTGCAAGTTGGCGAGAGGACGATTATCAAGATCGTCTCCAGAATTGGGGAATGGAGGAAGACGATCCAGGCATCTGAGAAGAAGAGGTTGCGGAAATCAATACTAGATCTGTGAGTTCTTCCTGCATTTCTCGGTGGCACTCATTGGCCTTTCTTGGACAGTCGTGAAACACGGCGTCAGGTATCACAACTTCAAGAATGGACGCACCTGCTTGCTTCGGAGCGCGGTCTCTGGCCAACTCAAGAGACGAAGTTATGGAGACTGGACGAGACGGAGGGACCTCATCGGATACGGTTCGTGACCCTTTGCTTAGCTTAGCCTCTACTGATCGCTGTATTCGTGGCTAGGAAGAAACTTGAGCCTGAAGTCGACAAAACTCCAAATTCAAGGGCGGACGTTGGTGGATGTAATGCGCGAGACGTTCAAACACCGCAGGTCGAGGCGAATCAGACTACAACGGAGCTACCACCTTGGGCCGAGTCTTACGAGATCTCGTCTACTGAAGTTGAAGGTATATTCATCATGCTTTTTAAACACGTTACGTTGCTAAAGGTGACGATAGAGCCTTCTCTTGCGGAAGATATTGTGGATGATAAGCTACGCCGTGTACGACATGAACTTGAGCCAGGGGATGTCATAGAAGCAGTCGCAACGATTGCGCGTATTGCTGGTGTTGACTCTTCTCGTGAGCTTTCATCCGCCCCCTGATTTTATGCACTGATTCAAAGGGATTTGTAGCCGGTTTGTTAATTATCGGGAGGACGCACCTATATATGCTCGATGGCGTTGTTGAGAATGACGACGGAGAGATCATTGATGCCCATGATGCACCCAAACGTTTACTTTTTGTCCCTGGAAGTATTGTGGAGCTGGATGGACCGCAGCGGGCCCGACGATGGTGTGTCACAATCTGACTCAAGTCACCCACCCTAACAATCAATAGGGCTCATAATCAAGTTGCAGCATGTAGTGAAAAAACCTTTCTCCTACGCGACGTAGCGTAAGTATTCCTCTCTCAGGTTCCCTAAACCTCTCAAACCCGTTTTTAGCCTTGAGGTATACTTCAAAGATAGCCGATCGCTGTTGATGGTGTTCCTGGACAGAAAGCACCGCACGGAGGTGAATCACCGTTTGTCAAACATCATTAACAAAAATACTGTACAACACCCGTCGACTTCCTCTGGACTTCTCCGTACGCCCGGTCCATTCAGTAGTCGATTGTCTACAGGCCAGAGCTCAAGATCATTGTTGGGTTTCAAGCCGGATGACCTCGCGACTGCAACAAGGAAATGGCAGGCAAGAGAGATCAGTAATGCAAGTTTTCTTGTTGATACTTCTACATACCAGGTTAACATGACTCAATTGCAGTTTGCATATATTAGCATCCTAAATCAGGTATCAGGACGGACACCTAGCGACGCGACTCAGTATCCTGTTTTCCGTACGTTTCTCCGATGGCGTCTCCACATCTAGTTGATTGACCGGGTTGTACAAAGCTTGGGTGTTACAGGACTATACCTCAGAAACACTTGACCTCACGTCCCCTTCATCCTATCGAGAGTTCGTTACCCTTTCTTTCCAGAAGGGTCATAGGAGTTGACCTCTACTCCCAGTCTAACAAAGCCCATGGGCGCCCTGACCCCAGCGCGTAGAGAGGCAGCGCGAACGCGTTATGAAAACCTAGAGAGTGTAGGCGAGAAACCATTCCACTATGGCACGCACTTCAGCTCTTCAATGATCGTCTGCCATTTCTTAATACGTTTGGCACCTTTCACCAATATGTTCAAGACACTGCAAGGAGGGGACTGGGATCTACCGGATAGGCTTTTCAGGTATCCTCATCTTTGCCACGCCGATCAACAACCGCATTGAATACTTTCCCTAGTGATTTGGCTCGAGCCTACGAATCGGCTGCGCATGATGTCCGTGGAGATGTGAGGGAGTTAATACCGGAGTTTTTCACCTGTCCCGAGTACGTGTATCTTAAGCTTAATGTGCCTTGCGCTGACCTCGGATCATCAGATTTCTCGAGAATACGGCAAACCATGACTTTGGCATCCAACAAAGCACGGGGGAGAGAATTCACGATGTCAAACTACCACCATGGGCGAAGGGTGACCCTCTATTGTTTGTAACTCTGCATCGTCGGGTAAGCAGATATGCTTCATCGTCATGTATCTTCTCGAACACACATCTAGGCTCTCGAAAGCGACTATGTTAGCGAGAATTTGCCCGCGTGGATTGACCTTATATGGGGCTACAAACAGCGAGATCCTGAGTCACTTAACGTTTTCCATCCTCTCTCATACGAAGGGTCTATCGGTAAGTTCGGGTTGCTCCTCCCCCCGAATAAATGCTCATTAACATCAAAGATCTGGATGAGATTAAGGATGACCTTGAAAGAGAGGCGACTGTCGGCATTATCCATAACTGTAAGCAACTCTTTTTTTTTTCATTTGGTGGAAAAACCTTATCTACACCATTTCCTGGTAGTTGGGCAAACCCCACGAAAATTATTCACCGCTCCTCACCCACCAAGGTACAACCACGGTCTGCCAACCCTGCCCCTTGGAACTCTACATGGTATTGAGGAGGACTCCCAACTTCTCACTCAAGCACCTCGATGCTTCCGAGGTTAGTGCAGCGGTATCACCCTCCTTTCGCCTATTAATCCTTCCTGGTAGATCTGGGCCCTACAATTCCTGTTGGAGAACTTTTGCCGGATGTCCTGAGCGACAAAGTGATACCTTGCCCTCAAGGTTCTCTGACTGTTCCTATGTACCCCCATGAGCAAATTGAATGGAACTCCGAGGGAAGAGAGATCCGGATATTAGTTGATCGCAAAGTATGTGGACTGATCTCTGACCTGGTGGAACTTCTCAACTCAACCCCGTTTGCAGGTTGTTCAAGTGATTGAGAATGCACCTTGCAATTGCGTCACCTTCGTGGATTCTGATTGTCTCGTCACCGGATGGAGCGATTACACGGTCAGGCAATGGAGACTATATCGTGGTGGCAGTACCATCTCCTCCAGCTCCCTCATGCAACCCTCAAGTGGCTCTGGAAAGCTAACTATGTCTCTATCGCACATCATGCGAATCCATACCGATGAAGTAGTTTGTGTCGCTGCTTCGCGGACCTGGTCCATCGTGGTTTCAGGTTCTAAGGATGGCAGCGCAGCCATTTGGGAGCTGAATCGGGGAGGATACGTGCGATCGATCTGGCACCCTCAAGACGGCAAGGCGATGACGACTACGATTAATCTAGTTGCCATCAATGAAAGCACGGTACGGCTCGGATCAGACTCCCCGCTTTTGAACTAAACAAAATCCTGTCGTTCAGGGATACATAGCCACTTGTTCAAACACGACTCTTTTCCTACATACCATCAACGCCCGACCAATCGCGTCTCTCGACCTCACTACATTACCTTCATATTATTCGCCTCTAGTCCCTTCAGTAACGGCTCTGGCTTTCCATGAGAGAGAATACTCACATATGGGGGTCCTCGGTACGGGCTCCCCAGACGGATCTATAACCTTGTGGACATGGAAACATGATGATAACAAACCCAAGAAGGGCGGCGGAGAAAAAACGCCTCCTAACCAGCCAGACAAGTCAAACTGGGTGTTCGCCGAAGTCAGGCGGATGAAAGCTCGCAATCTACCAAACGGAAGACCACCCTGTATCACAGCGTTGAGATTTTTGGGGTCAGTTTTTTTATTCATACTCTTGGTGCAACGGTTTTTCTCAGGGCTCTTAACAGCGAGAAGATGTATCACGGGGAAGAAACTGGCAAGTCATTCACTTGGACCCTACCAGATTCGGATTAGCATTGGACGCGCCCACCGCTCGATTGGATTGGCCTCAATCGGCAAAGCTAATTCTCCTGTTCCTTTTCTAACTCACAAAGGAACTCAATGTTACAATATTCGTTGCTTCCACCCCCTGGTTGCTTGCGGTTGTTCAAATATGATTCCTTCTTGGCTTCGGCCACTCACATAGTCAGGCTGACGCCTCCCGTCGCTACCCGCTCCGACCAGAGGATGAGGAATCACTTGGTGCCGTGTTACTAAAGCGCGTTGTTACATTGTCTACAACATTTGGGTCATCTATAATCATCCTTTGCACGATTTCTCCGCTTTCTTTGTGCAGCAGCTGGGTGAAAGTCATCCAGAGCAGGGAGTCAACTGTCCTTTTGCTATCAAGAGTAGGCATAATCGCTCCGTCTTTTGCTTGTTGCATTCGTGATGTTTCGAGGATACGATGAGACGAATACGACACGATCTCCCCTATGCGTACACGCAAGTGATATGAGATTACGATAGGCCTAGATTCCCTTGGGCAACGCAAGGGTATGCACGATAGAGGGTCCACTCTCTTTCTTCCGATATCACAAAAAGCTTGTTGCCTGCCAGTCTCCCCAGAACTGCTCGAACTTCTGCAAAGTCATCCTTAGAGTCGAGTTCTGAGACAAATCAGATCAGTCATTTTCAGGCTTGACTGATCAACGTGTCGTGCCTACCATGAAGAACAAAATATCTGGCTACTTTCTGTTCTTCAGGATCAGGGGTAATCGTGACACCCGTCTTGAGGTTGTCAATGCACCTCAGCAGCCGTGAGCGATGCAATCCTTTCACGGTCGTTCCTGCCTCGGTTATGCTTCGCCAAGCTTCCGCGACAACTTCACCTGTGCCTTTGTCCTCCTGCGCGTTGATATCTACTCCATATGTAAAAATCCATTTGGTTGGGTTGCCCACAGCCAACCCAGTGTTCGAGTTTTCGTTTCTCGAACCTTGATTCTCGTCCTCAAACACAACCTCACAAGTCCGCCTGTCGAGAACATCGAGGCGCTTGACAAGTGCAGCTTCGCGAGGGCTACGGTTTTCGCGCAGACGAGTGTAGGATGGGTCGCTGAAGGTCGAAGTCGAGTCCACGTCATAAAGTGCGATCCAAGTGGGTTTCTTTCCATCGCTGGCAGTGTACCGGGCGCCAGTGAGAAATGCTGATAGATGATTGAGACGGAGCGGTATATGTTCGTTGTTATACCAATCTGTTTCAATCAATGATTTGATTGACTGGCGTAACTAAATTGGCACTGTTTGATCTCACCGTGGAATTCCTCCAGCGAGACTTGCCCCGGTTCGGATAAGACTGCAAGGAAACCTTTAGGCATTGCAGATGATGAAAGACGGTCAGGGCTAGTTACTGCAGGCAAGTAGCCTGACATGATCCGGTTGGGGGCCCGGCGGTCATTCGTCCACGTGTCTGTGTGCGTCGGCTCCTTGTTCCTTGAATAAGACCATCTGGCGTTCCCATCAATGTCTCCCATGCTCTCCCATGTCAAGGGCTTCTTAGATGTCCGCCGCCATAGAATGAGAAAACCATGAATATACTCCGAAGGCGGCCTTCGCCCCTGTCGGCAGCCGAATATATCTCTTTGCGCCCGCTGCACCAGAAGAATCTCAGCAATGATCGCAGCAGATATCATACACAGGAATACTATATCCAACCCAAGGTTCGACCACCCCCCATCATTCGGCCACTCGCTCTAGCTCACTCATTTCTTGCGTGTTTCATACAATATTTAACTAATACTATCCCATCTACAGCCTCAATACAGCCTTGTAATTTTTTTGAGGTTAAATTGAGCCTTCCATGAGATAGAAAATATGTTCTCTGTCACGCCCGCCGAGCCTTGCCGAGTCGGAGTTTTTTTATTTTGATTGATGATCAATGACCTCATTGGATGAACACGCGTCCAAATGACTGTGTCACGTCGGGTGCAGAGCGGCGAAATGAATGTGCCAGGTCCTTCGAACAACCAATCCCAATGTTTACTCCTTACTACGCCAACAGGCCAGACCCGGGGGTTTCTTTTCATCGGCCTCCTTACTTTAATCCACCATTTTAAACTTAGAATATTTATCTTTAGATTTATGTACATACATACTATTTACATTAATCACTATCGTTAAAAGTGGAGGCTTAAAATGCGCTGCGAGGGGTACCCGATACTTGTGCTGCCATGCCCTATCAACCGGTTGTTGCCGAGCAGAATACAACTCAGCCTGCGTGAGTCACGCGTGACTGGCCGAAGGATGGGGGTGGTCGAACCTTGGGTTGGATATAGTAGTAAGGTTTTCAACAATCCTTAGGGTTAAAGATTGATGGGGATAGAACAGGGTAACGTGCCATCTACTTTGGGATAGGTGTATCATTGCAAGCAGAGAATTCAAGTCTAAGATAGACTGTGTCTTTCGGGGCACACCGCGCTGTTACTGAAGCAGAGACCCACAAGCAAGGGAGTCTCGCCTTGTGCTCCCTACTCCCGTCTTACTCCCGTTCGCTGGCATTCGTTTACCTGTTACGGTGTTTGTACATGCCACCCGCGAAGACTACGCATCGACAAAAATAAACGCCTCGTGGGATATGGGATATCATTATGAACACATGATGAATCTCGTCTCCACAATACGGGAACCAGAATTAAGCGAAGAATACCATTGAATGCGTTGAATGCGGAAGTGTTAAGAACAATTAGAAATCATGGAGGCTAGATTTCGTGACTCTTCGTTTCGCCCACCACCCTTATGTCCACTAGCATACTGAATCCTGATAACTACCTCAGTCATTTATCTCCAGCGGACGCCTTTCAGTTTGAAGTTGCCCGAAACCTCTATCTAGCTGTTCTCGGGGTACGTTTCTCTGTGGATGTTGATTTAACTGTCGAACAAGTGCTGATACCTCTAACGCTCACCACCATAGGCTACGATATGGGATATCCTCGTTTACATACCGGATGACATCCGAATATTGCGAATGCGAAGGAGCGTCGGAGCTGTCAAAGTGTGCTTCGTAACATCACGGTTCGTCCCTACCTCCCCTGTCGCCCGCGGGACCTAAGCCTCGGAACAGACTTTTTGCACTTTGTTATGTTCTACTCTCTGCTCTTGCGAAAAGTAAGGAATACATATCCCATGGCTATCTACACGTTAACTTAATCTTTAATCTCCTAGCTGTTCCCTTGGATAATTGTGACCCCATGTTCATCAGTATAGGTTGCTGTTGCATCCTGTCAATCTCATCTTCCTCTTTTCTCTTCCTCCGTCGTGTCCAAGCAGTCTACGCAGACAATTGCTGGGTCAAGCGCGCCTTTTTCGCCTTGTGGCTCCTTGATGGTGGCCTGGAGTTTACGGTACCTATCGGAGTACGCGCGTCCCATATTCCTGGGACGAAATATTGCATCGACTCAGACCCCAAGCATTACGTGATCGCGGGGGGAATCATTCCTGTTATCTTCGACACTTGCGTTTTCTTAGCGATTTCTTACAAAATAGGGACTTCGCATAGCACGCAAGATGCGAGAGTATCCTGGAGCACGCTGGTATCGGGAAAGGCACTTCCTCGGCTCTCGCGAGCCATTTTGCAAGGTGGCCAACAATATTATCTGTAAGCCTTCCGCTCTGAGCCCTTATAGACCCTGACAAAGGTTACCAGAATCACCGTGGGGATTTATATCATCCTTACTATTCTCCTTGGCTTGCCATCCATCCCCCCAATATACCGAAACATGGTCGCATTCCCATCGGTATCCCTAACCGCTTCCATGGCTTGTCGAGTATATAGAAACATGAAGCTCCTCGATCTCAACGCCGAGGCGTGGCAACTTCCCGTATCCGACCTCAATTTCGCAAGAGAGAATCACGCTCATAAACATAGTTCAAATAGCGTTCCCTGTTCCTCAATCCCATCCGAGTCAATGGAATTACGCAGTCGGCTTAGAGGAACTATGTCTTCCGGTACGCTCGGCGTCGATAAGGCGATCAAATCACAGAGCGCTTGGTCGGAGCAACCTGGGGAGCTCAAGATTCCAGAACGCTCACTAGCGCCTAAGGTTAACCAGTAATGATCTCGTTCTCGGCCCCTTCGAGGTGGGCCATGTTCCCGAGACCATCTCTCCATCCACTAGACGTTGCCTAGTTGTTGCATACGTTCAATCGCTGCATCTACATTTGTTCTCAGATAGAATGTTATTTTCACGGCGAGTGTTCGAGATTTGACTGTTCAATATATTAGTAATATTACTCAATACTATATGCTTTCAGGCTTCAGATGGGTATGAGCACGGCGGGTTCCATGACCATGGATTAGGCTAAACGTTGCACGATAAGTGATTAAGCAACTCAGCCCGTCCGCTGCCTACATTAGTGAATTAGATTTTGACATCCCGCGCTTTCGGACCTCTATCTTTCAAGGATAAAGGTGGTCCGACCTAAAGTTGGCCAAAGGAATGGCAAAAGCCACAACCTCGGGTTTGGCAACCGCCATCTGCCTTGATTAAGTGTTTTCCATAAATAGGCCGCAATGTGACAGCTAACAAAGATTTCTGGCTGTTTGGTTTACTCCAGACTCCAGGTTTATACATTCCATCCGCCATACTGTGTCCCTATGAAGAGGGATCGTTTGTAAGAGAGAGGTAACCACCAACCCCACTTATATCAGTATGTGGTATTTAGCTGCATGGTATGCGCATCGGACGGAAGCTCCGAAGCAGGATCGGGGGGATAGTTTATCTTGTCAAGACGGTGCCACTGATTCATATCAGAGGCAAATGTGGATTAAACCCTAATGAAGCCATACTTATATCCCGGATAGTCAAGGACATTGTCCTAGTACGCCTTTGATCCTATGATACAGGACATAGTCAACATATACTCTCATTCTGAGCGGTGGTATCCCTCGCTTTGCAGTATCATGGTGAAGCCTGACTGGAGCATCATAGAATGATATTACCGTGTGAGTCCGCATGCTAATCCTGGCACGTTATTGACTTGTGTTGACTACTCGCGGCCCCACAGAGGAGATTAAAGAACTCGGCAGGTGGCGTTCAGGGTCATCATGTCCGCCCTCCCCAACCCCGACACCTATCTCAACCACTTGTCACCGTCCGAAGCAACCCAATTTGAAGCAACCAGAAACCTATGCCTCGCAGTACTTGGCGTGAGTTCTCTCCCTCACATTGATGAACCTGTCAATGGCTTGTCCCTTACTTACCACTAGGCGACACTATGGGACATCTTCATCTACATCCCAGATGACATAAGAATCCTGCGTCAAGGGCGTATTCATCTTGCGATTCTATGTTTTGTATTTTCAAGGTTAGTGCGATAATTTCTGGAGAGGCCCGAAAGCCCTCAAAAACACCTAGGCTATTTGCCGTAACATATGTCTTACTTGCGGCGATTGAGCTCAGTAAGCTTTTGTCTGCCAAGGTTAGATCTACGATTAAGGCTCCGTCGATCAGCCAGTCCAGTAGAAAACTGCAGTGGCCTGGTGATCAGCATTGGTGTAGTATGCGCCTTGGCTATTGCATGCACCTCATTCCTATTCCTTCAGCGCGTGCGAGCGATATATGTCCACAATCGATGGATCCAGGGCACCTTCGCTATATTGTGGCTTGCCTGCAATGCTGTCATGTCTACTGCCTCGTTTGCTGCAAAGTCAGCACATATACCAGGCACTGGATATTGCGTCTACTCTCATGTAGATCGTTATCTCGCCGCTGCAGGGTTCATGATAGCCTCCTTTGATACCCTTGTCTTCCTGGCGATTTCGTACCAAGTTGCATCCTCATACAGTGGCGTCGACGTCGGAGTCACCTGGGATACCGTTGTATCAGGGAGAGCACTTCCTCGGCTTTCACGGGCTGTCCTCCAAGGAGGGCAGCAATATTATTTGTAAGCGCCGCCTTTCTTGGCCCGCCATCTGTCTCTTATATTCCTCGTGTAGAATAACCATCTGTCTCAATCTTCCGGTTGCGATCCTGATTGTTGTCCCATCAACTCCTCCAATTTACAAACTCATGTTGGCGTTTGCATCGGTGCCCCTCACGGCTTCCATGGCTTGCCGAGTGTTTCGTAATATCAGGACACACGACTTACAACTCGAGGCCCACACCATGATATCCGATGTCAACTTTGCCACACTCCCTCCCACTCAAAAATCTACGTTGAGTCCACCAAACACAACACAGTCTGTTATGCGGTCCCAGAACCAAATTACATCTGCCGCATCGTCTCGGACACAAAACACGACGCCACTCACGTGCGACACAGCGGAACAACGAACAACTGTTGAGATCAGATTTCCACGCGCAGGTTCCGCGACCGAGCTATCCCGCTCGAGCGTACAGTGCGAATATGCAGTCTAAATTTCACAAACATATTTATCCCTACGAGGACATTTTAGGTCTGCTTCTCCATCACATAATGGGTGGTTCATTGGGTTTGCCTTCGTTACTGTATCTTATGTATGAATGGTCAACATATAATATATCAAGTGACTCAATCCAGCAGATGCATACAACCAAGTAGTCTGTCGCTGCCTTCAAAAACTAATTAGCGTATTTAGTTACCTTGGAATTTAACAAAACGTACCAGTGAGCCCGCTCGAGATACTGAGGTTCTGATTTGAGTGATCTACATACTGCCCATTTGTGGCGAGTATGTTCTGTGCATTTGGGAAGACGGACTAGTCGGGCAGAATGTCGAGCACAGGTCGGTGTACGTCGTCGCTGAACAAGGCTGCGTGCTGCGTGGCGGCCTGACCGTCCCATAACCACATCTTAGCGCCTACGAGTCTATAGAATCTTGAAATTGCTCCTTTGATAATTCTGAAAGAGAATGCATCTAATGACATGCATGCTTATGTAAACCACTCCCTCTAAGTGGTCCGGGAAACAGCTGCTTTCGCAGCAACGCCATCTATAACACATGCGCTTAAATGGCCCAGAAAAATCCTGTGGAGATTATCTCCAGAAACTCAGTCAAGGGTCGAATTCGTACCCGAGGAGCTGAAAAATTATCGGATTGAACAGCCAGAAAACGGGCAAATTTGCAGCCCTTTCGTTGCCTCCATTCGTGGTTTTTGTTTTGTCGTTTTGTATCCCGGTACGTTGTCGCACCTTCTCGGCCACCCGCCATTACGCGAGTATTTTCAGACCTCTATTATAAGAGGCAACATACGATGGAGGTAATCTTGCCGAAAGCCCTGACTAAAGGAGCACCAAGGCCACAATCTCGGCTCAGCAGCCCCAATGCCTTAATTGAGTGATGCAGTTCATAATCCACTCAGAAACCTCTCACCGCCCCGAAAGTGGAAGCTAACAAAGGCTCTTCGCAGTTCGGCTTACTTCTTCAAGCCTTACACGTTCCATCCTCCAAGTACGTCCTCACTTTGATTTGGAGTGGGATCGCGCTCAAGAAGAGCAAAGAACCATCTTGACTTACATCAATATGCGGTATTATCTATTTTCGTCACGGACAGGGCTGGAAGATCAACAGATATGTCCAAATTGGCGAGATGTTTGTTTGCCAAGATGGAGAGCCACTGATACATGTCAAAATACAAAATACGTGTCAAGCCCTACAGAAGCCATGCTTATATCCCGGATAGCCATAGACAGTGCGCCTAGGACTCCTTCGATCCCCATGATGCGGGACACAACCAACATACTTTCCTAGCGTCTCCTCATTTCGCAGTATAAGATTGAAACTTGGCGAAGATCATCACATAGTGATATCACATCTTCCGGACCGAAATGCTAATCTTGGCATGTTGTTGAATACTAGGGCGCAACGGACAGGAGATCAACGGCACCCGACAGATGGTCATTTTGTTTACCCTTCCCAGCCCCGACAACGATCTCAATCATTTATGCCCCTCCGAAGCAACCCAGTTTGAAGTGGCTGGAAACCTATGCCTCGCAGTACATGGTGTGAGTAGTACACTCTCTCTTGGTGTCGATGGACCAGTGACTTGCGTCTCGCTTACGGCGCTGTGGGACATCTTCATCTACATCCCAGATGATATTGGAATCTTCCGTCGGTGCCCCGTTCATTTTGCCACTTTATGTTTTGTACTGTCAAGGTCAGTTCGATAGCTCTCGGGAAGGCCCTGGAGCGCCTCAGAAAGTCTTAGGTTATTCGCTGTGACCCTGACCCTACTTGGGGCGTTTGAGCACAGTAGGCTTTCTGCTTCGATAAGGTTAGAATCACTGTTAACGCCCCGTAGATCAGCTATCCCTGCACTGAGCTGCAGTGGCCTGGAGATTAGCATCGGCGCTGTATGTGCCTTGGCTATTGCATGCACCTCTTTCCTATTCCTTCAGCAATATATGCCCACAATCGATGGGCACAAGGTGTTTTCATCCTCTTGTGGCTTGCCTACAGCGCTATCATGTCCACCGCCACGTATGCGTCAATATCAGCACATATACCGGGCACTGGATATTGCACTTATACTCATGTAGACCGGTGTCTAGTCTCTGCGGCGTTCATGGTACTCTCCTTTGATGCCCTTGTCTTCCTGGCGATCTCGTACCAAATTGCATCCTCCTACAGTGGCCACTCCTCCAATCTACAAGCTCATGTTAGGCTATGCACCCGTACCTCTCACGGCTTCCATGGCTTGCCGAGTGTTTCGTCATGTCAAGACGTATGACTTACAGATCCAAACCCGGACCTTGATATCTAATGCCATCTTTGCCACCCGCCCACCAGACATAACGCACTCTGTTACGCGGTCCCAGGTCTAAAACACATCTGGCGCACCATCTCAGACACAAGACGCGGCACCAGGCGTATGCGACACCGCAGAGCAGCAGGTCATTGAGGTCAGGTTCCCCCGTGCAGCTTTCGCGTTCGAGCCATCCCGCTTGAGCACACACTGAATATGCAGTCTGAGTTTCTCGAATGTCTTCATCTTGATAAGGACCTGTTGTGACTGCTTCCTCACTAGTGAGCGTTCATTAGGTTACCTTCGTTACTGTACATCGTATAGTCAGTATTCTTTGGAAGACCAAATATTCTTGCACGCATACCCCTGGGCAAACATA
Organism: Podaxis carcinomalis; assembly: GCA_018524395.1. Classification (NCBI taxonomy): domain Eukaryota; kingdom Fungi; phylum Basidiomycota; class Agaricomycetes; order Agaricales; family Agaricaceae; genus Podaxis; species Podaxis carcinomalis. Next base: position 121,323 of record JAEUWJ010000721.1, read on the forward strand.
ATATATGATGCCATCGCCGATTAGTTGCGATGCGGTTTCTGGACGGTGCTCTGTCTGGCTTTCTTTCGTAGTCAGTTTCCTCGAGAATGACCTGGAACACACATCGCTAGGCTCAGATCCTGCTAAAAAGAAAAGCCGAAGCCGGGCTATACGGCGAGTCTTGTGTAAAGAGGTACTGAGACCCACGCGATGAACGTCATATACTAAATTTGTTGAGCTTTAGGGCGGCCGCACGGCCTATATTATGCAGCAGCTATTTTTAACGCTTAAGACAACTCCAGTGACTACCATGGCGACACGAACCGTTATGCTTAGGGCTACCAAATGCCTGGATGCCAGATGTTGTTGTGTGTCCACCTGTTCGATTGCTGGTTTCCTGACGTTTGTTTTCAATGAACCTTTTAGAAACCAATATCCAACCACTATTCCTTCAGCCTTAATCATGATAGTTTACGCTCGAGTCCGGGCCTCTCTCCGGCTGAACTAACTATAGGCAGGAACAAGAACCAGGAGTGAGTTGAAATTGGTCTTCCGCCGAGAACGGCTTAGGGAAAAGCCAGAACTGGACTACACTTGCGAGCTATTTTTGACCAGGAAGGATGGCTCTGTATTCTATTGAGATGCATTGTAGCCGTGAAGTTCGCAGTCTCTCTGCCAAAAAGCTGACAATCGGCATGGCCAGGTATGATGTCCGTCAAGGCGCAAAGGATGATTGGTGGTGCCTTCATCAACTGATGTAAATCACATACGACTCGCGATCATATGTTCACCCAGGGTCAGCTTAAGACAGGTTATTCTCGTCATTAGGCGGCAAGTTTTCAGCGGCGTGAGAGAAAACGCGTTCGTCGAGCGGATCGACTGACAAACTCCTTCTAAACGCCTTGTGCTAATGGAAGCCTTTTGCTTCTCTGATGGTCAGGATTTAGCCCTCGGCCGCATAATCGCTACCGAAAGAGCACAGCTGAGGTCAGATGTCTTGTGGAACGCTGAGTCCTGGGTACAAATAGGCGTTGGACTGCAAGTCCGGAGACCAGTGCCTTCAGTACTCTGTTCTCCACGAAATCGTAATATTCGCCTCTGCGCTCTATTTGACAATGAAATCCTCGTGTCTCTCAGTTCTCGCTCTCATCTCTGCAGCTGCTTCTCAGACTGTACTGCACCCCAACACGGCTAGCAACAAGTGCTTAGAGGTGCGAGGCGACGTTCGTGCAAACGGAACCGCTGTCCAGATGTACACGAAACCCTTTCAACTCTTGTGCAAATTCATGGGCTGATGTTCAACTATTAGCTTCGACTGTAATGGTACACCCGCGCAACTGTGGGAATTAAACCTCGGCCTCACTGCAGTCCGCCTTGCGAACTCGACATTCTGCCTTGATGCAGGCACAGGTACGTCATCTACTTATCGTACAAAAGGGGGTGCGGCGTTTATCGTGATTTCGCTCAGACCCGACAAATGGAACGCTTATGAAGATTTGGCAATGCTTCGATGACCTCCCAGCGCAGCAGTGGTTCTTGACTACGGATGCTCGTATTGCCCTTTTCGGTAAAGGTGCGCTAGATGGATGAAATGGTACCCACGAATGGATTCGTTGATTATGGTTTTTAGGTCTTTGCCTTGACTTGACAAATGGCGACCTCACAAACACGAATATTGTTCAAGTCTGGCAATGCACGGATGGAGACACAAACCAGATCTGGAGGAATTTCTGATCCAAGAGGACCTTTTCAGATTCTTATTTCATTTCTTGTACTTGTATGATGTTGACTTGGACCGTTTGTTAGATTGTCTTTATGTAGAGTTTGGAACGCGACTAGGCGTTGAATTTTGATTCATAAGCCCATTGATCGGCAGCGAAGCTTTAGAATATTGTTGACATGAACATTTTGTGAGTCGACCTTTGAAAACTTCGTTATTGTGCTTCCTCCTGTTCTTCAGGTATGACGTCTTTCTGCTAATGAGCGCTAGAATAGGCCTTCCACGGCCAACCCGTGGAGGAAGTTTCAGCGATGGACTTAGACATTCAACTTCCTGCGCCGCCTCAAAATATTCGTAATCCGCCTGGACAGAGTGTCCTACATTTTCGCGTGGGCATCAGCTTTGATGGAAGTGCCCGATTCGGTGCTCGAAGGTTGCAAAAATTGGCGAGACCCGAATATAAAAGCGTATGATTGGTTCGCAACAGTGCCCAGGATGGAAGGTGTGCCAAGGTTCTCGGGAGTGCCAAGAATGCTAGCCGACAATACATAGTGATCTCAGGGGCAGCGCGAAGAACGTTGACTATGCTCTCCCTTTCTGATGTTATACTTCTGCAGATTTACTAAGGGTCTCAACCCAGCCGTTTTGGGAGTGTCAATCATTGAACAACAGTCGGGTAGCAACGGTAAGCTAGGCTCTAAGCATTGAACAAAGACCTAACTAGCCGGTATTGTTGGTGTCTAAAGGTGACTTTCTTAGGATGCATGCTTCGGAGGAGCCAAAATTTTGCCAGTAGACTGCTTAGGAGCTATCTTGGCTGGAACCAGGCACCAAGCGGCCTTTATTCTTCGATGAAGGTAATCAACGCATTCATGTGAAAATGACGCACCATTGGTCAAGGGCAGTGAAGGCTCTAAAGTCAGGCTGTCGGCTTTTTGCTGTTATATTTTGGGATGTCGTTTGGCACTCCTTTCGGACGTTGATTGGGCACGGCCGAAGCATCGGACTTCGGACTTGGGAAGATAGTTATTACTGCACCTCGTAATTTATACCAGAGAATGATGTGACACGAATAGAAGCAATAGCTTTTGTCAGGAATGAATTTCGGGTAGTTGACTACCGAGAAGCTATGTATGTCATTCTGTCAAGCCAGAAAACACGCTATACGCCTCCACAGAGATAACTTCTGCTTGCCAAAGGTGAGATTCAACTACCAGAGTTATGTCCTAGATTAGCGTTGGGGTGGCTCAAAGGTGGTTGTATATGTATCTGTGGCGGGATGAAAGTTAAACGTTAAACGCATGAGAGTGTGGGAATGTGTGTCATCAGTAGGCGATGGTCGTGTGGGAGATCAATCTGATCGCAAGACACCCATGGAGGATGATGTTGAGTGCTTATGTATGTGAAAGTCGGCAAACAACAAGGGGGAATTTGGTCATGGGACCGGCAACCCACCGCCATCAACAGCTCGGCGCCTTCCATTCCCACTCCTCACGGCTGGATTAGCACACCCAGACCCCACAACAGGTTACTTTGTCGCAGCATAACGAAGATTATACGGAAGAATTGCTCCGGAAGGAAGTCGTGCGTCACGATCCGACAGGCAAGTGGCAGGGATTATCGCAGTGTGATGATGACTTAATACAGAGTAGCCGTGAGATCAGGTGGATTTGACTTCTGGCTCTTGCTTCCAGGGTTCAAACGTTCAAGATACGAGAAAGAAGCCGCCCAGTACACGATTCTCCTCTTCATTCTCAGTTAAATACTCCCCTACTCCAAGCCCATCAGCTTTCCTCGCTGCTCTTGCCCCTCACCACCTCGCTCCTCCTCCCTCCCTGCCACTTTCCACGCCCACCCTCGTCGCCACCATCATCTGTGGACATAATGGCTTCCAAGACCCAAACTCCGCCAATTGCAGGAGCTGTCCCTCCAACCCCAGCACCCCCATCATCTGCTGTCGCCGCGCCAAAGAAGAAGCCCTACCCATTTTGGCTCGGAGGTTCGTCCATTATCGATGTCCTCAGTGGTAGCCCCCCCAATGGTTGACTTATATACTCCTGCAGGCGTCGCTGCTACCATAGCCGCATCTATTACCCAGTAAGTACAAGATCCGTTGGTTGTGCCCTGTCGACGGTGGCTCAATGTGGCGCGTAATCTAGTCCGCTGGATCTCACCAAAGTGAGACTGCAGGCGTCGGGTGATAAGCGGATGATTGCGAGTATGAAGAAGACGGTCCGAACCGCAGGTGAATAGATTACTTTCCCCGGATACAAAACACCAACTAACGATGAACATAAACTGTCATCTTCTTGGACCCTTTCTGATTGTCTACTTCCACATTGGCTTGCTCTTCCTGTTCCACCCGATCAACCCTCCCTCTTGTATCCCGCTTTCCGTCCGTCCTGTCGTTGGTCTCGTTGTCCCTTACATCTTCCCTTCATCCTATCTCCTATATTCCTTCCGCATCCGGACATTGGTGATGTCCAGGCTTCCGCGGCCTCTTCGATGGTATCACAGGGACCTGGCTCCGCCAGATGTCTTACTCGATGTGTCGTTTCTGGGCTTACGATGAGAGTAAGAAGATCCTCGGTGCGGGTAAAGATGCCCCTGCATGGAAACTTGCGGCGGCTGGCAGTATGGGTATGTGACTATGAAACTCCTTTCGTACTTCTCTTGCATATGCCGATTCAAATGATTCTCCCTCTCCACAGCTGGCGGTATCGCTGGATTTATCGGGAATCCAGGAGGTGAGAATTGCATACGTGTATCCTTCTCGTTTGACGACGTCACTTGCTGATATGGCATCCTTCTTGTCCCGCGGCCTTTGCGTGGGTAATCAGAAATTGTGATGGTGCGACTGCAAGGAGACTTCGCGAAACCCCCCGAGAAGCGGTTCAACTATAAACACTGTTTCGATGCCCTTTTCAGAGTGAGTATACACCCTCCCGATACCGCCCTTATTTCGCTCTAAGCGCCCGATGTCGCTTGCCCCGGTTTACCCCGCACACGTCACACATCATTTCATGCGGGCTAATTTTGACACCTCGGATATACCTGCTTGGCAACTCCCCCTTATATCTTATCTTGGTGTTTTGAGCCCCTATTTTATCGCTTACTGACAACGATGATGTTCTGTTGTTAGATGGTACGCGAAGAGGGTATTTCCTCGCTTGGCCGTGGTGTTGGGCCGAACGTATTCCGTGCGGTCTTGATGAACGCGTCTCAGCTCGCGTCTTATGATTTCTTCAAGGCTGAGCTGCTGAAGACGCGATACTTCGAGGATAACATTATGTGTCATTTTACTGCTTCGTTTGCCGCCGTAAGTTTATGCCCTGTTGCCCTCAGGAAACCGTGTTCTGATACAGGGGACGTGTAGGGAACTGTCGCTACGACTGTCTGCTCGCCTGCTGATGTCCTCAAGGTACTTAAATAACCTACTGCTTATCTCTCCGTATCAGAGCAGCGCCTAATCAATGATGCACAGAGCCGAATTATGAACGCCTCCGGCCCAGGCTCAAACTCTACTCTTGCCGTGATCCGTCAATCGATGAAAGCCGACGGTCCGATGTTCATGTTCAAGGGATGGGTGCCCGCATGGACGAGGTTGCAACCTACCACCATTCTCATCTTCTTGACATTGGAACAGTTGAAGAATGGCGTGGATTGGTCGAGGAGCAAGGGGTACACCTTCCTCTAAGCACGCTTATTTATGAGGTGGGAAAGGGGTGTGAGGAATAGAGTAAGAGTGACGGGGACGGAATCGGATTCTGCATCGGACAAACGGAACTTTGGAACCCCGGGACGAACTAAGAGTATCGTATTATTGGATTTGCTCTAGTTTTAGACCTTCCTTACCCCCTTGTGTTGCATTTATCCCATCCCATCCCATCCATCCATCCATCCATCCTATTTATTCCTCACTTTCCCTCAATACTCGCCCCTGCCATGTGGCAGCTTCCTGATCCATTCACATATGTCATCGCTATATTTCCATCTGCCTTCTGGTGGAATACCCCTCCTTTGTGTTATACTACACTGATTTGCCCCGGTGCTCTTTTTTTCTTACTTCCTTTTGCCTTTGTAGTACTGATGCGGTGTAGTGAAGATGTTGATCCGTGAATGCATGTAGTACTAGATTGTTCCTGGTTGGTTTTGATTCTTCAGCCTTTCTAGTTGCATCCCGGCCTCGAACTTAAAGACAATGTTAATGTGGATGCGAGTGCTTGATGTCTGGTGTCCAAATGGTATTTCAATGCCGGATCGTCTAGAATCTCTTACCGACTCCGTAATTTGTCGTTGTTGCCCCCGGATTTCCGGCTGGGCCCGTCATATCTTCCAACAAGGAATTGTCTTTTCCGAGCGCTTATCGTCTCAACGGCGGTTCTCGCAAAAAGGCGTCCAGCACTCCGACCGCCGAGAACAATTGATAACAGCGAATGTGTTAGACGTTGCCACCGTGCGGTTGGGTGGGATTGCCTTGGGTTGATTTGAAGCCTGGGGCAATGTTGCTTATAATCCTCAACATCGGGCACGGCACAACAGCACTTCACCCTTTTTTCAACCGATACCCATAGGATATTACAACAGCTACAACAGCATACACGGATAGTGCTCTCCGTCCCGTAGGATGTTATGTTGACCTCGTGGATATGTGATACTTAGTGATAGTCAGAGGGTGTAAGTGGGTATGGACGAAATGTGTAGGTGATACTGATACTGTGCGTTGTTGAATAGGTCTTGTTTGGTGCTGTCACCGCCGGTTCAGGCGTTAAGAGCTCCGTCAGCCATCCTTTGGCTTCTTGACCGAAAGATCGATTAGCCATGACGAAAGAGTGAATAATGCTTCTAAGCTTTATTCACGGTCCCATGCTCTCCGTACGAGGGGAGAGGAGGAGGTGTAGTGTTATGTTTGCATTAGTGATAAGGGAGCTATGTAGAAGTGCCTTGAACAGGTTAGAGGGAGATCTAACCTGTCATTGGACAAAAGCAATCGGCGTTGGCGAATTTGATTTGTGAAGTTCATACGCAGCAAGTTCCGAAGTATGTTGGCTGAGAGGAAAGTACACTATTCGCCTTATTGCGGCTATATCAATTCAGCTGATGAGCATACTAGCTATAATACTTGTGGCATGGCTGGGTGCATGAAAAAAGAAACTTGTCTCTGCCCTCTGGCTGTTGCTGTGCGGTTCAGTCATGACGGCGATGCTGATAATGTCCTCCCAACCAATTGACACCAAAGCCAGCTGGTCGGTAACGTGCCGCATCACATGATGCTCCCTCCAAGGTCCTCAGCGTTTACGCTGGTGGCTCTTGTAGTTTGTTCCTTGATGACGCACTCTCCAATACCTAATGGCATGGACATCTCCCACACGTTCTCGCCTAGAACACCCTGGAGGATCGGATAAAAGTCCGGCCCGCAAGGGGAGACTCGTGATTCGGGTTCTTCACACAGTCGGTACTCTCGGTACTCGCAGCCGCGTTCTCGAAACATTAAGCCCACTGTTGTGCCGCTGTTCCAGTGTACGGACCGCCGATGGACGGAGAAAGAATACATTCCAGGACCTACGTGGCGCGTCTTAAAGCAGATTGGATTGCTTGCCTTTGCCCCTCACGAATTGTTTGAAATGATACCCTGGCTTTTATTGTACCTATATCTCAGCTTGACCTTTGCAACAGCCGTTGTTGCACGCCTGCAGTCCTATGCTGTGTGGGCTGCCGACTCCGCCATCGCGCGTGGCCAAGGGAACGGCCTTGATTCGAGCGGGAGGGCGATCGTTTCCTATGAGCATGGGGAACTCCAATGGGGTTTACGCCAGCTCTTCGAGAGGACTGGGAATAGGACATATTTTGACTACATCCAACGTGCGGTGGACAATATCGTTTTTCCGAACGGGACTGTACACGGGAGTTACAAGTATGTTTATTGGGTTGCTTTCCATGGATTCCTTGTCTGAAATATCGCTTCGAGCGTGGCCGATTTCGTTCTAGATCCCTTGAGGTGAACCAGTTTCAATTATTGGCACACAATCAGAGCTCATGAATGCCTCGTTAGGACTGGACCTACATTCCTTTATCTGTATGTCAGCGCGGCCCTTTTTTTACCCGTCCTCGGGTTCACTTCTGTCCATGTTTCAGACTCGAGACTACCGGCCAAACCAAGTACAAGGTCGCGGCAGATATATTCAGGGGCCAACTTAACTCCCACCCACGAACTGCCCAAGGACAATTCTGGCATAAACTCAAATATCCCAACCAAGGTATGTCTTCGCCTCCAAGGGACATGCTATGACTGACCTACGAAGGCTGGCTCGACGGCATCTACATGGGTGAAATCTTCTATGCTGACTATACAAAGCGGTTCCAATCCGACAATGCGACAGCTTGGGGTGCCTGAGTTTCTAGTTCAACTACCAGGCTAGGATTCTGACCCCTATTCTTAGCCGATATCGCTCAGCAGTATACTTTGATGTTCGAGAACACCGTCCAGAATGCGACTGCGCCGAACAACACAGGGCTCCTCTATCATGGGTACGATTTTTCTCACAAGACTGTATGGGCATCTCCAGATCGCGGGCATTCGCCGGAAGTGTGGGATCGGGCGCTTGGGTGGTACTCGATGGCACTCGTCGACATTCTTGAGATCTTCCCCCAAGATGACCCTGGGTATCAGCGTATCCTGTCGATTTTGAGGACGCTCATCCCTCGAATTCGAGATGCTGCTGATCCCACTAGCGGGGTCTGGTGGTTTGTGATCACACAACCTGGGAGAGAAAAGAACTACTTCGAGAGCAGCGGAAGTGCGATGTACGTGTACTCGATGTTGAAGGCCTTAAGGCTGGGTTACGTGAAGGACACTGCGGACGGAAGTATATTGCGTGCTGCGAGGAAGGCTTATGACTATATGGTGAGGAACTGGGTAGTTGAGAACTCGGATGGAACGATGAATTGGTTGAATACTGTGATCGTATGTGATAGCCCCACTGGTCTTTCCGCGGTGGTAGCTGACGTATGATGTCTAGGTCGGCAGTTTGGACACGACAGGGGACTTCAATGTGAGTGGTCCATTAAACTTCAGCTGTATGCATGCAGTCTAAATTTGCGCAACAGTATTATGTTAGTCAGGCCGTTGATGTGAATGATCTAAAAGGGCTGGCAGCATTCTTACTTGCCAGCTTGGAGATCGAGCGCCTGTAACCTCGCGGAACCACCAAATGAACAGATAAACTTGATATATTTTCCTTTCTTTTATGAGTGACTCCAGAGCGTTTCCAAGTCATTCTCGAGCGTGACGCAACCGTTCGTTGGATGTGAGTGCTGTCAGCCTAGTACCAAATGCCACTGATCATATCTGAAAAGAAACGTGCTTTCTAGCCTCCTGTGGCTGTTGTAGGCGAGGCATATGGTCAACAGTCACCCATGATCTTCTTCTACCCAGCCCAAATCCGCATTTGCGGAGTAATATAACGGAATGGTTGCCCCGAGGGGTGTCTTCTCGACGTCGTGTATTACACGCTGCAAGTATCCTATCACCTGAGGCATGAAGCATATATTAAGAGACACCACATGCAGAGTGTTCGAACAACCAACGTGTACGAATGCCTTCCCGAGCTCCTTACGTGGGTACTGAACGAAAACTGGTTCTTGCGTTTGACGTCGGGACCACTTACAGTGGCATATCTTATACGTGTGTCCCTTAGGATCCTTTTGAGATGCCTGTTACTCACAAATATGTCCTGCCAGGATCCTCGATCCTGGTTTAGAGCCGAAGATAAACCCAGTGACAAGGTCATATAGGCTTCGTTCATCTGTATGTTACTAAGATGTCTGACGAATGCTCAGGTTTCCGGGTCGAGCGAACGCAGGTGGTGATGCCAAAGTACCGACGGTGATATATTACGCAGAAGATGGGACTCCTCGCGCAATCGGCGCTGAGACAGAGAGCGAAGGAATTGAAGCTCTCGCTGATGAGTCGAACTGGGTTAAAGCCGAGTGGTAATAATCTCTCGTCCATTGACGATATATTTCGTCTCTAAATGTACTACCATCAGGTTCAAGCTTCACCTTCGACCTAGGACCCAAACATCGAGCTCTGTCACTGCAGAAATACCGCCTCTTCCAGCTGGGAAAACTGCTGTTGATGTCTTCGCGGATTTCCTCAAGTACATGAAGCAATGTGCGCGGACGTACATCGAGGAGACAAACCCAGTAGAGGGTATAAACTTATGGAGATCTGGAAAGGAGGAATACATCCTATCGCACCCGAATGCATGGGAAGGAGCCCAGCAGACGCTGATGAGGAGGGCCGCTGTCCAAGCGGGACTCATCCAGGATACGCCCGCAGATCAGAAGCGTATAACCTTCATCACTGAAGGAGAAGCAAGTTTGAATTTCTGTATTGAAAGAGGGCTGATGAACGACTCTATCCAGGCAAGTCGTGAGTTGCGTTCATTTTTCATCCCAATTGACGCTTTCTTTCTTCTAGCGTGGCCATGGTGTTACAATCGTTGATGCCGGCGGAGGAACTCTGGATATTAGCACCTACGCAAGAAAGCCATCTCAGAGTGACGAGTTTGAGGAAATCGCAGTGGCACAGTGTAGGTCCCTCTATCCATCTCGAGGGCAGGTTTTAACGGTTACTCGCTAGCTTATTTTAAAGGATCTGTCTTCGTTACGCGCGCTGCAAGGAAATACCTCGACGGTTTGTTGGATACTGCTCGGGACTGATTGGCAATCCAAAGTCTCATGAGATTCTACAGAATACTTGCTGGGGTCTCGCTTTCATGATGACGTCCCCTTCATGACGGAGAAGTTCGACAAGTCCGCGAAGCTATCCTTCCGCGATCCAAACGATCCCCAGTTCATCAAGTTTGGGAACGTCAGCGATAGGGATCCGAACCGGGGGATCCGAGCAGGTCGGCTCAGATTGGAGGGGTGCGTGAATCCTTGAAACAAAACTGACTTTTATTTGACCTGACTCTCTCCAGATCCGTCATTGCCGGCTTTTTTGAGCCATCGATCCAATGCATAGTTGATGCGGTGCATGAACAAGAACGCCTTGCTAGCAAATCGGTCACTGTAAGCATTTTCCAATTTGCAGAGGGCTCGGGAGGCTCTGATAATTGTAGTCGGTCTTCCTTGTCGGTGGTTTCGCTGCGAGTGATTACCTCTTCTCTGAGTTGGAGCAGAGGCTTCGGCCGCATGGATTCAATGTATGCCGGCCAGACCCTCACTTGTAAGTCGATCCGTGGACATACACCCCTCAACTACTGATTGGGAGCGAAGGAACAAAGCAGTCCCCGACGGTTCCCTTGCGGGTTACCTGCGTCCCTCGGTACGGACTCGTGTTTCGAGGTTTACCTATGGTATACGATGCGCAAGGGGTTGCAATATCTTCAACGACGAACATATTCGACGTATGTCTACGGCCGTCCTTACCTTGAGCGGGAACCGCGTTATTCCTGGAGCTTTCTCGGATATACTTGTCAAAGTACTCCAATACCTGATTCACCTTGCTACATGAGTTGCTGATACTCGCATGGAATAGAACACCCAGGTGACAGACACCCAGGAATTCCGGAAGCCTTTTCGTGAACAAGCTCGCAATAAAGAAGGACTGGAGACACAAAATCGCACTCACATCACATGCTACCGAGGTAGTCTCGCATGTCCCGAGTTCTTGGACCAGGACCCCGGTTAGTTTGCTTCAGTCGTTTGAATCTCACGTCTCTCAATATCACCCGTTATTCTTATCTCCAGCCAACTTCCACGACATCTTTACCGTACATGCCGATCTTTCTGGTCTCATAGAGCGTTTGGAAGCACGCACCGGCCCTCAAGACACATACTATGAAGTGGAATATGATATCATTATCCTATTCGGCCTAACTGAATTCAAAGCTCAGTATGCATGGATCGAGGACGTAAGTTCATCTCTTACAAAGCCTAACAGCTGTTAACGCACAAGTTTTTTTTCGCTCTTTTGAAGGGTGTCGAAAAGCGGTGAGTTTCTACTCTGAATAACATCCCACTCTCTATTTATCAATTTATAACTCATGCCATCGCCATGTAGGAGTCCTGCTGAAGTCGTCTTCGATACGGATATTGAGTACAAAGATTGATGTCGACTTGTATCGGAAATTTTCCTGCGCTACCCTTCTTTGGCGGCATAGCCAACTGTTTTCGGACGTATTGTCTGTTTTTCTGGCTTTGTTCAATGCAATAACCCGCCGAGTCTCGGCAGTCCCTTCCTCTGATGTGAATGCGGTTCCCGAACTGAGTTCTAGGTGATTCCGGAGGAGTTTTCTGGGTCTTGAGAGCATGTGCTATAGATGGCGCTGCCACTCTGGGCCCCGGACACCGAATTGGGAACTAGGAAAGAAGGGAACTATGCCCCACGATAACTTTGACACCCGAGGGAGGGGCGAGTGGTTTTCGTGAGCCCCCTCTCCCATATTGAATTTTTCCTGTAATAGAGTGCTCATTCCGTTATTTGTTGAATCTAGCCACAGCCCGATCGAGCAAATCGATTATATATGCACACACACTGCGTTAAGAATAACCTGATGAACATCTTTCGTGATCGATTCTCGGGGGTTTTCTCATTCAGAATTGCTAAAGATCAATTCGACATACTATAACTCTCAGGCACTGAGATGCGGTCATGTGTCAGTTAGAACACTACAGTCAACACAGCCACCAGTTGGGCAACATACAGCCTTACAGAATCCTACTCGACTAGCCCCTCCATGCTATTTACCAATGCCTGTCTTCCAAAATGCTCAGAACATACTCGTCACAAATGGGCAGTTTGTGGATCATTCAACCCAGAACCTCAATATCCCGAGCGAGATGGGCGGTGGGTTTCACCGAATCTTAAAGTAACTGAATATACTAACTGGTCCTTCTAGGCATTGACATGCTACTTAAAGAATCTGTCCCCGATGCTACGTACGATTCTCTGGCCCGAGACCCTCCCCCTCAATGTTTTCCTGGAACTCGTGAACAATATATCGAAGATGTCGCCCGCTGGGCAGTCCCCTCTGTTGGCGATAATCCCTTGCCAATATATTGGATGAGGGGCCCAGCTGGTGTCGGAAAAACCGCAGTCGCCCAGACCTGCGTGGAAAAACTTAAGAACATGGGCCAACTCGGCGCGGCATTCTTCTTCTCAATAAATGGACGCGACGATTATACCCGTTTCTTTACCTCCCTTGCATACCAACTCTCCACCGAATTCCCTGACTATCGCAACTTGCTCGACAAGAAGATCCGTCAAGATAAGACCCTAGTCACGAAAGCCCTGGTGTGGCAATTCAAGGGTTTGATTGCCGAACCACTTCAGGAACTGGAGAGAGTTGGAAAAGGTGTTGGGAAAAGGGCCATATTCATTGATGGGCTTGATGAGTGTAGGAGTAAAGATGCACAAACCGAAATCGTCAAGATCGTCTCTTCATCTGTCAGGGAACACACCACTCCGTTCCGCTGGGCATTTTTCAGCCGCCCAGAACCCCACATTGAAGCCACGTTTTCCAAAGGAGATATCACCTTCCTCTGTCACCAGACAATGCTACCCATTTCACGCGAGGTTGATGGAGAAATCGAACTTTATCTCAGTAGCGGGTTTCAGAATATCCTCCGACGTCGGAATATCTCAATGCTAGCTCCTTGGCCCTCCCACGAGGATATGAAGACACTAGTGGATGCCGCAGCTGGACTGTTTATTTACGCATCAATGGTCCTCGGTTCGTGGATTACTCTAGTTCTCTAGAACTAGAAGAGGCATTCTGTGTGATTCTTGCCGTTATCTCAAGACGCGGTCGTAATCCTACCGCTAGCACTGTCACAGACCAACCCTTTTCGGAACTGGACGCATTTTATTCGCTCATCATGGAGGGTATTGACAAAAGGATCCTCCCTTCCGCCAAACAACTCCTCGCCACCATGGTCCTCTATTCATTCGACACACATTGGGTCGCAATTCACCTCAGCAACAGACTCGGATTTTCTGAAATCAAACTCAAGACGATATGCAACGAACTCCATGCCGTCCTCTGCTTCCAGGATCTGCCCGAACCTTTCGACCTTGATGATGCCATTGACGTCACGCGTCCCTTCTACCACGCCGACTTTAAAGCCGTCGAACGGCTCAAACAGAAGGCTTATGGGCTTGGGGGAATCCTCAGCTTATACCATAAGTCATTCTATGACTTTCTTTGTGACCCGGCACGGTCAGACGTATTTTGTATCATGACGCCTGCGATGCACAACTACTTGTTCAAACACTACCTTCACCGATGGACTGAGCTCGAAAGAAGTTACACTATTCGAGGTTCAGGTAAACATATATATTTATTTCCCTAAATTTATGTCCTAATGCAGTCCAGACCTAGTATTAGCACCTGGCATGCACGATTCTGCAGCTTCACTCTCTTGGCCATACTCCAATGAATATGTCAACTCCTACCTCAGGGCGCGCGCCTTCAATTACACTTCTATAGCATTGCACATGTTTCGTTCCTCAACCGATTTGGATCCCCAGCTACTGAAAGGCTTCGCAGGAATGGATTTTCCCAAAGCCCTACTCAACGACGCATATCTGTTCCCTGAGGGTGGCCCCTTGCGTGCTACGTGTTGGAGCTGCGGTTCCATCATCAAGCGTATTCGTGGTACAATATTTTGCCAAATTCCCTCGGATGAACTTCACATTTCTGACTTAAACGACCTCCGGGAGGTCAGTACGACTCGGTTTTTCATGCCGCTAGCTATTCCTGACGGCCTTTCAAAGGTGATTAACAAGCTCCGTACATCAGGAGTCATCCGACCTTATTTCCCTACCCTGGCTTCCTGGTGCAAGAGCAAAATTCTCTGGAAAAACAGGGGTAGCGAAACTCGGTCAGGTCTGTATGTCGTAGGGCGGGGATCGAAGAAAATGTTCTAGTACTGGGAGCTGGATCACGGCTTGCAGCAGTACAGGACCTCCAATCTAGCCGAAGCTCAGAAACTGTATCAGCAGGAGCGATTCGAGTTGTGGAAATCTGAGGTAGAGGAAGCTGAGAGTAGTATCAGGAAGGGGGGCGTCGATTGAGAGGATTCTGAGTACGCCTGGAGGATCATATGATGAATGGTAGAAGGATTACAAGTTTTTTCTTCGTCCTGCTTTGAATTTCTTTGCTTCTGTTTGTGGTTTTCCAGATTCTGCAAACCGTATCGGACCCTCATAGTACTCGCTGGGGCAGGAAATTTAGACTGTTCGAATTCCGCGAAATCCACGCAGCGATTCGCAGTAGGCCTTTTTGGTCAAGCGCATTGTTGCCATGCTGCGATCTCTGGTTCTTCCTTCGATCAAATAGCTCCTCAATGCTTCTCGATCCTTATCAGCCATGTAGTGTTCACAAGTCAATGAGTATGATTGAAATGCATCATGCTAAACATGGCCTACGCCGTAAGTTTGGCGTTTCCCAAGCTCTCATATCTCAACCACAATCGCTTCGAGCGCCGAGCGAGGAACATTCCCTACAACGTGGGAAGCATGATGCAGATGCCCTTCAAACTCAACGGTTGACTCCAAAAGTCTGCGAGTTCAAGAAACAGGTCCGGGAATAGTGCAGACACTGAAGTTGTAGACTATCAGGATGCCTACACGTTCCCCTTACCAAGGAACCGAACGCAAGCTTGTCCTTGCTTTTGACGTTGGGACAACGTACAGTGGTATATCCTATACGTAGGTGGTTTAAAGCATGCTGGAGTCAGTTATTGACCACGAAAACATCACCTTAGGATCCTTGATCCTGGCCGCGAACCCGAGATAAAGCCAGTGACGAGGTACTACACATTCTGTCGTTTTCCTTCCTGTTACTGACCATTACCGGATGCAGGTTTCCCGGCGGGGCCAAGGTCGGAGGAGACGCCAAAGTCCCGACCGTGATATACTACGGACCAGATGGGGTTCCACGCGCGATAGGTGCAGAGACGGAAAGAGAAGGGATTGAAGCACTTGCTGAAGAAGCTGAGTGGGAGAAAGCTGAATGGTAATGTCCTCTCCCCTCACACGTTGGAACGCTGTTGAAGACCTGGCTAGGTTCAAGCTTCATTTGCGACCCAAGACCCGTACCTCGGCATCCGTTTCTGATGACATCCCACCGTTACCTCGTGGGAAAACCGTGGTTGACGTTTTCGCTGATTTTCTCAAATATTTGAATCAATGCGCGAAGATTTACATTGAAGAAACACATGTCGACGGTGCTAGCTTATTGAAGTCGGGCAAATTCGAGTATATATTAACACATCCGAATGCATGGGAGGGAGCCCAACAAACTCTGATGAGGAAGGCTGCTGTGCAGGCGGGGCTGATTGCGGACAATCCAAGAGATCAAGAGCGAATATCATTCGTTACTGAAGGCGAGGCCAGCTTGAACTTTTGCATTGACAACGGTTTGACGAATGAGTCCCTCAGAGTACGAGTTTGTATCGTATGTTCATATACTTGGCTGAACTGATTAACTGGTTAGCGAGGAGACGGCGTCACCATCGTAGATGCTGGTGGAGGGACATTGGATATCAGCACTTACGCACGGAAAGGGTCTTCAAATGATGAGTATGAAGAAATCGCGGTAGCTCAGTGTGGGTTTACTGCCCTCTCTTCTATTCTATCCGCTGATTTAGTTACACTTCAGCCTACTTTAAGGGGTCGGTGTTCGTTACTCGGGCAGCGAAAAGGTATTTGGACGGTACGTTCGCCACTCACGGCACTGGGCTTGGCAGTGATGGCCTTCTGCCAGAATTCCTCTCGGGCTCTCGCTTCCACGAAGACATCCCTGTCATGGTGGAGAAGTTTGACAAAGCTACAAAACTCGCATTCCGGGATCCAACAGATCCCCAATACATCAAATTTGGGAATGTTCGCGATAGGGACCCAGACCTGGGTATCCGAGCCGGTCAACTTAGGTTGGATGGGTACGTCTCCCTTCGTGGCTGTGTCGAGGCGAGGTCCGACACACTTCTCCGTAGCAATATTATCGCCAACTTCTTTGAGCCGTCCATACAATGTGTTGTTGATGCAGTGGACGAGCAGAAACGGCTCGCCTCCCAGAAGATTTCCGTAAGTGTCGACCTTAGCAGATAAGACTCTTGATCAATTCAGCGCAGTCCGTCTTCCTCGTCGGCGGTTTTGCGGCAAGCGACTACCTCTTCGCCCAGTTACAGAAGAGATTACAATCACACGGACTGAACGTTCACCGTCCGGATGCGCACGTGTGAGTAGTTGTAGCACCTACCAGTCGACATCTGAGCCCATAATGGATTCGAAGGAATAAGGCAGTTCCAGATGGTGCAATTGCAAGTTCTCTGCGTCCTAGAGTGCGCACCCGGGTGGCAAAGTTTACTTATGGGGTACGGAGTAACTTGATTTACGACCCTTCGAAGGCGGAACATGTCAAACGCTTAGCCATGGGTACTCATCTTCCTAGCGGAGAGTTTAGGATTGCTGGGGGATTCTGGAGCGTGCTCTCTAAGGTATCCTTTCTCTTCCTTTGTTCCCGTTTGAGTTCCTCACACCACGTAGAACACCCAAGTTTCAGAAACGCAGGAGTTCCGCTCATCATTCTTCCAAGAGGCTTCCAAGAAATCCGGGCTGAAGAAAGACAATACGATGTTCATCACGTGCTATCGAGGCGCTTTACCGTGTCCAGACTTTGTGGATCAGGATCCAAGCAAGTTGTGGCGCTTGCTATCGTTTATCCTTTTACTGATTTGCTCCGCGGAAATTAAGGCAACTTCCATGATATTTTCAAGATTCGTGCTGACTTGTCTGGCGTTATCAAGGGATTACAATCACGGACCGCGACCCCCGGAAAGCACTATTTCAGACTTGACTTTGACATCATCATCTTATTCGGGGCCACCGAGTTCAAAGCTCAGTATGCGTGGAAGGAGAAAGTGCGTCTTGTTTTGCCCATGACTATATTACCCTCCAGTTTATCATTACCAACTTCTAGGGAGTTGAAAAGCGGTGCGTTCTGTTTTACCCCACACGCGAAGGCGTCTAACGAGGATGCCAGAGGCCCTGCCGAAATCTTGTATGACACCGAAGTCGAGTACCAAATGTGATTTGGTCCTTCTCTGTCGGTTGTACGTTTACTACTCCTTCCGAATCCAAACATATCACTACCAGAATCACGCTCCGGATCCTATGAATGTGAGATAGTACTACGTTCCATTCTTTTGATAAGCGGCGAGCTTTCTCAGTGTCATCCACGTGCTTGAGCTCATTATGATGGATAGTGAAAGACCACTACCTTCGCTCAGATTGAGGCAGAGAGACTCTTCTTACATTAGTCGCTGAGGTCGTAAACACCCTCAAACTCTGACTTGGAGCTTACAGAAGGTGGGGTGATCAAACCTCAGTGTTCTCCATTCCATTTAGGCACGATCCGCGGCTTGCGCAGCGAACCCCACTGTTTGAAAAGCCTTCTTTACAACGCGGATTCCAGGGAGTCGAGAAACGGTATGCTTGCTATTGCTTCGGTGATGGGTTGACGGGTTAATGAGATATTTTGGCCTTGCCCGAATTTTATTCGACACCGAGATCGAGTATATAATGTGATTCCCAGTGAGATTCGCACCGTACCCTAGTCACCTCTAGAAGCCCCATTCTGGTTAGCTATTGTAGATGACTCGAGACC
Source organism: Podaxis carcinomalis (assembly GCA_018524395.1). NCBI lineage: Eukaryota > Fungi > Basidiomycota > Agaricomycetes > Agaricales > Agaricaceae > Podaxis > Podaxis carcinomalis. Next base: position 139,701 of record JAEUWJ010000721.1, read on the forward strand.
GGACTCTTGGACGACTCTGACTTCCATAGTTGGCTCCAGCGGCCTCGTATTGGTTCATTTGGCGACCGTTGAGAGATGGGGACGGGTAACTTTTGAAATGTCATGTCTCAGGTTTGAGTATGCTTCTGTTGCAACTTGCAAAGTACAAGATCTAGGTCTCTATAGCACGTCGGTTGAAGTCCGTTCGCAAAGACCTCACTCACAATCGACAACGAATGAATAAGCCTGCCTAGCATAGGCTGAGACTGGCAAAGTCCGACGTGCGATACCAGGTTGCTCCCAAGGGGACATGCTACGGGAGAAAGACACAACCTCTTCCCGAGAAACGGTATCTTTAACTCAATAGTGATGTGATGCTCTATCGTGTTGCTGATGGGACGAACGTATTGGCTGGCAAAGAATATTTATTACAAGTTATGCACTAGTGGTGAAGCTAAACCTAACTAATCGCTCACGGATGGGTAGTCAACCGGAAGTTCTAATAGAGGCGAGTGTATCCCAGAAATTTATACTACATATTCGCACGTGTTCGAAGTAGACAAGTCAGACATGGATGCCGCGCGTGGAAAATCTAATCTCAAACGTTTGGTGGGTCGCTGTGTCGGACTCGCGTGCCACCATGTTTTGTGTCTGCGAAGCAGAAGCATAATGGTTTTGAGACTGCAAAATAAACCGAGTTATGTCAGGAGGACCTAACATAGACTTTTGGGCTGGAGGGAGGGCGGCAAAGATGAGATTAGATATCTGGCTCTGGGCTCCGAGCTGTGAGTCGTGTGTCTTCATATTGCGGAATACACGGCAAGCCATAGAAGCCCTGAGAGGTAGTGATGGAAAGGCCAGCATAAGCTTGTAGATTGGAGGAGTCGACGGCAGAACGATCAGGATTGCAAGCAGAAGATTGAGACAGATGGTTATTCTACAAAAGAAAATCAGAGGATTGAAGGAAGGCCAGGGAGAGGGTACTTACAGATAATATTGCTGCCCTCCTTGGAGGACAGCCCGTGAAAGCCGAGGAAGTGCTCGCCCTGACACCAGAGTATCCCAAGTAACCCCAACGTCGAGGCAATTGTGCGAGGACGCAATTTGGTACGAAATCGCCAGGAAGGCAAGGGTGTCAAAGGAGAATACCATGAACCCTCCGGCGGCCAGATAACGGTCTACTTGAGAGTAGACGCAATATCCGGTGCCCGGGACATGCGTTGACTTTGCCGCAAACGAGGCAATAGACATGACAGCGCTGCAGGCAAGCCAAAGATAACGAAGGCGCCGTGGACCCATCGATTATGGGCGTATACCGCTCGCACACGCTGAAGGAACAGGAAAGAGGTGCATGCAATAGCCAAGGTGGATACAATGCCAATGCTAATGACCGTGCTGCTGCAACTTTCTACTGGAGTAGCTGATTGACGAAGTGTTGTCGTAGATTTACCTTTAGAAGACAAAACTCACTGAGCTCGACCACCGCAAGTAGGACATAAATTAAAGCGAATAGCCTAGGTCTTTGAGGAGCTCTTTGATTTTCTCAACAGCTATTGGGCTAACCTTGAAAATACAAAGCATAAAGTCACAATACGAATAGGCCACTGGCGCAAGATTCTAATGTCATCCGGGATGTAGATAAAGATATCCCATAGAGTCGCCTAGAAGTAAATTAGAGACCCACCACTGGTTCATCAACATGAGGGAAAGAACAATGTTACTCACGCCGAGCACTGCGGGACATAGGTTCCTGGTTGCCTCACATTGGGCCGCCTGAGAGGGCGAGAAGTGATTGAGGTAGGTGATGGGGTTGGGGAGGCTGGACATGGAGTTCTTGTTCATGCATCATGTCTGCTATTTTGGTCATGACGTGCGTAAGTACGAAGCAATCAGGAATAGTACGCAAGTTCACCTCGAAAAATCACCATTGTGACTTCACTGTATACTACAACTCCACTAAGGGATTAGTGTGCGTGACCCCGATGAGACCATAGGCGGGCCTCGTCGTTCTGACTTGCCCAAGGTGCACCTTTCACTGGGTCTGATGGAGGATACGGTCACTTGGCAGGTGACAACCACTCACCACCCTGCAAACACGCTTCTTCCCCCAAAATAGTCTCTGCACGGGATCCTTTCTTCTCTTCGGAGCTCAGCGCAGCCTCCACTTAGCAGATGCGCAGTGATGTAGGAAAGTCCTTCGTGATTGAATGCTCTTCTCCTACAATGCGGACAACACGATGTGACCCTTCACAACGAGGGTGGCTTTTGGCACTCAAGTTTTGTGTGATATAAGCGGAACATCGCAATACGGGCAAGAATCTCAAGTGGTGAATGCCTGCTCGACCTCCATACACCGGTACTGAGCGCCAGCTCGTTTTCGCCTTTGACGTTGGTACCACATACAGTGGTATATCCTATACGTGTGTCTCCCTGAATCTTCTTGAAGTAATCCTCGCCTATTTACGACGCACCAGAATCCTCGATCCTGGCCGTGAGCCCGAGATAAAGCCTGTAACAAGGTCCCCAAATCCCAGATGTCCTCCTTCCTCACTGTAACAATAAAGTCCCACATCCAGATTCCCTGGAGGAACCAAAGTCGGAGGCGATGCGAAGGTGCCTACCGTGATATACTACGGAACTGATGGGATTCCCCGTGCAATCGGCGCAGAAACAGAGCGAGAAGGTACTGAAGCGCTCGCAGAGGAAGCGGAATGGGTCAAAGCGGAATGGTGATGACTTCCACCAACTTTTCATAGTTTTTGTCGAATAATCCTAACCGTTCTTAGGTTCAAGCTCCACCTTCGCCCAAGAACGCGCCCCACATCAACCATCTCTGAAGAAATTCCGCGATTGCCTCCTGGAAAGACCGCCGTAGACGTTTTTGCAGACTATCTCAAGTACATGAACAACTGTGCTAGGGCATATATTGAAGAGCGACACACTGATGGGTCGAGTATGTTGGCTTCAGGGAAAATGAAGTATATCTTATCACACCCGAATGCATGGGAGGGAGCACAACAGACCCTGATGAGAAGGGCCGCAGTACAGGCAGGACTCATTGCGGACACTCCGGCAGAACACGAGCGCATATCGTTCGTCACCGAAGGAGAGGCGAGCTTGAACTTTTGTATTGACAACGGATTGATGAATGAATCGATCGAGGTACCATCCTTTCTATGCTACCACTACTATTGAGTTGAGGTGTACTAAATAAAGCTCCTTTCAGCACGGAAACGGCGTTATAATCGTTGACGCAGGTGGAGGAACCTTGGATATCAGCACTTATGCTCGCAAAGATTCCTCAAACTCATCGTTTGAGGAGATCACACCATCTCAATGTGAGTCCCATAACTCGCATTTTGGGAGTGTCGTGCCCCTTATCCGACTCCTCTTTCAGCCTACTTCAAGGGCTCTGTCTTTGTTACACGCGCAGCAGAAAAGCACCTTGACGGTATGTCAATAAGGGGAGATTCAAAATGCCAACGCTAATTGTAGCTTGAAGAATACCTGCAAGGTTCCCGTTTCCACGAGGATGTCCCTTTTATAGCCAAATTATTCGACAAGACGACAAAAATCCAGTTTCGCGATCCAAATGATCCCAGTTATATCAAGTTTGGAAGTGGTCGTGATAAGGATCCAAGACTAGGCGTTCGAGCAGGCCAGTTAAAGCTCGATGGGTGTGTGCCTATATCCGCCTGTCTCCGATACTCGAGCTTAGGCTTATTGAGTACTCTCTCAGAACCCTTATTGCAGGTTTCTTCGAGCCGTCTATTAAATGTATTATTGATGCAGTCTTGGCTCAAAGGGGGATTGCCAAGAAGCTCGTATCTGTATGTTCTTCTTTCGCGTTCGGGCATGGGCTCTGTAACAGGGTATGCAAATTTAGACCGTGTTCCTCGTCGGGGGCTTCGCTGCAAGTGATTATCTTTTCGCCCAATTGCAGCGTACGCTGAAGAACTACGGAGTGAATGTGTACCGATCCGATGCGCATTTGTGAGTGGTTAGAACCGTATTTCAAATTATGACCACTGAGAATAGATGAAGGAGTAAAGCCGTGCCTGATGGTGCGATCGCTGGATTTCTACGCCCTTCGGTGCGTACTCGCGTAGCCAAGTACACTTATGGGTGCCGCTGTCTGGCGGCTTACAACGCGTATAAGAAATTGCACGTAAAGCGCCGATCCACCGCTTTTTATAACATAGCTGGGGAACTCAAGTTGCCTGGGGCGTTTGACAATATACTGCCAAAGGTTACCCCTATTTCAGTTCATATCCACTCCACTGATGTATGACAGAATACGCAAGTATCAGAGACACAAGAGTTTCGCTCATCCTTCTTTAGGGTCGCTTCAAGGAGGGAAGACCTTAGAGAGTTTTCGAAGAGCATCACTTGCTATCGGGGAAAACTCGTGACTCCAAAATTTATGGATGAAGACGAAGGTACGTCCAGGCAACCCCTGTTTGGGTAATCGTCGATTAATAGCCAATCTCAAAGCAAATTTCTACGATGTTTTCACGATACATGCCGATGTTTCTGGCCTCGCCAATAACCTGGAATCAATGACTGGAAAGAATGGAAATTTTTACTTCCAACTTGACTACGAGGTCATCATCTTGTTTGGTCTTACCGAGTTCAAGGCTCAGATTGCATGGACAGAAAATGTGAGCTGTAATTTCGATCTCCTTGATCCTACACCACTGACATGCATTTCCAGGGCTTTGAAAGGCGGTACGTTTGCTCTTACTAACACTTTTGCCGACTTTCAGCTTATGATGGTCCGCTAGGGGACCCGCCGAGATTTTGTTTGATACAGAGATTGAATATGAGACTTGATCGACCGATCGTTGATCTCCCCGTTGGCCCCGGGCACTGTAGCTGATTCGTTACTCCATGTAGTCGAGTCGAACTAATTGATTGGTTGCATTTCTATCTAGAGCATACTGGAGTAGGCGGCTCTGGCCAACCAATCTTGATCTATGCACCTGTGGCACAAAATAAAGCCCGATGCGCGGATTATATCATCGTCTACAAGTTAAACGAGTCTATTTATGCTGTGATTCCTATATAAAGGTCCTCCTGTACAACGTGGGCAGCACGATGCATACGTTACTTAACTAACAAGTTCACCCCAGGCAAGCGTCTTTTGAATTACAAGCTCGGTCATTGAAGCCCCGATCGCGCTGTGATGCCCACTCGTTCCCCGTACAGAGGTACTGAGCGCAAACTTGTATTTGCCTTCGATATTGGTACAACATACAGTGGTATATCATATACGTAAGTGGTAAACATCTGAAGTTAGCTATTGACCGCGAAGCGTTACGTTAGAATCCTCGATCCTGGTCTGGAGCCCGAGATCAAGCCAGTGACAAGGTCTACTCACTTCTCCTTCTTTCCTTCTTGCTAGTGACTATCGCCCGACACAGGTTCCCCTGCAGAGCCAAGGTCGGGGGAGATGCTAAGATTCCAACAGTGATCTACTATGGACCGGACGGTGTTCCGCGCGCAATAGGCGCAGAGACGGAAAAAGAAGGATTTGAAGCAATTGCTGAAGAAGCAGAGTGGGAGAAAGCTGAATGGTAATGTCCTCTCTCCCTCATCCGCTGGAGCACTTTTGAAGGCCTGGCTAGGTTCAAGCTTCATCTGCGGCCGAATACCTGTGCCTCGGCATCCGTTTCTGAAGACATCCCACCGCTACCTCGCGGGAAAACTGTGGTCGACGTTTTCGCTGATTTTCTCAAGTACATGAACCAGTGCGCAAGGTTTTACATTGAGGAGACGCATGTCGATGGCGTCAGTTTATTAGCATCCGGGAAAGTCGAATACATATTAACGCATCCAAATGCATGGGAGGGTGCCCAGCAAACTCTCATGAGGAAGGCTGCTGTGCAGGCGGGGCTGATTGCGGTCAATCCAAGAGATCAAGCGCGGATATCATTCGTGACCGAAGGCGAGGCCAGCTTGAACTTCTGCATTGATAAGGGTTTGATGAACGAGTCGATTAGGGTATGACCCTATACCGCACATTCAGATGCTCGACTAGACTCATGATTTGGTTAGCGAGGAGACGGGGTGACTATTATCGATGCCGGTGGGGGGACACTGGACGTCAGCACCTATGCGCGAAAGATGTCCTCAAACGACGAGTATGAGGAAATCACACCAGCACAGTGTGAGCCTACCGTCCATTCTTCGCCCGAATGGATCGATTAACTACCTTTGCAGCCTACTTCAAAGGCTCGATATTTGTTACCCGTGCTGCAGAAAGGTATCTGGATGGTACGCCTTCCAGCTCATAGGACCTATTCCTATATTGACGATTTACTCTCAGAGTTCTTCCAGAACTCTCGTTTCCATGAAGATGTCCCCTTCATAGCCGACAAGTTTGATAAAAATACAAAGCTCGCATTCCGTGATGCAGCGGATCCTCAGTACATTAGATTTGGCAGTGTTCGCGATAAAGAACTAGACCTAGGGGTTAGAGCTGGCCAGCTGAAACTGGATGGGTATGCGTTTGTCTTTGAAGCATCGAGTTGTTAATTGAAAAACTGACCCGTTAGCAACATTATCGCCCGCTTCTTTGAGCCATCGATCCAGTGTATTGTGGATGCGATAGATGAACAGAGGAGACTCGCTTCCCGGGAGATTTCTGTAAGTCCTCCAGATTCCGAGATTCAGCATCACAATAATGTAGCAAATTTAATACAGAGCGTTTTCCTTGTTGGTGGCTTTGCGGCAAGCGACTATCTCTTTGCTCAATTGCAGGAGAGATTGCGATCGCGCGGTTCTAACATCCACCGCCCGGATGCGCACTTGTGAGTGGCTGTTACAGCTACTAGTTTATGTACCAGCCTACCAGTGATCTTCAAGGAATAAGGCTGTTCCAGATGGCGCAATTGCAGGTTTCTTTCGCGCAATGGTACAAGCTCGGGTGGCGAGGTACACCTACGGGGTGCGAGGCAACTTTACCTATAATCCTTCTAACGAGGAGCACGTCAAACGCTCAGCTCATTGCATACACCGCTTGGGCGGGGGGCTTAAACTTCTTGGTGGCTTCCGGAGAATACTTTCTAAGGTATCATCTATGCCTCTCGCAGTAAATCGAGTTTTTCACGTCATGTAGGACTCGCAAGTCTCAGAGACTCAGGAATTTCGCTCTTCAATCTTTCAAGAAGCCTTCACGAGATCTGAGCTGAGAAAAGACAATACAACGACGATCACATGCTACCGTGGCAACTCGCCTTGCCCAGACTTTATAGATCAGGACCCAAGCAAGTTATGGGCACGTTGCCACTTTTCCTCATACTGACTTATCTCTCGCAAATTAAGGCAATTTCCAGGATGTGTTCAAGATTCGCGCTGACCTGTCTGATCCGATCAAGAAATTGAAATCACGGATTGGGAGTCAGGGACAGGAATATTTCAGACTCGACTTTGATATCATCATTTTATTTGGAGTCACTGAATTCAAGGCTCAATACGCTTGGAAGGAAAATGTATGTCTGTTCTGTATCGTGCTACGTTCGCCTTTAATCTCGTTATTCCCATTTTAGGGTGTTGAGAAGCGGTGCGTACATTTTTGCTTGTGTGAGTGGTCCATGACTAAAGAAGGTGACAGAGGTCCCGCCAAGATCATGTTCGACACCTGAGTACCAAATGCTATTCCTCCCTGCTCTTGTCGGGTTTACATGCACTATATGCCTACCTTTCCATCCGTACATGAGCCGTTGTCTGTACCGCTTTACCCCGCGATCGATGAACGCGGAAATCAACGCATTTTGGCCCCTTTAAGGGCGCCGAGAGGAGGTGAACCCACTATCTCAACATAGTCCTTGAGCACAGAGCGCAAGTCCACAACAGCCCGAGCAGTGACGGCAGCAGACTCTGTCTTCGTGGTCACGGTCACGTTAACCCTCTCTCAACCTCCTCTCCTCGTCGCAGACACTGGACGGGACTGTTCACTGGTTCGTGTCTACTTGTTTCGTCCGCCGCCCCTCATTCCCACCTACTTGCAGCCTGCTTAAGTGGTGTCATAACAGCCGAGGTCTTCTGTGCTGCGAGTGGGCCCACCCGCCCATCGCAGCCTCGCCTTGTCTGTAATCCCTCCTACCAGGCAGGGAAGCCCTTCCAGTCCTTTCGTCCGTACTAGAACCATCCACATTGCGTCCCTTCCGTACGCTTGTACTCAGATGTTCTGGCAAGAAATTCGTTCCCTCTTTCCTTCTAGGCTTACTGCATGGACCAGGCCGAGCCTGGCAAAGTCCCATGATTGTGTCGCACCAAAACAATGGACAACTTCATGTGAAGTGAGAGGAGAGGAGCTTCTCGAATTCCACCTGGAAAGTCCCCTTGTTTATCCTGAGGTCGCCGAAATGTGACTGACTGCTTACAGAAATCGCAGTTTGGCCGTGATCACTTCCTCGAGGTTATTCCGCAGTTCGCTCCTCAGCTTGCGCAGTGCGCACTCCTGTTTGAACAATCTTCTCTGCAATGCGGATGACACGACGTGAGTTCTAGCCGTTCAGCTGACCCCGAGCGCCTGAACACACGATGATATAACCAGGTAGTGATATGTACCTGCAAATTGTTGTGTGTTAGCATGGCTCCTCGTACCGTATACACAGGCACGCAGCGCAAACTCGTCCTTGCCTTTGACGTCGGTACCACATATAGTGGTATCTCATATACGTATGTCTGAGTAACATAGACCACATAATGATTACTGACAAATGGCCGCTCAACTCCAGGATTCTTGATCCTGGTCGTGAGCCTGAGATCAGACCTGTGACGAGGTACCAGTCGCGGCCTCCCGTCTTTTGCCTTGCAAGTACTGAACGGACGTCTGCTCCAGGTTTCCCGGACGAGCCAAGACGGGGAGAGATGCAAAAGTACCGACAGTGATCTATTATGGGCCTGATGGAATTCCCCATGCAGTAGGCGCAGAGACAGAACAGGAAGGAATCGAGGGACTAGCAAGTGATGGACAATGTGTCAAGGCAGAATGGTATTGTCTCCAAGGCCCTTAAGTGGACTGGGTACTCAGGTTGCCTCCAGGTTCAAACTTCATCTTCGGCCCAAGACTCGTACAACAGCATCCGTTTCTGAAGAGATTCCGCCATTACCTGCCGGAAAAACAGCCGTGGATCTTTTTGCAGACTTTCTCCGGTATCTGAATCGGTGCGCCAGGAGTTATATTCAAGAGACACACATGGACGGTCGAAGCCTTCTGGACTCAGCAAACGCTGAGTTCATCCTATCACACCCGAACGCATGGGAAGGAGCACAACAGACTCTCATGAGGAAGGCCGCCGTCCAGGCTGGGTTGATCGTGGACACTCCAGGAGACCATGCACGGATATCGTTCATCAGCGAGGGTGAAGCCAGCCTGAACTTTTGTATCCGCAAAGGCATGATGACGGATTCCATCAGGGTATTTCCCTCTCCATCTTTTTCGCGACATACACAAACCGTTGAAACGTTGTCAGGGGAGCGACGCTGTTACAATTGTGGATGCCGGAGGAGGAACTGTTGATGTTAGTACATACGCGCGCAAATGGGCTTCTAAAGACGAGTACGAGGAAATCGTGGCAGCCCAGTGTAAGTTTCTTCTTGCGGGTTGTCTCACTGGAAGCTGGAACGTGTTTCCCTTCAGGTTACTTCAAAGGTTCGATTTTTGTAACACGAGCAGCAGGAAGATATCTTGATGGTATGTCGCGATCAACGCGTCGCATTTGATATCCTCAATGATAGTGGCTTTGTAGCATATCTTCTGGGTTCGCGCTTCCACGAGGATGTTCCCTCCATGACGGAGAGGTTTGACAAGACCACAAAGCTTTCTTTCCGTGATCCAAGCGATCGTCATTATGTTAAATTCGGAACAGCTCGTGACAAGGACCCTAGTCTAGGTATCCGAGCAGGTCAGCTGAAATTAGATGGGCGCGTATTCCAACTTGCCTGATGCGAGTTCGTTCAAAGCTAATCAAATATACTATTAGGACTGTAATTGCCGACTTCTTCGAACCTTCGGTACAGTGCATAGTTGAAGCGGTATTGGAGCAACGTGCACTGGCCCCGAAAACAATATCTGTGGGTGACGACACAGCTTCTGAAATATGCTTGTGACGGTGATAACTCTCAGACCGTCTTCCTCGTCGGTGGCTTCGCTGCAAGCGATTATTTGTATACCCAGTTACGGCAAAGGCTGCAATTACGTGGATTTGATGTTCGCCGAGCGGATGCGCATTTGTGAGCGTCTATTAACGCATTTAACTGCTGAATAATACTCAATGAAGGATGAGGAATAAAGCAGTGCCTGATGGTGCAGTTGCAGGCTATCTACGACCATACGTCCGTACTCGTGTAGCAAAATACACCCTTGGTGTGCGTTGCTGCACGCCGTACAATCCCTTTGATCCAGAACATATCAAACGCTCATTCAACGCCTTCTGCAGTATGAGCGGGAACCTCATCTTACCGAAGGCATTCTCGGTCATACTGGCGAAGGTTACGACGGTCAATATTTTCCACGTTCCCCTCACTGATTGAGACCGGTTGCTTATAGGATACACTTGTGTCAGATACACAAGAGTTCCGCGCTTCATTCTACGAAGAACGTTCCAGTAAATCCGGGCTGGTAATGGAGAACTCGACGACTATTACGTGCTACAGAGGAACCGCCATATCCAGTCCGGATTTTGAGGACCAGGATGCAGGTCAGTCACCAATGCGTATCGACTTGGAACTCCACTGACTCTATTATGTCGAAGAAAACTTTTACGACCTGTTCATAGTGCGGGCGAACCTTTCCGAACTCATCAACAAGTTGCAGCCTTCCGTCGGTGAATCAGGTAACACTTACTTCAAGCTCTGCTATGACATCATTATCTTGTTTGGAATCACCGAGTTCAAAGCTCAGTACGCATGGAAAGAAAACGTATGTTTTTCGTCGTATCCTCTGCCTTATTCTCTTTGATTACCCGCTCCTTTCCACAGGGAGTTGAGAAACGGTATGCTTGTTCTTGATTATGCACACAGGTTATTGATGAAGGGATTGTAGTGGTCCTGCCGAAATCTTGTTTGACACCGAGATCGAGTATCGAATGTAACTAGGTCCTTTTCCTATTGTCCTCGAGTCTACGTCTACTGCTTCCGTATTTACAAATTGAACCCTTTTCTGTCTTTGAACTCAAGGTCATTAAGCATGCCAGATTCTCCTCATAAGGCGTCAATAGGCCTGCTTATCTCGTGCAAGAAGAGACCCGAGAGTCAAAGACTCGGAGTTTCCAGCTCGTATTCTAATAGTTAGACTTCATGCTTATGACCAACCTTCAAACCTCCCATATGCGATCCATCAAAGAACAGGAAAGAGAAGCCGGGTCTGGCCTCTCCGGTCCAGTAGGATGCTATTATATGATATGGCCGCATTGTTACGAAGTTCCACCGAAAGCTTCACCGGCTTCTAATGCATCCCGCAGACTGGCACACAATGTTATTTGCAGTCATTAAGGCTCTGAAATACATGTGATTAATTCATGGGCGCGTGAACTCCGCGTCATTCGTCCAATCAAGACACCCCCTGCGCGTCTTCCACAAAGATTATTCAATGTTGTTTCTGAAATGTCGCGTCCCCTCAAAATCCGAGCTCCACAATGAAGTATGCACAAGAATTCTATTGCTGTGACGTCCATGTTGGAAACGCCAAGGCACAAACTCCAGAAGAAGGATTGTCTCACCATTGCTGCCACCGGGACTGGTATGTAATTGATCGCCGCGACGCGCAGTCCTCAGGTATCCCATTGACGGCTGGCTTGCCGAACTTGAAGGACGCCCTTGCAAGTGCAATCCGCTTCCCACGATCGTCCGAGAGCTGACTCGAGGAAGATAGCATGTCTCGGTTCCAGCCACCTCTGCTGAAGGAAAGGGAACACGACATCTAAGAAGTAGCTTATGGAAGAGGGTGACGTTTCTACGGATGAGCTTAGTGGCTGCCGCTTTTGGATGCATTCAGATTAACGCTGAATGGCGCCAAACCCGAGCATTTGAAAATTGTTCAGCGTAGGCTCATAGCGGACGAAGACTCCAAGAGGTAAGAGGTGAGTGAAGCTAGATGTTCGAGGCTGAGTTACTGGTAGAGGTGGTCCACCGTACAATGTTGCGAAGATGTATATGTAACGCGTACTCCGGCAAAAATACTTGCCATTGAGGTTAGGATCCTTGGTTTGCATACAATCTGCATGGAACCGGAGCGGGTGACATCCGTGGGCAGACTAATGCTCCAGCAGAACTATTCCAAATGATGCCAGTCAATTGACAGCTGACGTCCATTCAGAGCCCTCCCATCTTGTGCCGCATTCCCCACCTCAGCATCCTCCGTCCGCATTTCCAACGGGATCGGTTTAGCGTAGTCCTTGTCATTGGCTACTGTACCGGTTTGTCCCTATTCCGCTCCCCGCAATCATCCTGGCCATATTGAGTATGACCTGTCGCACATTGTATTCGAAAGTGAGCGATTCTCTATGGTCTTCCTAAAAATCACCAAGCAAAAATGACAACACTCCGAGGACTTCGCGAAGAGAAACCAGCACCCTACAACCTTCGCCTCAAGTTCCTGCACATTCGGCGTTTGACACACTCTCCCACAAGAGTGGAGCTGAGTGCGGAATGTGTGTGAACAGGCGCTTCAGCCGAATGATTCATAAACACCCTTCGGAGGCCCTTGACTACCAAGACTTGCACGACGTGACCTGCACGATTTGCCATCCATCAGACCGAGCACTACTCATCTGCTCGATCTTCCTTTCGTGCCATAGTCATAGATGATAATGCTTATGATGACAAGTGAATGTATCTCCACCATAATGAGTATGATGGTGGATCTGATTCCTGGATGGCTAAGCTGGATGGCTGAGTGAAAGTTACCTGACAACGAAAGACTATCGCGTATTGCGGGTGATGTGGTCACAGGCAGTCGGCTATTGTAGCATTATCCGAGGGTTAAAAAAACTTGAGATGCTGATGTGGCGCGCGCTAGGTGAAAGAATGAATGAGAGAATCTTGGAAGACCTGACAGAAAGGTGTAAAAAATGCCCATGACAGGTCCTTCATCATTGATGATGGGTCTAGCCTGAAATGGTGGTGAGAGTGAAGAGCAGGTGTGGAGCATTGTTAAGGACTGGTAGTAGTGTAACCAGTAGTCGTGTGGAACCTGTCGAAAGCTCTCATGATAAGTCACACGTCATTTGATGCGAGTTCTACCCCGGACTCATATTTTAGGAGGAATCGGATTTGGTTTGGGTTTGGTTGTTGAGTCAGCGCCCGTAGGCTGTGACCTACTCGGTCGTTATTGCACGATAGTTGGTTTATTGAATTAGACATGTAGAGGGTTGCAAGGAGCTGCCAAGTATCGGAACGCCTGAACACACCCTTCGAGGTATTGTGGTCGAATTCCTGTGAGACGCCAAGTTGTAATTACACACCTGAATGGGGTTATACGTACTGGCTCCATATGAATTCAGTCACCATCAGACTCACGAAACTCAAATACCCCGCGACATGGTCGGAATTTCGGGATGTGAATCGGCTCCGCCTATGTAGAGAACCGTGATTCTTTAATTGGAATTTCCGGGTCCAGCGTCGTCGGCCTGGCACACATGGGGCTACATAGGGTCTCCACACCAATCCTGAGTTTAGAAAATATGGCGCCTGCGGCAAGTGGCGCATTTGATCCCCGCGGAGCTTCATACTTAATGATTTACTGAGGGTGTCGAGGCTAGGATCCCAGGGTATATAAATGATGGCTGCAGGTACGAGAATGAAGTCATACCCCTGCTACCTCATCAGAACAGTTGTCTTACCTCTCGCGGCCGCCCTCACCCCTCATATGTGAAGGAACACGCCATAAGAGGGTTTCCTAACGCGATTGAAGCCAGATGGTAACTTGCAATATTATGAATCAACCCAAGCCCTCAATGCCACGGGCGGACTATATCAAATTGCGTGACGGAATGTTTGGAGACGCGAAAATGAGTGACACGGGGCATGAACCTGAGACAGGCTGTGGGGAAGCTTTGGGGACAAGGGTTTGTCGGGTTATCGAGATGATGCAGATATGGTGGTGGCACAGGAGGACGGGATATTCTGTGGACGAACGGACGGTATCGGAAAATGATTACCGAAGAGATGAGCGGTTGGCGGCGGCATCTGAGGTGAATCGACAATTTGTGTTCTGTAAGAAATGGGCGTTCATGGTGTTTTCTGCACATAGGGCCGTCCATATCGCTATGATGAGTGACTTGGAGATCCAGATGCTCGCTTATAAAGCTGCGGGTTTGCACTTTGAGGCAGAGGTGGCCTGTCCTCAGGCAGCCCGTTGTGTGTAGCATGGAACATATTAGGGCCATAGCTAAGGAAAGGGAACGTCACAGGGAGATGTCGGGCAGACATATAGGGGTTGGTTCGACCAGAGTAGCCCTAAGGAGCCTATGGTTCCGTGATGTCGAAGATCAGTCATTGTGCTTACGGCGTCTATGTATTAAACAATTCGACAAAGGTTAGCATCGTCCACCGTGAATGGTAACGAACCAACATATGCGGCGCTAGAACGGTGAACGATGGTAGACATGATTTCTGTAGGCATTGAAAATTCAGAGCTTGTTGGGGATAATACAGCGCAAAGAAGGCACACATCGACATACATTACTTTGCAATATTCAGCAATATTGAGCATGAAGGATGAGTAGCAGAGGTGGTGGGGGAAATAGACGGCATGTGATTGGTCCGGAGTGTGACAGGGGAGTACCCGATCTGGTGGACTTCCGATATCACGCGACTCCAAGGACTGCCCGATCTCCTGTCCTTCATTGCATTTTCTTATTTCCTCCTCACTTGTCCACTGTCCTCCACGTTCTCCACCATGCTCGCCGCAAGCACACGTTCGGCCCTCACCCGTGCCAACCTCTCCCGCTCGTTCGCAACCACCGTCCGTGCTGCACAGGCGGCGCCTCTCCAAAAGCCTGTCCTCGAGAAGGAGTTCAAGATCTACCGCTGGGTCCGTGATTTTCCTTCGTTCAAGCCGTTTTGACCTGTTTTACTCACGAAGAACGTGTGATGTGTTGTAGAACCCGGATGAGCCTTCGAAGAAGCCAACGCTGCAGTCGTACAAGATTGACCTCAACCAATGCGGACCTATGGTTTGTTACGGGATCACCCTTCCCCGCATATATCCTGGTGTCTCACTAGTTTCCGCAGGTGCTAGATGCGCTTATTAAGATCAAGAACGAGATTGACCCCACCCTCACCTTCCGTCGCTCATGTCGCGAGGGTATTTGTGGCTCTTGCGCCATGAACATCGACGGCCAGAACACGCTCGCCTGCCTGTGCAGGATTGATAGAAATTCCTCCAAAGACAGCAAGATCTATCCCCTTCCTCACAGTACGTATAGGCGTGCCGTCCCTCATGGAAACGAGCTCATGGCTTTTTCTCAGTGTACATCGTGAAGGACCTCGTTCCCGACTTGACACTCTTTTACAAACAGTACAAGTCTATCCAGCCTTGGTTGCAGAACGACAACCCTCCTGCCCAAGGTGCGTCCTGGTTGCA
Organism: Podaxis carcinomalis; assembly: GCA_018524395.1. NCBI lineage: Eukaryota > Fungi > Basidiomycota > Agaricomycetes > Agaricales > Agaricaceae > Podaxis > Podaxis carcinomalis. Next base: position 155,275 of record JAEUWJ010000721.1, read on the forward strand.
CCTCTTGGTGGATATGTATACTCAAACCTTCCCCAGGCGAGTTCCTCCAATCCCCCGAAGACCGCAAGAAGCTCGATGGTCTCTATGAGTGCATTCTCTGTGCTTGCTGCTCGACTTCTTGTCCATCCTACTGGTGGAACCAGGACGAGTACCTCGGCCCCGCCACTCTCATGCAGGCCTACAGGTGGATTGCGGACTCCCGGGTCAGTTCTGCTACGTCATAGTTCTTTGTCGCAGCTTCCTTACTCACAGTCTATTACCCCAGGACTCCCATGGCGCGGAGCGTAAGGAACGCTTGCAGAACGAGATGAGCATGTACCGATGTCACACTATTTTCAACTGTGAGTCATTCTCACCCCATTGTTCCGACTTTCTCTGATTGGGCTTTGAAAGGCTCGCGTACTTGTCCCAAGGGCCTTAACCCTGCCGCCGCTATTGCTAAGATCAAGCTCGAGCTCGCCGCCGACTAAACCCGCTTTTGAAGGTGACCCGTTACGTCGAATGCCGCATCTCGATTGGACTTGGCAACAAGATGTTGCTAGAGCAGAGCTACATCATATCGTCCGCTAGCTTTTTGTCAGTGTATGTTCACATATGATTATCTAATCCCAATAGGCGGAATGCAGCTTGTGCCAAAATAGAGTATGGTCCTTGCGAAGACGTATCAGCTCTTCCCCGCTCTGCTTTTGGTGAAGTGGTCAATACTTACATCGCAAGGAGAGATGCGTTAAAAGGGGAATTTCTCATATTTTTATTCATGCCATTTGTAGGTGTCACGACAGTATCATTCGTGGTGATCATGGCATTATGTGCAAGCATTACAGCATAGCGATGTATTCCGGATTAATGACGCATCCCGATGAGTAAAGGGAACATAGTAACTGGTACAGCGACGGACTTGATCAGCCAAAAGCTCAAGAAGCAGAGAGTGGATGACGCACAACTGCGGCGGCGCCCTTTTCGCGTGCAGGAGAAAAATGTCAGTGTCTATTGAAGTCGCAGTAGACCATAACAATCCAGGGTGTTGAGCTAGCCATATCTTGGTTAGTTTCATGGGCAACAACAACACGGGTATAGATGCAGGCGCACTTGGTGGGGTGACTTCATTGACAAATTCCTCTGAAAAATGGACCAAGACGCCCTCAAGGAAAATCAGCCAGCTTGACGTAGGCACGCATTGATGGCTCACTTTGTTGATTCCCTTATTGCCATTACTAGATGAACGATACGAGACGTTGTCCGTGTATGAGCTGCGAGGCTAGGTGAGAGTGGGATATTGTACGTTAGAAGGACATGTGGACCTGTTCGGGTACCAGCGCAAACTAAGCGTGGAGGTGGAGGTGGAGGTTATGTTGAGACCGTTTGCAATAGCATCTTGGGTTGAATTTGTCGGAGAACTGGGGATATACGCGGCAGAAAGCGTCGCTAGTAAGATGGGAAGGAGGGGTACCATAAGCAATCAAATTAGATACTAAGTGTAAGTTGAATGCCCAGGATGGCAGGAATGAACCAATGACCACCTTGATTTGGTCGCATTATCTCTGCAAGGTTATTAGGGCAGGATATCGCTGCTGATTGCACTACTCCCAATCGAGGGTCTGTAATCCCGTAGAAAGCTGAATTGAGAAACTCCGTTATCTCTGGCGCAAGCGTTTTCAGAACTTCCACAAGCCAACCTCAAGATTGATACGGTCATTAATAAGGTGCGGATACGGGCAGGATACAAAAACACCAACCATAGTTGGTGTACGCCTGCTTTCCGTAGGCCGTCGTAGGCGAGGCAGGTAGCCCCGGCGAACTTCTTGCTCTAAGCCTAATCTATAGTTGCGTAGCACTCCATGAAATAACTACCCCACGGGGTGGGTCTTCTCGGCATCGTGTGTTACATGCTGCCAATATTCTAGCGCCCAAAGTATGGGAGATATATTGAGTGACGCCACATGCGAGGGAATCAGCAGGCACGGTCGAATGTCCTCCCGAGCATCCTACACCGATACTGGGCATAAACTAGTCCTTGCATTTAATGTTGGGACCACTCATAGCCACATGTCTTATGCGTACGCTCCCTAGAATTCCCTCAAAACGGCTGTTACTCACACAATACTTTTTGTCAGGATCCTGTGTCCCTACTCAGAGTCGAGGATCTGTCCAATAACAAGGTCACGTCTATTCTTTGCCTGTGCGCTGAAAATCTGACTGGCAAAACGTCAGGTTTCCGGGTCGAGCGAACGTAGGTGGCGATGCCAAAGTACCGACCGTGATATATTACGCAGAAGATGGGACTCCTCGCGCAATCGGCGCTGAGACAGAGAGCGAGGAAATTGAAGCTCTCGCTGAGGAGTCGAACTGGGTTAAAGTCAAATGGTAATAAACACTTTCCCATCAACGCTGTATTTCGTTTCTAAGTGCACTACCATCAGGTTCAAGCTTCACCTTCGACCTAGGACGCAAATGTCGAGTTCTGTCACGGCAGAATTGCCGCCACTTCCCGCTGGGAAAACCGCTGTTGACGTCTTCGCGGATTTCCTCAAGTACATGGAGCAATGTGCGAGGACGTTCATCGAGGAAATGCATCCGGGACATGCAAAGAACTTATTAGGACCGGGAGAAGATGTGTACATTTTATCACACCCAAACGGTTGGGAAGTCCAACAGACGCTGATGAGGAAGGCCGCTGTCAAAGCAGGACTAATCCAGGACACACAAGCGGACCAGGAGCGGGTGACCTTCATCACTGAGGGAGAAGCCAGTCTGAATTTCTGTATTGAGAGAGGACTGATGAACGACTCCATCCAGGCAAGTCATCCTTTACGCTTATATTTAATCCCAAATCATTTCAAATCTCTCATAGCGTGGTCACGGCGTTACGATAGTTGATGCCGGCAGAGGAACTTTGGAGATCAGCACCTACGCAAAGAAGTCATCTGAAAGTAGCGAATTCCAGGAAATTACAGTGTCCCGGTGTAAGTCCCATACATATCCACCCCACATGGCAGTGTTGACGACGTATCCGGTTAGCTTATTTCAAAGGATCTGTCTTCGTTACGCATGCTGCACAAAAGTACCTTGATGGTTTGTTGGATACTACCAGTGGCTGATTGACAATCGATCCAATGAAATTCTGCAGAATACTTGCTAGGGTCACGCTTTCATGATGACGTTCCCTTGATGACCGAGACGTTCGACAAGACGATAAAGCTATCCTTTCGCGACCCAGACGATCCCCAGTACATCAAGTTTGGGAACATCAGCGATAGGGATCCGAACCGGGGGATCCGAGCGGGTCGGCTCAGATTGGAGGGGTGCGTTTTGTCTTAGAGCAAGATTGGCTTATACCTGTCCTGATCTCGTCCAGAACTCTTGTTGCCGATTTCTTTGAACCTTCTATCCAGTGTTTAGTTGATGGAGTGCTGGAACAAGAACGGCTTGCTACCAAACCGGTCACTGTGAGTGTTTTGTAATCTGAAAGAGACCATGAGGTTCAGGTAGCTTTAGACCGTTTTCCTTGTCGGTAGTTTTGCCGCAAATGACTACCTCTTCTTGGAACTGGAAAGGAGGCTCCAGCCACGTGGGTTCCGAGTGTACCGGTTAGATTCTTTCTGGTGGGTCGTTCCGCTGACGTGTACCCTTCAACCTACTGAATAGGAGCGAAGTGGCAGAATGATTGCTGACGGGTCAATCGCACACTATCTGCGTTGCAAGCCCTAACGGAATGGTCAAAAATGGTCAACAGAGTGAGATATTAAGGTGGCCAGAATAAGGAATTAGGCGCTTTCTTTTGGATACGCAGAATAAACGTTTCTCCTGCTGTATGAACAGAGACACTCTTCTCCATTGCATGTGAGTACTCTGCGGGAGCATCCATCGAGCTCCAGGACGGCATACTACTTGCATAATGCCTTCGTAGAACATCTTACACCTGGGAGGATGACGAGGCGAGCTGTGGATGAATTTGGCACAAAACCCCGCAACTCCATCAAGGACGTGCCTCATGCCTCAATATGTGCACAACTCGCTTCCATTGCACCTCTTCTTGGAGAGACCACGAGGAATCCATCTCAAACCTCGTTGCGGACTAAGCATGGAGGGCTCGGTTATGCTGAAAATCCTGGGTCAGATAGGTGGGAGAGAGGAGGTATATGCCGTAGAGAGTGACAACCGAGTTGCTCATTTTTGATTGCATCATTTGTGCAAATAGGGATATCGCTGGCCAACTGTTATGTTATTAGTCCCGGACGTCCCCAATGGCCACATTTGCGAAATCTACTTTCAATGCAGCAGTTTACTCTGCCTCTAGACCAACATACCCAAAACAACTGTTCGATTATATTTTTAACTATCACCGACGTAAACCAAACGCGGGATGGGGGCGCGCAATCGACCTAGGCTGCGGCACTGGTATGTAACAAACTCACACAAGCCACTTGCTCCGGCACCTGCTTGGATTTCTTCGAACCTAACGGAGTCTAGGGCAAGCGACCGTACATCTCTATCCGTTCCGTGAAATAATAGGTCTCGATCCTTCCGAGAATATGATCAAGGCGGCAATGGCCAACCGTGCCTTCTCTCCGACCTCTGACATCACCAAAGATGGTGTGGGTACCACAGCCTCGGGTTGTAGCCACAAGTTTCAGTTTAGGCGTGGTAACGCGGAGAACTTGGGGAGTGCTGGAATCGGAAATGAAAGCGTAGATTTGGTTGTCGCCGGTTAGTCTAGCACTTAAGTTGTGCCAAACTTCGATGAAACTCATGATCCTTCCATTCCTATAGCGCAAGCTTGCCATTGGTTTGATTGGAGTAAGGTCTGGCCGGAGGTGGAGAGAGTGTTGCGGGTGGGAGGTACTGCGGCGTTTTGGGTAAGCGGTCTGTTCGTTATTAAAGGGCCCATGATCGTTAATTTCCGTCACATATCCATGTCTAGGTGTACTCGGAATTCCGGTTGCCAGAGTATCCGTCCGTAACGCCACTTATAACGGCATACGCGCAAGGAACCGACCCAGTCACCAGTCTAGGCCCATATTTTGAGAGACCGGGACGAACAATACTCGAGAACCATTTGCTCGAAGTTCCGTCCCCTGATCGGGTGAAAGCTCTGAAGCTTGTAGACGAAGAAAGGGTCTACTTTGCTGGTACGCTCGTTTCCATCTGAAAAAGAAAAATTGGAAGTCAATCTGTGGATTTAGGTCATTACCACACCGAAACTCTCCCCGTTTCACAGACCCTTCCCGTTATCATGCGTAAGGAAATGCGGTGGCGAGATTTATTGGGGTACTTCCGAACTTGGAGCTCGTTGCTCAAGTATCACGAGGTTTATCCTCAGGATAAATTCAGACCGCACGATGGACGATTCTTAGAAGATCTTAATCAGGTTTCGGGGTCCTTAACGACGAGTGAAGCAGAAGATGTGGACGTGGGAGGTGGAGACATCGCTGTGCGATTCTGGAAGGACTTGAGAAGTGCTGCACTAAACGAGACAGGTGGTAAGGCAAAGGTTGGGGTGAACGATGCTTTGGTTGTTGAGTGGCCATTGGCCCTCATTCTTGTTAGCAAGGTGTAGGCTCCAAACTCTCCCCCAGGATCCGTGTTCCTCCATAGATATTTTATTGGTCTTGGAAGGTCTGTAAGGCTAGTAGATGCGAACCCGCTGTTATATCTAAAGTTATAATTCCAGAATTGCCACGCTGCACGTAATCTTGTCTCCTCGGACATCGCTAGTCGCGTTCTGCTGGAACAAGAGTTAACTCTGACTTTGGTTATTCGCAGTTTGTATGACAAACTCGAGGTTCTTGCCTGCCCTTCGACTCACAAACTCCGAGCGTTGGACCTTTATGGGGCTTTGGGACTCCAGGCGCAGCCTCTAACCTTTGGCCAGACTCTTAGATCCCTGTGAACGATCACCTGGTTTATCCTTCACAACTTGTGTTCTATCTATCCTTGGCTCTTTGTGACGCAATATCGCTAAAGAGCTATAAAACCCAGCAAGGACGGAGACGACCGCATCATCACACTCCCACTCGTTTGCCCAACCTTCACTGACCTCCAGTTCAACCTTTCCTCTCCCTTCTACGTTTCAGCATCCAAACAAAGAAAAGCGATGGCCTTTGTCTCCACAAACTTCATCACAGCCGCTATCGTTGCTCTCATCGCAGCTACTTCTAAAGTTGACGCAACCCCGCGCTGCAACACGGGCCCTATTCAGTGCTGCAACCAAGTGTTCAGCTCCGAGAGCCCAAAGGCGCTGCAGTTACTGGCGCAGATTGGGATTGGAGCCAGCGTGTTGACGGATGTGACGGGTATGGTTGGTGCGCAGTGCACCCCAGTTACGGCTATTGGTGTTGGGTCCGGTAGTCATTGGTGAGCCCAGCAGACTGAAAGCGTGCATGGAGTTTATGATATGTCGCCATTTCGCAGTACTGGTCAGACTGTCTGCTGTCAGAAAAACAACTGGAGTATGTGCTGTTTCCATCTCTCTGCGCGTTGGCCGCTGACGAGTCTGTGCTAGACGGAGTCGTTGCTCTGGGCTGCAACCCGATCAATATTGGAGTTTGATTAATTTTGCGAAATGATTATTCGTACTGTCTCGTCGTGAGAATCCCAGATAATAGAACTGTCGATGCGTGGTTGTCCGCCAATATAGCGAGGGAAACGAAAGCAATTCAAAGTCCGAAAATACAGTTATCGAGCCAGAGTTACGTCCGAAGAGTCCAGGTCCATACATAAAACATCTCTCATCACAAGACGTCACGTAGCTATCGATAGCAATTAGCTCTATGGATCACTAAGCCAGAGTGACAAGAAAACACACCGACATCGCCTAAGCACCGACGACGAACAACACGACATCATAACACCCCACCGGGTCAAAACCCGCACTTCCGGGACGCGAATCCACAACAGCAGAAACATTGAACACGACGTTCGTCTGCCCTCTCCGCCCAGGGAATGGGCACAAAGACCACAAATCATATTGTCCATGTGCAGCCAGCAGCGGAAACTTTGTCAGAGGCAAGTTGACAGCACTGTAAACTTCCGGTGCGGGTCGGGCATACCGTGTTGTTGTGATCCATCCGAGAGTGCTTCCGCTCCGAACCTCTGTCGCATTGGTATTCCATGACCCGTCAGCGCGATACGCGCGTAGTGAACCATCAACGAGGGCTAGACTCGGATAATCGTTGTATGGATAAGATGCATGTGTCTGTCGGTGGGTCCGAATTCCGTTGGTTAGGGATTCTGGGCCAGGGCGAAGAGGTATTTTTAGGTGTTGAAAAACCTACCGAGGTCACATGAGGAGTAACGCCAGCTGTTGCGCCTAGAGTGTTTGTGTTCGCATTCGCTCATGGTTAACGATGTCGTTGCTGACGAGGATGAATGTGCAGATATACGCACCGTTTTGACCGAGTACCAATGGAACGCCGGTTTGGTTGGTATTGGGTAGCGTAACATTATAAGCAGATAGCGTGAAGTTGTATGTGAGGGTCATGACATTTGCAGGGTCGGATGACTCGGATGACTCTGACACAACTGGGAGGCCAAAACACAGTGGCATGAGGCATAAGAGCAGAAGGGTCATTGTGGGCATCGTTTGTACAAGGTAAAAGGCGTGTTACGCGGGGGAAGGAGGACGGCGGCTGGCAAGAGAAAATACAACAGATAGTGAGTAGTTGAGCTTTATACATCATCACGTCTTTTTTAATACATCCACGTGGTGGCGGGCGGCAGGTTTTTGAGCATGCCAAATCAGATGGAAGGCGTTGGGATCCCGATGTTGCGTCGGACGGTTATGCATCTTCGTGCCGGCTGTTTGATGTATTCGAGTCTGGGCAGAAATGCGAACCTTTTGTCGTGATCCCACCATTCCGAGCACCTGACACAAGAAAATCAGCCCCCGTGTCACCACCTCGGCGGGTCTCCTTAAACATTCAGCTCACCAGCCAGCCCATTCATACCAAAGTTTGACAATGGATTAGCTCGGCAGGCCCTGCATCACAAGCAGGTTTTCATAGCACGAAGTCTGCAATATAACCCGCATGTTCCACACCGAGCTCCTATGTATTCTCGGATGTGAAAGGTGTGGAAAGGGTGCGAAAAAGGCGAGCGAAGTGGGGAAGGAAGGGGGGGTTGAACACAGTGAAGAGGCATACGAGTGTTATCCGTCGTGCACCAGGCATAGAACGAAAATGTTGATGGAGGTTACATGGTCAACACGATTCTGGGCTTCGAGAGAGATTGCAAGAACATTTCTCGCACGGTATTATTCCCAAAGGAGCAAATCCTTGCCCGAGAGACGCTCATTCAGGCCTGAGTGAGGACCTTCAGGCGAGGGTTTGCCCCTTTTTCAGGAGTCAAGAATACGCATTAACTTTTTTTGGGTAATCAGGTAAGGATCCGACATATAAGAGAACCGATGATATCTCCGAAGCACAGCTGTCAGCTGTGGCACTATGCGCAGGAGATAAAGGATATCAAACAAAGGGAAAAGAGAAAACTGCGGATTGCTTGGTTCTAGGTGACCTGGTTCATTAGGCACGCTGAGCCTCTGAAACCCATCGCCGCGCGGGACTCCTGGTTTCCTGTTGCAGAGGTGGAAATTGGCTGTGCACAGATTTCCGCTAAATTTCCATTCAGCTCGAGTTATTTCCTTTGCCCGAGTACGATGCATAGCCATTAGAGATATGAGACCCATCTGCTGAGCTCGTCTCCCCCAGCCTACCTCACCCCTGACAGATAGAATGTCCCCTCCTTTTCAAGACCTCGTGCGACCATCCCTAACGCGGCTTCCGGTTTGGCTTTGCGGTAGTATTGTCATCTCGCTTCTTCTCTGGAGTTGGTATTGATTATCAATGTCCTTTTCGTATATAGTTCTTTATAGCATCCACCACCGCCTCGCAGGATTCAATCTCAACGTTAAACAGATGTTGTATGCCCACACCTGTTCACTCGAGCTGGATGCTTTTCGTTGCGTTCCGAGACCCCTGAGGAGAGAGGGGGGGGGGATAGTTGCCAAGTTCTTCGTGAGTTACTAACATGGAGTTTTCCAGTAGACCGGGTGATCATCCAGATTAGAGAATCATTCAAAGGTATCCAAGGAAGGAGATCAAAAGGACTAGGAACAGAAGACTGAGGATGTTACAACGGGATCTGAATTTGAGCGACCCGTCAGGACATTTCCGTCGCACAGGTTGGCAGATTTCAAGCCTTCCGATGTCTTTGACAACCTCTACATTCTTTCTGCTCGACATATATGACGCTGCGCAGGTGATGATCAACCAAAGCAATACGCAAGCAACAGACTGAGGCGCTGAAGGGTCACCCTAGGTTCATTTTTGACAGTAGCTGTGCACGTACGTGAAGCATTGTACCAGGGAGACCATTCAAAACTCAGCGCTCAGCACTCGACAACATCAACCCTATTTTCGGGCTTCTCGCACATCAAAAAAACATCATGTCATGTTGCACCCCCAATACACTTGACATTTTATCACGGTGCCAGCCGTACTGACCTGAATATAAGGCCAATGCCGAGGACTTATGTATCACTCACTTGTTTCCTTTCTCTTTTCCTCCGTTTGCGAGTGATACATTGGCAGGCCCAGGATCCCGACTTTATTCCTCTGCACAGCTTGTCCTATCGGGACATATCATCGAATCCAGCCTCGGCAACACTCTCCTAAACATGCAGGAGATTTTTTTGCACACCCCCGTCATCGTCATCTTCATCGTCATTTTCGTTCTCTTCACCGCCGTCAGTATAGCGCTCGTCGGTGTTGTTGCTGAAGATCCGAACGATTGCGTCTTCAGCCCGATAGACATGGAAGGTGGGATATTTCTTCCACCCGATTCTGAATCCGAGTCAGAAGTGCGGGGAGAGTGTGAAGTGGTCAGAAGTGAGCATAGTGGACAGCCCACGGACCTAGAGACGATGCTGGCAATCCATCGAGAACGTGTGACCGGAAGGCTCTCGGGGGTTATGACTGTGAATGGATACTTCGGCGTTGACAGTAGTGACGTTCCCGATCAAGGAGGGGAAGACGAACCCGAGCGGAAATGTCTCATGACCAGTCCGTCGAAGGTAGCTATCCATTTGCGAATCATCACCAAATGCGATTGAGCTGACATCATACCTCGTAGCAAGGGGTAATATCAAGCTGGCCAACGTCGCTCCCTCCCCCTTACCACTGATACAAACTGGAACATTAAGGAGGAAATGATACCAATACCGTACCTGTGTTCGGTGCCGTAGGGAACGGACCTTGGGCTTCGCGATGTAGCATAGATTGCTGGGAATTGATTGTAGGATTATACAACACTTAGAGAGGATATACTATACATCGAATCGCTTTGAACAGATATCGATGATTTGGGACGACTATCTGAGATCACGACGAAGCTTTGGCTCCTTTGATGAATTCCAACGCAAGTTTCGGACTAATAGACGGGATAGCTTTCATCGATCATGTTTGAAGCCCGATGAAATAAGAGACACGTACCTGTCACCGGGCTTCACGGGTATCTTCTTGTCCACCAACTTGCCGCCTTTCTCGAAGATGAAATGACTTCTCTTAGTTTTGCCACCCTCCCCTGCGCCGAGCGCACTGATAAGAATACGCTTTGGATCCGAAATAAGTGAGTATGGGAGCTCTTTCTGCATCATCACACGTCCTGGGTCAGTCCAACCGCTGAGAGGAATCATCAGCGAAAGCGCACCTTCGTCTGCCATTTGTTCTGTGCGTTTGGCGAATCTGCACTAAGACAATAGACAGTGTAGTCATGCTGCGTGAAATCTGAGAAGATATCACGGAATCCACAAGCCTGATTCGTGCAGCCGGCTTTAAGAAAAGGCGTGGTCAGCACCTATCTTCGGCGGAAGACAAGGAAAACCTACGCGTATCAGCCTTGGGCACGAGGAACACGACAGCACCCCTCTCATTCGCAATATCCGCGACTTGCACATCCTCCCCCTTCTCGTTCTTCAATACGAGATTGGGTAACGTGTCTCCGATGTCAATTGGGGCGAGTTGGGGAGCTGGCTCAACGGCGGTGGTGTCTTCGCCCGATCCCTCGTTTCCGCCTTCAGTGGCGCTACCCGCCTTGGCCTAAGATAGATAAGTGTTAAGTATAACGTACATCGAAATCAAGGAATATGAGATGACACGCCTTTTTGGCCTTACCGTTCCCCTGCTCCCCGGCCCCTTCTCCGCCAACAGCCTCCGCGTTGGCATCATCAACAGTTCTCTTCTTCGTCACACGAGGTTTTGGTGCAGGTTTGGGTTCTTCAGTCTTTGGCTGCGATGCGATACGCGTCGAACGTCTCGGAGCCGCCTGCTCGGCGGATGCATTGTCATCTCCTGTCGTTGCTGCTGCAGCCTTGCGAGGCATGACGGTGGTATAATCCAAGGGTGGTCGACCGGTTGAGACAAAAGGTGAATGAGGTATAAGAGACAAACGTCAAAGCGGGAAAAGAGACTAAGGCGAAACAGCGGGAAAAGATGCCAGGCACGGACCACGCTGACACAGAACACGCCTCACGCAGATTACGAATTACATACTATCCGACAAACCTCAATGGGTAGGCAGCCAGAACTGTACATAACCTAACATAGCATAACATATGCCCATCACTGATCATGTCAAACACTGTTTTTGGACTCTTTTATTTCAACACCACGACAGAACAAGCAAGTGCATAGATCTAGTGGGTGGGCACAACCTAAAAATACAATCAAGTATACGGTAGATGAACTTCTGGAAAAAATAGACTATAAAGCACACACCGCGGGGTCTGCAGAGAGCCCAGGCGGAGAATACACGGATTGGGACGTGGGGAGAAAAGGGATCGCAAAGGGACAGGCAGACTCCTACCCCGGAGTTGTGTTGGCAGGCACGGATGGCATAGGTAAACAAATATCAAGCTAGCTAGTGTGCCAATCGTTGGGATGCGTTAAAAGTTGTTGAAGTCTCAGTAGAACTTCGGAACAACTTGAAAGCACAAGTTCATCCTTGTATTGGCTGACTGTCAGCTGGTGTGAAGCGATGTTAACCATCTGGGTAACTGACATCATTTACCCACCTTTTGGCTCGCTGTATTCATCCCTCTCCATCCGGCTTTTCTTCTTCCAAGTATTCAGGTTGTCTGAGGCTCTCAGCATGCCGAAAGAGGATGTCACAACGCATGCCGCCCGTTTGGAGCTAAGAGCTTACAACTCCTTCGATCCGAGATGTGATTACTTTACACAACTCGGATATGCGCTGGCCAAGCAGCCAGTACAGACTCCCATGGAGAACTGGTCATGCTACGAGAAACATACTATCAATGGTGTGACAAAGGACTACCAGAAGGCAACAGGGGTCCAAAGACGATGATGCCCCATGGCAACGTTACTGGTCCCGTCCCAGGACTTGTTGAAGGGTAGGAAAACAGATGAATGTGGGAAGAAACGCTGAGGAAACAGAAAACGCCATTTGATGCCAGTTACGGGGATATACCCAAATCCTGGACAGCTTTTTTTAAAAAGGTAGTCTTCTCGAAAACACAGAACCCCTACGTCGTTGGGACCATCGCTGTAGCTTCACGTAGCACTTGCCGATCCCCAGCTGGCTCAGTGAGGTTATTGCCATGGACTTATGCCCGCGCACGTTCAGTGGAAGCTAAAATGCACTAGTCCGATCCCCATAAAAGTTGCCCAGACTGGACGAGAACCTCGAGCGCTACAGAGTTCCAACTTAGTCCATATCGGCACCTGATTATGAGATCGGTCCTACTGTGGGTGTGGCCGAAGCTGGTATGATGGTATTAATGTGAGTCAGTAACTGCAGTGACGTGATGGCAATAGAGAGTTGCGAGCGGATAGCGTAGGTTGTATATGCGTGCTTCAGGATGAGACAGGGGGTGTCCAGTATCGCCATGTCTTGATTTATCAAAAACCCGACTTCTCCTGATCCCACAAGATTATTCACAATACAAGCAACGCAGTACGGAAAATTGATACACATTATTCATTCCAAGCCCGTTTTGCCTCCTCCTTTTCTTCTTGGGTGGGGAATGTTGAGAAATAGTCTTTGAGTTTGTCCATTGGGGCAGCAAGGAATCCAGCCAAAGTCTCATATGGAGGTTTATCAGGGGCATTTGGATGGGGCCTAGACATCCACGAAGGGTCGTCATAAAATCAAGCGCTGGAATGTTTGACTACCATACCTGGTAGGAACGAATTTCTTCGTCTTCTTGAAGCTCTGTGCTGCTTCCTTGCTTCCCTCCGGACCAATAGCTTTTTCGAGCAGCGGGAGATCTTCGTTCTCCTCACTCTCATTGTGAGGTCTCAGATGATCCATGACATCCTGCAAGACTACGGCATGCTCGGACGTCCCAGGAGTAAGGGTTTCGAGCTCGGATAATCTTTCTTTGACATACTACAGCAGGATTAATCACCTCCCAGGAGCATGGAAGTCAGTGATTTACCTGATGGTCGGAACGATCCTTGTTAGCGAGCTCCTGTCCCTTAACCCCAAGATGTTTCTCCATGAGAGGATAAACGACAATTTCTTCTCCTACAGCATGTCTTGCGATCTCCCAGGTGAGGAGGCGAGACCACCGAGCTTGTGCCTCAGCATCACCCTGGTTTTTTGCGTATTCGTTGTAGTACGAGTACATCTACAAGCTATTATCAGTGCGACATATTCATCCACGATACTGCACACCTCATTGTGGTCATCCCTGATGGTCTCTTTGAGCATGGGTCCTTGAATGGTGGCCATCTTTCTCGAGACCTGCAGATTGATAGGCGCTAAAGGGCGCCTGAGAAGGACTGAAGGAGATGTGGTGGCGCGCGTATGCGCTAGGGATCGAGTGATACTGAGAAACATTGCCGACTACGACAGTGACTGTCGTTCCTGCTCTTTAACCTCTCGAACGGTGACCTCATCGGTCTCATCGGTGGGGAAAGAACTAAGGATGATGTCCATTGACGTCAATCAGAATCTTGACATAGAGATCTTGACATAGAGATCTTGACATAGAGGGCAGATCACCTTCCCAACGTGGATATCCCATCATACCCATCACATGACTTAAATGCTGACTAAGCCTCGCGGCTGTCCACGGCAGGCGACAAAAAACCTCCAGCTCAAGTGCACGAACACGACACGACACGACACAGCCATGGCGGACAAGTTGAACAACATTCTTTCTTTCTTTCTCGACAACACATCTTTTGACAAAAAGTCCCTTCTTATCTCTCTTGCGTCTATTACATTCAACCCAACGGCGTGGAACATCGTTGCTCGCAACGGTTAGTATCCACCCATCGCCACCAGTTGTGCCTATAATTAACGCAATCTTCCTACCCAGAATACCGCAACAAAACTATCACTCGCCTGTTCAATAACAACCCTCGCCACGGTTGCTACTTCCTCGCAGTCCTCATCTTCTCCTTCGGCATTCTCCGCGATTCGCTTTACCACCAGGCTCTTGCAGACCAACCTAGCGTGCCTCTCCTCCCTCAACCTTACGCCACCTATGTTCCAGTTGCCTTGTTCGCCTTGGGCCAGCTTTTCGTCCTCACGTCGACTTGGGCCCTAGGCATTACCGGAACTTTCTTGGGTGACTATTTCGGTATCCTAATGGATCATAGGGTAACCGGGCACGTGATACAGTCATTACCACCCGCTTAGCGAACTCAATTAATGATTTGATGATATACAGATTCCCGTTCAATGTGTTGAATGACCCTATGTATGTCGGAAGCACTCTCTGCTTCCTCGCTACTGCTCTCTGGTACGAGAAGCCAGCTGGTCTTCTTATTACCCTCTATGTTTGGATCGTTTATGTCATCGCACTCCGCTTTGAAGGGTAGGCTACCTTGACTTGTTTCGCGTACTTTGGTTGACCTCCCTCGTCAGGCCGTTCACCGCGATGATATACATGAAACGCGCTAGCCAGAGTGCTAAAAAGTCCTCCTAAATGTCTAACTTTTTTGGGCCAATGCTGTCCCGGTTTTGCATGATTCGCCATAATTTTTCCTTTCACCCATCCACCCACTCATACCCACATGCATAGCTAGACTCTCATCAGTTGCTCTGTTGTTTCATAGGGATTTTTTCTGATTTCTTCGCATATCCTCGGGCTTCAACGTCCGCCCCTCCATCTGGGTAGATGGCGTTATTGTAGCCTTAGTGCTTGTTTAATCCTTAGATGCCCTACTTTCCACTTATATAGCTGAGTGAGGCGAGGTTGTGATGTGCCACGTAGCACATTCGCTATATATCATTTGGTAATATATCAGCTAATCCGATGTTGTGACGGAGATAAGGCAGCTTGCATTCATTACCATGATGTTCACCCAATGCTCTGAGTCTATGGCGCCTCACGCAGCGCTTGGCGGTGAACATGGCTTTGGATTGGTTTTGCGTCTTCCCGGCTCTTCCCTCGGTCGCACTGTCCCGAGGTGCAGGAAATTGCAAGGGTTCGGAATTTACGGTCACTAACAATCTCTGTTGACAACTCAACCAATCATCAATGATGCTACACACGACGGCCCCACAGTGCTCACAAGGACGCTCTAGCAGTCATCCCTCTTCTCCGAGAGTGGTTGTCTTCCTTCCCCCTCCACAATATCCATTTCTGGTCAGTCCCTTCATCTGAAAAATGGTCAGTTCACTTCCAAATGCATAAACTTGCCAAGTTGTTGCGCATTCCCAACAACCCACAGTTCCCCCTCCACACATCTCTAGGCTATGTTTG
This sequence comes from Podaxis carcinomalis, assembly GCA_018524395.1. Lineage (NCBI taxonomy): Eukaryota > Fungi > Basidiomycota > Agaricomycetes > Agaricales > Agaricaceae > Podaxis > Podaxis carcinomalis. Next base: position 171,008 of record JAEUWJ010000721.1, read on the forward strand.
AAACCATTACACCACCAAATGCCTTGCTCTCTGGAGGCAAAAAATGAACATATCCAAATATCAAGGGCATAACTGGCTTCCACTGTCCAATCCCACAGAACAACCCCTGGAACCCAAATATCCCAATGGTGGTACCTGGCTCTCCTCAGGCCCTGGTGCTGACCCCAATCTTTGCGCACACTTCACTCACTGTGTAACCAATCACACCCCCATCAGCACCTTCAGACAGTGCTTCTTCCCAGGGTGCTACATCACCTCCTGCCCATATGGTGAGGAACTTGAAACTCTGGACCACATCATCCACCATTGTCCCCTCTACCACTGGCCTTAATGGTATTTGCATGAATATCTTTTGGCTCATAGAGTTCCTTCACATAAACCCAGCAGCCTTTTCCTTTGCTGACCAGATACAAGGACCAATCACATATGAGGACTACAACACTCAATGGCTTACTCAACGAGAGAGGCTGGCTTTACATGGCACCCCAGATGTTCACTAAAAAGGGTCTCCTCTTTAATGGAATAAAAGTGTGCACAGTGGCTAAGATAAATCTCAGTCAATGTGGAATGAGACTATATTAGTGAAGTAAATACCTAAGATAAACTGAAGACATGATTAGCTATGGATTGGAGTCAAATAGAACCATCACTCACCCTCAGTTGACATGGAACAAGACTGAGGGGCCAAAGATGAGTAAGATGGGTAAGCCATTTGTATTTCTCACTATTGCCTGAGGTACAAATGACTTCTCAAACCATTGAGTACACAGGATGTCACTGGTCCAGCCATTCTCCAAAGTTCTGATACTGTAGTGAATGATTGTGAGTTGTCCCATTATTTATGACATTTCCATACTCACCAGATCCCATCATCAATGTCCATTTTATCATCTAGTGTTTTCCCAGCAAAAATAAACCCAGGGAGAAATGTAGTTCCATCCACACTACAGCTCTCCACAACTGTCACCAGCTCTAGATTGTCACTGTGAAGTGCATAGGCTGCTTGAGTGTGCTCATGCCAAGACTAAGTGTATGTTAAGGATGCGGACTCGGGACAGGGGCGGACCGCGAGCGGACAGGAGCGGAGGGTTCGCGGACCAATGGTGAGAGAGGCTTTGGCTTCAACTTGTGTTTTGCGCCCCTCGGGAACCGTAGTGGCCTCACTTGGCCAATCTACAAGCTCGTCGGACAGGAGCGGACAGGGCCGGACGAAGACAGGACAGTCCCGGACAGATAGCGGGGCTGTAACAGATAAGAGAGCGGAAGGAGGAAGTCCTAAGTTAATAGGAAAGTCCTAAGTCGATATTCTGACTGCCGAACTACAACGGAAGTAGCCTACTTATATACTAGCAGTCAGGATAAGGTCCGGAGGTAGGTAGTCAGGTAACTAATACTTGAAACATGATCAGAGTTGAGTAGGAAACGAGACTACAATGAAACTGTAACGAATTTCGAAATGAGGAGTGTCCAAGGTATCCGGTCGACCTGGGGACGAAACAGCCGAAGTGGCGGGAGGCTGTGCCCTTGGATGGAGACTGGCGGAGGGGTGCTCGCGATGGCTGCCCGATTGGATCGGGAGGTGAGTACTGGTCTGGGCCCACCGAGAAGCCATGTAACTAGGGCTCGAAAGCTTAACGGACGAGAAATGGGGTCCGTAACAGTATTCCCCCCTTAAGGCCGAGCCTCCGAGGCCCAGAAGCGGAGCGGATACCTGCCCTGAACTCTCTCCGTCGGATACAAAAGGAGCGCNGTCACCAAACAAGGCATCATTCTGTCTAGGGTCTGATGCATTGCCGCCGAGTCAATGCCAAGTTGCAGATGTTGCCCTCTGAATGAAAACTGTCCATCAAACCACAATCATCTGCCTCCTTCTGCCTCTCTTCCACGATCTTGATAGACAGGGTAAGGGGTCATTGGTTCGTATGTGAAAGCCATTCCTTCACTCCTTCCAACATGAATCCCATCCGTCCGGCATGTTTCGAACCCTGAATCTTCAAACGGGTCCATAACGTTGGCATATTATGTATCCACGTCCGCCACTGCCGACTAGCGACAGTGGAGCTTGTCGGATGCTTGGACAGCTGAGCTGGTCAAATGGATCATTAGAAGAAGAGTCCGGAGCGCAGTACTGGAAGATCAGTTCCCAGATTTCGAAAGGGAACTTCTGCAGGAAGAAATGCGCAGTCGTGGGAGTAGAGCGTCTGAGAAAGCAGCTGCCGCTCTTCAAAGAGTCTGTCCAGCGTGGCTCCATGATGTAGAGGTTCCTTCAGGATGTATCTGAGGGGCCACGAATTACAGATTTTCTTTTTCCTTTGGAGTCCCCGGATGCCCTTGTCGATTCGTGAAATATCATCATCAAGCTCTTGTATCACAGTTTTAGAATGTGGGAATCCTCCTCGAAAACGTCGTGGTGCCATATCTGCTTTCTGGCGAGGAACGGGCATGCCAAGACTGTAGCTCACGTTGAGAATACAACTTGGGGCGATATCTGGGTCGTGGCTTGGTAAGCATAGCCCGTTAGCAAAGTTGTACATTGGGGTTAGTTTCTTTCAGGCGCGTGATGATCCCTCTGCGCTAGGATTTTGTCAATCCTGGCGCATTAGACAATGCAGGTCATGCATTCCGGAAGGAAGACGAAAACACAACCCGAGGTAGCCGGAGAGGAGTAGAAAACCAAACCTATCACAGATAGGACATAAAAAATGAATGTTCCCTAGCGCGGGCATACGATGAATGCAAAAGAGTGATAGGAATGTACAGTCTTTCACGTTTGGGAACCCACTTCCGGACTGATAACAAGAACGCCAACGACTCCGAATCGTAGTGGGAACCATGGCACTAATAGACGCAGTAGGGATGACATCAACGGGTATTGCAGGTCCAACAGGCGCCTTCAAGGTTTTGAAAAGATCTGAATGCAAAGAACGCATTGGAACACAGATTTGGCATGTTTAAAGAACGTTTGATACACATCAGTGGCGTCCTCTTCGATGAAAGCAAATTTGGAGGCCACAGAAATATGGCAGAGTAGGCAGGCGAGAACCAGGGAGACGGCGCTTGCCAGCTTGAATGGAATATGCGGAGGTCTCCAGGAAGGAAACTTGTTTAGGCGCATAGTGAGCGGGAAGGGCTCGTCCGATCATTTTTTGAAAAGGTTCTAGGAAGACAGAGGCTGTAAATCCCGAAATCAATATTTCACGTCCTGAACACGTCCATCCGACTGTGGTCGCAAGCGTGTTCTCTGGAAGGTGAGACAGCAAGGACACCGTTTGCAAAGCTTTGTTGCATCTCGTGTGCGGTTTTTTCATGAAGGGATGACAAGATGATAAAGCGTTCTCGAGAAAACGCAGAGAAAGCCGAGGATTGGCGTCATAGAAGGGTCCACGAACTGTGTTCGCATGTAACCAATCCTGCCTATGTTTTTTGTTGTCCTCGACAAGACAGACGTGATCCAGAAAAACCAGTTCCAGGTTCCTCCACGAAACAAGTAGTCTCCCGCAGATGATTATGTACTCCCACAAGTCGAAGAGTCCAATTGTCACTGGAGACCCACTCAAACTTTGTGGGGTTGAACTTGAAAGGAACTGGAACCATGTTTGGCGTGATCGGTGGCGTTTTCCATGAAGACAGAGTCGTGCGCGATTACGCATTGAAGAGCATCCTCACCCGGTAACTTGGCGGCACCAACCCCCAAGGCCGAAATGGAAGCGAACCACGACCAGGTTTGGGAACATTCCAGCGAGGTCTTCTGAATTGATGAGGAAGTCGTGCGTAACAAAGCAGATCCCGGTAGAGCACATGAGAGGTCCTTATTGAACAGTGGGCCATTCGGGAAGTGTATTAAATGTTCCAAAGATTTCGGAGAGCATATAACCCGGATGCGGAGGGACAAAGGAAGAGCAAGTCTTGCTAGCCGCTTGTTGACGAGACGGAAGCAGCGATGAGCGTTGGTCACCGGATTGACGAAGTCAATGGTAACTGGCTGGTCAATTGACATGACCGGTTGACCAGGTCAGTTGACCAGTGACCACGACCAGACACGCGGGCAGCCGTCAGGGGACTTACATAAGCAACCCAATTCGGTAGATCAGCAAGACTTGTCTTTACTCGGAGGCCGCGAAAACCTGCTCGTTTATCCAAAGAGAGCAGTTTTTATTTATAACCTCGATGACTAGCATGCGTAGGTGATAAGAAACATAGATATAAGCTCATACATGTAAGGAAAGAATAGTAGATACACATTGATTTTCATCATGCCTCGCAACAGAGACACCTTGGGTTGGTGGCATGCTCACTTCACTCACCACCCGAAAAAAGGAATCAAAGAAGCGAAACACGAATGGGAAATAGGAGGCCAATGCACAAAGGTTTATTGTAATGCCTGTTGGGCAGCACATACTCATCAAATCACCGAGCAAGGGAGGAGTGGAACACTTGATCCATCACTTGGGATCCCAACTGAACCGGAAGCGATAAGTACTTGGTGTATGTGAATATTCTATGAGCTGTTCAGAGTTTAATACCTGCTATAGTATGGCAGCAACGGGCAGATGGACATAGCTCCTTTGGATGGCGCTCCTCTGCTGTATCAACAATGTTATACCACCTCATGAAATGTCCATATATCAACGACACTCAACTGAAGGCTATGGCAACAGAAGATCACAAAAATTACTCCAAAGGCTCACCTCGGAGGCGCACCACTAACTCCAGGACTTCACGATCCACCCCCAGCAATCAACTAATTCAGCCTCCTTTATTAATGATTCCAACGATGTCAACTGGTGCCTCAGTCAACAGTAGCACACCCGAGCAATATGGTATCAGTCCGCTACCTAGTCCTGCCCTCCCCTTCATGAATTCCGATCTCCCAATGCCATGGTTCACTGGTGGGCCTATCTTATCAGTTCAATCAGATGCTGGGAATTCCGAGATTTTCCCCTCAGATTCAGCCTCTAATGTTCACTTGAGCTGCCCGATGTCGGCTGCATCATATTCGGGTCACCATGGACCAGCTTCAGACCCAGCTCAGTCCCGATCAGCATTGGCAATAAATTTCTGGAATGCTGAGAAGCAGAGGGATTTTGAGGATCGTATCGGCCGCATCACTGCATCAGCACAGCTTCCTTTCACATGGGTTCAAAATCTAGAGGTTGTCCGCCTTTTTGATCTCCTTGCACCTAGTGCGACAATACCCTCGCGCCATAAACTTGCTCATACAATTATTCCTCGCCTTGCAAAGGAGCTTCGAGAGAAGTCAAAATTATTGGTCAATGGAGGATATGCGACACTCCAAGCTGATGGTTGGACGGCGATTAATTCCCATCATTTGATTGCCTTTATGATTACAGTTAATCAAAAGGTGTGGTAATACCATATTTGGCTTCTCCGTGATATCTAAAACATGATATTTAGCTTTACACTGTCAAAGTGGATGATATGTCACTTCAGCGCAAGACAGCTGAGAAGTTTCTTGATTTATTAAAGGATGCATATAATTTTGTGCAGCGAGAGTGGAAAACCACTGTTGCTGCCATTGTAACCGATGCTTCTGGTGAAACACGCAAAGCTCATCAAGATTTTGTGAAGGAGTTTCCTTCTGTTGTTGTTCTTGACTGCTATGCTCATCAAGTCAGTTGATCTTTCTTATCATTGATCTTTATCACTGAATTGATTGAAGATCAACCTCGTTGTTGGAGATTACTTCAAAACCAAAAGTGATCTCCTCACATGTACAGATAAGGCAGCTGATCTTATAACATGGCTGCGCAGCAAGCCCTTGATTCTCGCACTGATCCGAGAAACACAAGAAGCCCATTCAAAAAAGGCAACCAGTGTCATCCGTCCAGTCTTGACTCGATGGACTTCTCACCTGCGAGCATTTGAGCGGCTTCAAGATTTGGATGGTGTTCTAAATGTAGTAATCTCGGCTGATAGGTTGAAACCACAAGGAAGCCAGAAAATCTTCGACATTGGTGATGCTCGGACAAAGGCTAAGGCTCAAGAGATGGAGAAGATAATTCAAGACAGAGATTTCTGGACTAAACTTGCTTGGTGATTATTCAGACCTAATTCATAACACACATATTGATAATTTATATAGTGTTATTAAGCACCTCCAGCCACTCGGAATTGCCACAAATCTTACACAAGGTGGTACTTGTCGCCTTGATACAGTCCTTCTCACTTTCGGTTACCTGATTCAGTGTTATCGGAGCATGGATGGTCCCCTTGATCAACCAGGATGTACAGCAATCATAGAGAGTATCGAGCGGTGCTGGCACAAGTCCGATCAAGATATTTTCATTGCGGCTGTGATTATCAATCCATTTTATCGCACATCACCATTTGTGCAAATTCCCTTATTCCTGAATGCAAGCATCCTTAATCTTTTCACCAACCTCTACCAGCGATTCAACAATTTGGAACCTCCTTTGGAGTTTGTAAATGACGCTCTCAGCTACCTCAACCAATCGGACAACTTTTCCAACCTAAATCATGTCATCGAGTCAACTCAACATATAGCTTTCCAGAATGTAGGTGCCTTTCCTCTTCACAAAGCTTCAAAGCTTCATTAAATTTTATCTTAGGGTGAAGAACCTGATCCATTGAAGGTTCTTTCACATTTCAGTTTTGCAGGCAATCCCGATACACCATTTATTGGGTTTGCGAAGCGCATCCTTTCAATTTCTTGCAACTCGGCATCATGCGAGCGACTTTTTAGTTTGTTTGGTAACATCGTCACAAAACTCCGCAACCGCTTAAGCACTAATCGTGTTGTGGATATCGCGGAAATCTGCATGCACATCCGGGATGAACACCGTGAGAGTAAGACCTCGAAGGAGCGTCTTAAAAAACTCTTCACGGAGCCATCTTATCATCCAGGTATGTGTTTGTCCATGATTTTATATTTTTACTCAATCAAAATCCAGATCAGAATGGCGCACCAAGGATAGTGGATAATAATCCTCATTTTGAGGGTTCAGCTGAGGATAGGCCACGTAACCCACCACCATTTCGCGAGCTGATCGAGGATTCAATTCGCCGAGTGGACGGTGATATTGATCATGCAGGGTTAGAGCCGGATGAGGTACCTACAGAAGTGACGAGGGCTGGAGAAAGAAAGACAAAACTCGTGGATCTCTTCAATTTTGCGAATCCCAGATGGCTCAATCTCTTCACCAAACGCTCAGAGGACGTCGTTACTCAGGAGAACTTGATATATGACATGTTAGATGGCAATTCCGCGGCTGATGGGGAGGAAAACATTGAGATAGATGCAACTTCAGAAAATCTTGTTTTTGATTCATAAATTTCATTGAAATTAATCACTTATTCTTTTCGACAATATATCGTGCCATTTTACAAATTTCTGGGGGCTACAATGAATAGTTTGGCTTCAATTTCGAGCGTCCGACACTAATGACAGCGAGATCAATCAGTGGTCAGCGCTCTTTCCATTTCGGGCGATTGGTCATTGGTTGATTGACCAGCCAGCTGACCCGTTGACCTGGTCATGACAATCTGGTGACTGGTCGTTGACCTGCTCATCACTGGACGGAAGTGACGTTGACTTCTAAACATGGTAAACTTGAGGATCTGCGGAATCTCCTTGTCGCCGAGGTTATTGAATAGGCCAGGCGTACTACCCGATATTGTGTATGCATGGATGGAGATTGGGGTGAAGCTACTATGCCAGGGATGGTGTCTAGCTGGGCGCTACGGATCAGTTCAACATGTGGGTGTCCATGGTGTGGGACCGCGGCCAATGGCCCGAAAATGTAGTGGTTCTTCGCTGCAAGGACGGAAAGAGACTTAATACGTGCTATCATTACATGGGCGTTTAAATTTACCGCGTGATCCCGAAGCCGATACTAAGCAAGCACAAACATCGGAACGAAACACAAAGGACTAGCATACGCACTCGCTGGACACGCAAGTGACGGTGTTTACCAGTCCCAGGGCATGAACCCCAATCTGAACAGATACCCATGCCAAGTTCCAATATGGGCTCCCGGTAAGGAGCCTCTACCCCCTGGCTTCACGGAAGACGACCGCATTGCGTTGAACCAGCAGCAAAAGTATGCTAATATTGCAGCGATGGCCATGGAATCGTGTGCAGCCAAAACCGTGTTGGCTGGGTCAATGGGTGAGTTGTGCGACTATTCATACACATGCTGGCTATTGATCATTCTCAGGTTTTGGCATCGGAGCATTCTTTTCGCTCATGTCTGCCTCATTCGCTTACGAGGATCCACTACTGCGGCAACAGTCACAAGCCGGGATGAACACGACACAGAAAGCTAGCCAAATATTCAAGGAGATGGGCAGGGGAATGTGGTCGAGTGGGAAGGGCTTTGGCAAAGTGGGAGCTCTATTTGCTGGTATTGAGTGTGTCATTGAAGGGGTACGTTTCAACACCTCGCTGGATGTAGGACTTCACTAATGAAGTTGAATACGCAGTATCGCGCCAAGAACGACATCTGGAACTCAGTATCATCGGGCTTCCTCGCGGGTGGCATCCTCGCACGAAATTCTGGTCCAAAAGCTGCCTTTGGTGGTGGCCTTGCGTTCGCGGCCTTCTCAGCGGCGATCGACATGCTATTTCTGCGCAGAGAACCGTCAGAGTGCGTCGCATACATTATAACATTTCTCTTACAGGTCTCATTCCCTCACAGTGACGATTAATGACTTAAACCTCCGATTACCCCCCTTCCCTCAGTTACCCATACAACCTTAGACTAATTTATTACCCGACATGTCTCACTCCGCTTTCTAGGTAATCATCCTGTACCATTAATAGGGATATACATCACCAAGTACCTCAACAGCCTTCGCGTGATCACTTTTTGTTATATGTCTATTAATCCCAAAAACAGCTGGCTCTCAATATTCTATGTCACAGATGCTCGCGGGGACAATATTTTCCGTCCATACAATGCATGTCGGGGACATGGTGTAGTTGGTATCACGTCCGCTCAGCACTTGGAGGTGCGGGCGGGCGGTGCCCAGTTCAATTCCGGGTATGTCCAGCAGGAATGCTTTCCATGAAATTTTTTGCTATTACTGTCCATTACTACTCATCTAAGCCTTCTCGGACGCTCGTGAAAATATACAGCGAACTAGACAGTTTTTGCGACCTCCGCAACAGGTCTTCATGTCAAGAGGTGGAGGTTGTGAAGTTGGTTGAGGTTCCCAGATCTCGACGCATAAACCCGGAGGTCCAGCATTACTGGAATCTCTTATGGTTGCAACCGTAGCAAGCGCCATTGCTAGATTATAAACTTAGCCAAGAGTCAAGACCCCCACCACCAGACTTACAGGAGCAGGTTATAATAAGAGGCATCCGTTTTTCTGATCTCGCCTACGGGCTATGTGAGAGCAAGGACGAGCAATGTTTCAGTCCCTCTTTGTTACACCTGAAAATAGCATTCACCCTGTCCCCTCAAAAGGGGGCACGCATTAATATGCAGAGCAGCCCATAGAATAGCCCATCGTTTTGTCCGAACACCATCACTCAACAAACGCCTCTTGGCCAAAAGACCGAAAGGCCTAGAACGCACCAATAGAGTTGAGAGTTCTCTTAGACGCCTATGGATGTAGTTTGGCAATACCCGAGGATCTATTAATTGAACACGAGGTTGAACTCAAACTCACGGGCGAGTCACATACACAGCGAGCTCCAAGGCTGCAGCGAGGCAGCATACGAAGTGTAGACAAAGCAGCAACGTTGTTACTCCATTCCCAAGCCTCGCCGTCCGACGAATTGTGGACTTGATACAAAAAATAGGAACCCGGGACAGTATAGAATTTTTACCAGTAAACGTAAGCCAGACCAAGAAGGGTATTCTTGGTATTCTATCAACCAACGAAATACAAGAAACACTAACCTGTCCACATCATCAACATTCACACAAGTATACATAAGTATGAAGTAACACAAGAATCTAGGTCCTCGGACCACCAGATGGAATAAGTGCAAGCCAAGAAACAAACAAACAAGACCAAAACCATAAATCAAAAGAAGGTGAAAGTTGGAGGAACGAATGGAAAGGCACCACATGTACCACAAGAACTTTAGTCCAGTGTTATTGCCGTCGTGAAGCGCAGATCGACATATAATGAGAAGTCCAGTGTGCAAGAATTAACCGGCAGTCCACCTCATGGAACCCCATTGTCGAAGTTAATGTCCAGTCTAAATTTAGAACAATAGGGCAAAGGCACCAAGGAGTAGAGGAACGACCCCTGCTGTGCCCAATATGATAGTCCGAGCACCTCCATTGGAAAGGCTCGAAGTCGAGGCTGGTGAAGAGGCTGTAGCGCTACGAGACGCCTGAGAGGAAGTAGAGGTCGACTCTGAGTCGGTACCATTCAGACGCATTGCGTTACGCTATATTTAAGGAGATCATCAACATTAAAGTTCAGTCTCCGTGTATTAAAGTCGAAATTGATACTAACCACGAAGCCGTCGTAAGTCTCCAAGCTAGACTCGTTGACGTTGATGCCGCCGACACCACCAAGACCGCAGGTATTCCAGTCGAAATACCAAATGGTAGTAGTGTTGTCCTCAACGGGAACCTGGAGATTGGTGATAGCCTGAAAGTTGCCCGCATCTCGGAAGCCAGAATCGAAGCCATTCGATGTCTCGTTGAAGTCATGGGTGCGCATGCATGGTGCGGCGAAGACTGACTGGATAACGGTGTGATTTCCCTGGGTGACTTTTAGAAAACATCAGAAAACCGCAAAATAACTTGGGAGAGCAGAAAGAGACTCACAGTTGAAGTAGACAACGTCCCCCTGCCGAGCGGCGACAGTCGGAGGATCGAAGACACCTCCGGGATTTGTCGTGGTATTGCCGCCAACGGTTACGACGATAATTTTGGCAGACGCGATGCTCAAGACCGCGAAAAGCTATCAACATGATAAGTAGGAGACACATAAATTTGAAATAGGTTGGGCGTACAGTGAAGACAACGGTTAAGACGTGCATTTGGAAGCAAGGTGTAGGAAGAGGTGGGGGTGTGAGCAGAGGGGCGAGCAGGGAACGCTGGGAGCTAAAATGCCATCCGGAAAGGATATCATCGCGTTCCCAAATTTCCTGGACAGAACGTAATTGCAGCACCTCAATTGTGATGTCGATGATTCGTCGATGTCATTGTTCATTTTCGCACGCCCGTCTCATCACTTCTCGCCAGCTTCTCGCCTCGTGTACACCCCAGCGGACATGTAATCGGTCCTCTCACCCGAACCCAACGCGAAGCTCGTACAAAATGTCTTCCATTCGAAGTTTATTACAAGTATCCACAATATACATTGGTTATAATTCGTTTATATTCGTGTTACTCCTCGTCACAATTCAGATCAACCCCCAAGCCAAAGCGGACATCCTGGGTGTTGTACAGGTAGGATGATATAGATATATGGTATATACAAAAAGTGGTAACCGTAAACAAAGGCCACGTAAGACGAGGAAATGAGGGAGAAGACCGTGTCTTCTCTTGCATAACTGACAGCGGCATAGAGGGGTATGAAGAAGCTAGAAGATGCGGAGGTGATGCGCCATAAGTCAGCGTTCCATTCATGATGTCCATCATCGCGCCACAAACTCACTAAATTCGAAATATAAATATAAAGGCAACATTCATTCTGTTTCTCCCCTGCCTACTCGCAAGTCGCTCTGTACCGATCATCAGCATCGATGCACACGGATGACTCGACCGATAAGCGCAATACATACCGGATAGACCATTTCGAGCTTGCACCCTCCCAGTCATCTGCGATCAACCTTGTCCTCGCTCCAGTCATACCCTCCATCTCCGACCATTCTGTCCAGTCCCTCGAAGACGTCACTTGGAAGACCTCTTCACAAGGCTGGACTGGTGGAAGGCCAAACCTGAACGGACCCACAACAGACGCGTATAGGTATTGGCTTGTGAGGACGTGCTTGGCTTTTCCGTTGGCTTTAGCGGTGGAGCTCATGGTGTTCTTGGTCGCGGATGAAGAAGGCGGAAGCTGATTGGAACAAAGATGTGATCTAGGAAAAAGCAATAATGATTGGCGGAGGGAAGGAACAACAAGACGGGGCAGCGGACCTCGCTGAGCTCTGGTTCACTGATTGTGCTCTTTAAGACTACAGAGAATGGAGATCTGGAACTAGGACAATAGAATAGGGAGCCTCGAGGTGGTGGGAATGAATGTCCGCACGAGCGATGGGAGTGGATGCCTTGGAATAGCCTGGGAGTCAAAAAGAGGCAACCTCTGTATATAAGGGGCAAGGACAAGGGAAATAGCGGAGCACGAAAGGTTGTTAATTGGTATGGCGAGAATTGAGCGGGGGTGAACAACTCTTGCCAAAGCTATTCCCTCAGCGCAGGATCCTGTGTCTAGATATACCACCGGTGTTCCGGCGCTTAACCACAGCAAGCCAGCTGAGAAGATGGCCGTGCACTTCTGATCTCATATCACGTATTGTGCCACGAGGCCAGTGGAGAATCACGTATATCCAATTATACACCCTGATGAAGCTACACGCCTGATAATTGACATTGGAATCCCTCTGGCCACTGTTCCATCGGGGGCACCTAATAGCTCATGCTAGCGTTCTGGAGGTCTGGATACATCTTGGCTTGCCAAAGGATTTGGATTTCGGGATTTGAATCTCACGGGTCGTCTATTGATATCCATACCAACCCTGCCCGGGTCCTAATGGATTCTTCTGAAAGGGAGCCAGCGTAGTGCAATTTTTGTATGTATTCGATAGCTGTGGATGCGAATTGAATGCTGTGTGTGAGGTCATCTGAATTCCAAATGATAAGAGCTTGTTTTGATCCCTCGGACCTGGGGCCAATCTACCCCTTTCCCAATTTTAACCATAAACAAATATAGCTGATCATCAAATGGATAGTGGTTGTACAATATAAAACTAGAGTTCGATCCTTTCCCCAATCGGGAGTGGTTGTACGTATTTAAAAGCATCCGCAACACATGTCCTCTCGTGACTGCCTGGTCGACCAGGCAAGCGGTAGAGCACTGATGTCGATGGCCAAGGAAGCTTCTGCGATACAAGCTAAGTGGAGTGTGAGTCCGAGATGTTCGTGGGCTAGCGCTTTGGTGAACGAGGAGCCACTGGCTGTTATTGGTAGAGAGGATCCTTGGAATGGACGTGCTTAATGAGGGAAGCAAAAAAATCGCATCAGCCGCCGATCATCAACTTGCGAAACCCGGGCGTCGACCTTGTCCGCAGCCTTTTTAAAGGGGTTACATGACTAGACCAGTGCATTAGTAGTCGATGGTGCGGTTCTGAAACCGGGATTTTGGCAAAAATAGTCTCGGCGACCTTGTGATAGGTTGAGAAAAGGAAAGAAGCCGGGTTGTGCTCCGAGAGCGGCGAGGTCGACAGCCTATTCTTGTACGTATCGGGGTCAACCGTGTGCACAGCGGGTTAAATGGGATGCATGCGGGCTTGCGCCCAGGGGGTCTGTCGTAACAACGGCTACGTAGCAATGAGTCGGTTGACAACTACTTCGAAGCGCCGCAAGCGATTGGTCGAGCAGAATGAAAAGTGTCGGGATTTGGAGGCTCGGTACAACAATATTCCTGTGTGCCACGTTGGGCCATCACGACACCGTGAAAAAACCCTTCCCAAGAAAGTATTATTATGTAATAAGCTTAGCCAGCATCGATGGTATTTTCCCGGCCATTTTCGAGATATTGTGTAGTACAGCACTCACCATCAGGAAAATTGCCGACAGCGAAATATAAGGACGGTCAAAGCAGCGAGAGCAAAGAGAACCGACGACAACACCACCGCCGGACGATCTTGCTCAGAGACAACCATCACCCACATCTCGGCCATCTCATCGCTGGGCCAGCCAGGATACCCGCAATACCCGCATTCACATCTTAAAGCGTCGCCATCGTTATAACTCGACTCGCATACCTGCTTCTCGATAACTCGAATCTATACTTGAATGTCTCACTCGTCAGATTTGATACCCAAGGGCAAAAACTCGCTGACGATCCGGTTGACCGAGTCCGCGGTGTTTCTGCGCTCAGATAGCTCTATACACAATCGGGTGACCACAGAGGATCGGCCTACATTACTACGTGGCTTACTGATTTTAAACCTCGCAAAACCCACAAGGATTTCTGGGATAGACGTCGAGCTGGTGGGGAAGTCCGAGGCAGCCTGGCCGGAAGGTAAGCGCCCTTACTCCAGCAATTGTGGTCTTTTAATAGCTTGTATCCTAGGTATTGGAGCCCGCAGGGTCGAGGTTACGGAAGAGCACTGCTTTTTCCGTGCCTCCACAACATATTTCGAGGCAGGGAGAGCCCACTCCAGGAGGACGGCTTCGATCGGTCCTGGAGTTGCATATGCTACAGAATATGACTCGAACCACGATGATTGGGAAGAGCTGCAAACAACCTCTCTTCGCCACCATCGCCGCGAACGAGAAGAAGGTACCGACAGCGAACGAAACCACACCTCGAATGGAGAGTTTCCACCGTCACGTCTCCGACACTCTCGCAATGTCAGCGTAGATGCTTCACACTATCATCGTCACCATGTTTCTTACCACGAAGAGCATACACTTGACGTCCCACCATACTCCCCATATTCTGTCTCTCCTCACACCCTTTCCCCACCCCTCTCCTCATCCGGCCATG